>JASEVX010000003.1:135166272-135282069 GCA_031761405.1 Serripes groenlandicus | reverse complement strand
CGTTGAACCTTTCCCTCGGAAACCCAACATTGATGTAGTTAAGATAGATAGAACCAGCGCATTCGTTGAACCTTTATATTTCGATAACTCGATATTTCTTGCAATAACTCGAACATCTCGATAACTCGAATATATTGATAACTCGAATATTTCGATAACTCGAATATTTCGATAACTCGAACATTTCGACAACTCGAACATCTCCATATCTCGATAACTCGAACATCTCGATAACTCGAACATTTCGATAACTCGAACATTTCGATAACTCGAACATTTCGATAACTCGAATATATTGATAACTCGAATAAATTGATAACTTGAATAAATTAATAACTCGAATATATAAATATCTCGAACATACCGATATCTCGAACAAATCGATAACTCGAACGTATCAATATCTCGAAGACGATATCACCATTTTCACGAATATCGACCTGGCTCCATATTCAAATCGATATTCAAATCGGTATTCGCTCTACTTCATGGTCAGAAAGACAATAGCACCATGTTCCGAATATCGACCTGGCTCTATATTCAAATCGGTATTCGCTCTACTACATGGTCAGAAAGACAATAGCAGCTTTTCACCGAATATCGACCTGGCACTAAATTCAAATCTATATTCAAATCGGGGTTCGCCCTTCTACATGATTATGAAGACGATAGCACTATTTTCACGAATATCGATCTGGCTCTATATCCAAATCGATATTGAAATCGGTATTCGCTCTACTACATATTCATAAAAAAGATAGCACTATTTTCTCGAATATCGATCTGGCTCCATATTCAAATCGGTATTCAAATCGGTATTCGCTCTACTGCATGGTCAGAAAGACCATAGCACCATTTTAACGAATATCGACCTGGCACTAAATTCAAATCGATATTCAAATCGGGGTTCGCCCTTCTACATGATCAGGAAGACGATAGCACCATTTTCACGAATAGCGATCTGGCTCTATATTCAAATCGATATTCAAATCGGTATTTGCTCTACTACATGTTCAGTAAAAAGATAGCACCATTTTCTCGAATATCGATCTGGCTCCATATTCAAATCGATATTCAAATCGGTATTGGCACTACTACATGGTCAGAAAGACCATAGCACCATTTTACCGAATATCGACCTGGCTCTAAATTCAAATCGACATTCAAATCGGGGTTCGCCCTTCTACATGATCAGGAAGACGATAGCACCATTTTCACGAATATCGACCTGGCGCTATATTCAAATCGATATTGAAATCGGTATTCGCTCTACTACATGTTCATAAAAAAGATAGCACCACTTTTTCGAATATCGGTCTGGCTCCATATTCAAATCGATATTCAAATCGGTATTCGCTCTTTTACATTGTCAGAAAGACCATAGCACCATTTTACCGAATATCGACCTGGCTCTAAATTCAAATCGACATTCAAATCTGGGTTCGCCCTTCTACATGATCAGGAAGACGATAGTACCATTTTCACGAATATCGATCTGGCTCTATATTCAAATCGATATTCAAATCAGTATTCGCTCTACTACATGTTCAGTAAAAAGATAGCACCATTTTCTCGAATATCGATCTGGCTCCATATTCAAATCGATATTCAAATCGGTATTGGCACTACTACATGGTCAGAAAGACCATAGCACCATTTTACCGAATATCGACCTGGCTCTAAATTCAAATCGACATTCAAATCGGGGTTCGCCCTTCTACATGATCAGGAAGACGATAGCACTATTTTCACGAATATCGACCTAGCTCTATGTTCAAATCGATATTCAAATCGGTATTCGCTCTACAACATGTTCATAAAAAAAAATAGCACCACTTTCTCGAATATCGATCTGGCTCCATATTCAAATCGATATTCAAATCGGTATTCGCTCTTCTACATTGTCAGAAAGACCATAGCACCATTTTACCGAATATCGACCTGGCTCTATATTCAAATCGATATTCAAATCGGTATTCGCTCTACTACATAGTCAGAAAAAAGAAAGCACCATTTTCTCGAATATCGATCTGGCTCCATATTCAAATCGATATTCAAATCGGTATTCGTCATACTAAACAATGACGGTAACGTATATGTCAATGCGTAACAGAATTCACGAATCTGGTGCTGGCTCTATATTCGTTTCAGCTCTACATTCATATCGGTATTGAATATCGATTACCGAATATCGAACTTTGTGCCAACTTCACATACCTAAGAATTCATCACATGGCTGGAGATTACGCGAGGCACCCATGAGGTGTATTATGTAACACAGTTTAAGTTTCAATTGACGATAAATAACTGAAAACTCATATTTCAAAACAAAACAATATTTTGCTCTTGAATATTATATTTCATACGTTTTCGTTGATTGTTTTCACTTGAGGAAAACAATTAAAGGTTAGTATGCAGAACATTTCATTTTAAAACTTCACCTTATAAGTGCCTCTCGTGGGATCGCCAACTTAACTATAAACCAATCAAAACGTTTCATTTCCTTTATTTCTTCGACATTATTCATTAAATACAACATTTGATTGGTCTACAAGCTAGATCATTGTTTAACATCTAGGTCAAAACCCACGTTAATCGTCTATCGCCGAAAAAACAGACCTTTTCTCATGTATCACCGGTTTCTGAAATGGCATTATGTATAGGTAAATTATATATATAGATGTTGGAAAATAATTAACAATGGTCATTGGATATGCATTGCTAGCATCACTTTCGGTTCAGGATGTTTTCGCAAACACATGGATGTGTGAACTGGCCGCCCTATGAGATCACTGATCAAATGTTGAAAGCCACGTTGTCTTCAGACCCGTTATTGTATTTATGACTGACTCCAGCCAGTCAATCAATGTTGCCTATATGTCTACGGTGACAGTCTACCTAATAAGAGGCACTGTATGAACTTATATGGTCAGGATAAAAAGCAGTATAAATTGGCGAAAGAGTTTTCCCCTTTTCCTTAGTCTGTATTTAATTGCGTGGACTCCATTTATCTACAATTGTTATTTTGTCGTTTTATCCTGATTAAAATAGCTTTATGCTGTTTAGAATATATGTGACATCAGGTAAGAGATTATACGATGCGTATATGTGTCTAGAAAGATAGGACAAGAGTCATTTTACACAGATAAGGAAACAAAATGTCGACGTTGACAATCGTTCTGGGTGTTGTTGCTTTGCTATTTTCGGTCAACGGACAAGGTACATGTATATTTGCACTTTGTTAACTATCTGTTGAAATTAATTTCATTTCTATTTTCTGGGGAGTTCTGATAGTTGTAGTTTGTTTATAATTATTGTCGGCAATTGAAAATTAACGTTTACCATATGAGTCGCTCTGGCGAATACGGTTCCCATGTTTTACATGAACACTTTCCCGCATAAATCATATCTGCAGCAGACGACTATGAAATCATATAGGAAAATTAAGAAAAGTGTCTTTGAATTAGAATGAAAGCATTTTTTATTAAATTGAGTTGAAACATTGTGAACAAAGGAGACATTGCTTATTTTGAGCAATTTCTCATTATGCCACTCTATTTACAAAGGTCGTCTACTCCACCAGAGGCGCCAGAAAGCGTGTGAATGTAGGAATTGTTTATTATTTGCAGGCTTAAGTTAAACAGATGTTTTACAGTAATGCCCTTAACAATTGAATATTGTGTCGTAAAGGGTTTTAAATTGAATGGCACATTTAAAAAAACATTAAAATTATATATGCACTATATTACAACAAGCACGAAAAACGGACCATCTGTATTCGATACAGGTTGATATTTCTGTACAGGTTGTTCTTATTATTCACAAACAGTTTATAGAACCGTCTTATTGATTGATTGATGAGAGTTAAACGACTTTTTTAACGGTATTTCGGTTATATATCATGGAGGTCAGTTCATCTTACGTGTGCTTCCAAGCTTTCTCGAACCTGTACACCACACACCATTCTTTCCAGGCAAATAGCTACCCTCCCACACAGACATAAAACAGTCTGAAAAACATTATGTATAAAATAAATTCATATCAAAGCTAATACAGACCTTTATGTACCACAGATCGCTGAATTTGGCTTACTTTGGCTTTCGTTGAAATAAAAAACATTCTTGTAGATTATTGGGTCCTCACACTCATAAAACTACAGGCGAACTAGTGCTAAAGACCATCTGTGTTTAGCAATTCCCTCTCTATAGCAACCATAATTTTAATTTACCAATTACTCATATGCTGCATTAATGACCCTGTAATAAAAGACCATCTGTGAACAAAGACCAGATCGTTCTCTTCCCATGGGTGGTCTTTAAACAAAGGTTTGACTGTATCTGTATTATTTATATCTAGCTGGGGCAACCGATTGCCCGGATGGTTACACCGGTCACAACTATAACTGTTACGCCCTATTGCCAGTGAGATCTTCTTATTCTGAAGGACAGGTAGTACAATGCCAAATTAAACATGTAACCTGGGTTTTAAATTTGACCCCTACTCGTTCCCCTGCAACATTTGACCTTAAAGGGACTGTCCAACGTATTTGAATTTATACATTAGCGTGTCCAAACTAGTTAAACCCTTTCCCACATATACACGTATTTTAAAAACCTCTGCAGCAGACGACTTTTGAAAACATTGTTACAAAAGGAGAAATTGCTCATATTGAGTAATTTCTCTTTTTATCAGTGATTTTTCACTCGTTTATTTATCACACTATCATTTCTCGGGGGATAATTTTTCGTATTTTTGCCCAACATTTTCAATGTCGTCTGCAGTAGATTTTGTGTATGTGGAAAAGGGGTTACAGTTGTAAAATTGGTTGTATTTTCATAAAAAGGATGTTTCCACATCGAAATCTATTCGTATATTTCTGTGCTATATTAACTAAGCGGATACGACGACAGCAGAGACAAATTAGTGTCATATAAATTAGTCCGTAGGTTTAATACTCTGGCCCATATCTGATATGTTGAGACAGTCCTTTTGAATGATTAACTTCGAGGAGACACTTAGACTTGGTAACTACGTGTCTACCAAAAGGGAATATACAATCAAGCAGAATAAACGTTAACCTTCCTATATGGATAGAAAACATCATATTGGAAGAGGAAACTTTTAAGGTAATGATCTCCCTTCCCAGAACATTTTATAAAACTTCTGCAATACCTGGGTAATATATGGGAGGTTTTTCAAAACTAAACGAAAATTAAAATCTTAAATGATTTGTTGTTATAATCCCTTCTTGATTAAAACAAAGCTGTAGCAGACACCTTCGAAAACTATTTGTCAATTTTGGAATATCTCTAAAATTGAAGGCAACATTCTTGAATAGGGATGAAAAGAAAGATTAAATCGCTAAGTATAGGCAATTTCTCCTTTTGTGTCTAGAAGTGGAAAATAGTTGACTCAATTCACCAATAATTACATTGTTATAATGCAATGTAATATAGTTCCAAAATATTACCAAATCATATTCATGATTTGATTTGTATGGTCCATTTTGTCAGATATGGTCGAAGCTATCATTTATTCTACTCAATATTGTATAGCACCGATTCCCAATAAGAACTGCATGGTGCCCAAATAGTAATCTATAACCTGTAATGACTTCTTGATATGGATTATACAGACAATATGAGCCGAATTACGAGAAAACCAACAGTGTGGACTCTGCATAAAGTATCGATCCTGATCAACCTAAACATGCCGCGCAGGCTAACTCGTACAGACACTTTAAGCCTACTGTGGATTTTCTGTTTCAGGAATCGTGACTATGTACCTATATCACCTTGAGATTTAATGTGTCGGCCCGGATTAGCCAGCGCGGATTACGCAGGCTAATCTGGGACGATACATTAAGTAGTGTCCATAATGTTGGTTTTCTCGTGGAACGGCTCATATGTTTGAAGACTTCCGAAAATGGAATTACCGATAGTCAAACCATAACAGGCGAAGTAAACAAGTGTAAACAAGAAATTGACTGTAATGAGATATTTTTTCCCCTCAAGAATGATTTAAACTTTGCCATTATCTTTTGCTGCGTCAAAAGCGTTTTCAATTAAAAGTATAGTTAAATCATTCTCTAATATAGCCTCATTTTGACACCTTTGCTACAGACGACGTTTGGAAACATTGTGGCAAAAAGGCGAAGCTGC
Organism: Serripes groenlandicus; assembly: GCA_031761405.1. Classification (NCBI taxonomy): domain Eukaryota; kingdom Metazoa; phylum Mollusca; class Bivalvia; order Cardiida; family Cardiidae; genus Serripes; species Serripes groenlandicus. The sequence goes on along the minus strand of JASEVX010000003.1, from coordinate 135,275,908 downwards.
TACTCTTTGCAACAATATTTTCAATTATTTTCAATAATAAACCTTTTCATTATAGAGAGTTTCCATCATTCTGCACAAGTCGTATGCTGCAGCTTTGTTGTATGTGGGGGAAGGCTTCACATATCCTTCTATTTCGTGTGGGAGTCTTGGATATATCATGATTTGGAGCCCTACACCAATTCTCATCAACACTTTTAATGTATACCCCTATAGGTTCGTGCCCCGGTGGATTTGAGCCCTTCACCAATTCTCATCAACTGTTTCAATGTATACCCCTATAGGTTTGTGCCCAGGTGGATTTGAGGCCTATAGCGACTGGTGCTTTATCCTGTTTCACGTACAGTCGTCGTGGGCTGAGGCCGAGGTAAAGACACGAGTCGCCTCAAGCGAAAGGGGACCTTATGACATTTCTGATATATCTTCAAGGTGAACCATTCCACGAGTAAACCAACATTGTGGACTGTGTAAATGAACAACTCGGATCAGCCAATGCATGCCGCGCAGGCAAACCCGGACATACTCTTTTCCCCTCCCTTGGATTTTCTGGCCTGCGCGGAATGCGCAGGCTGATCTGAGTCGATACAATACGCAGAGTCCACGATGTTGGTTTTATCGTGGAACGGCTCAAATGATTATTTTCGTCGGAAATAAAGATAGGATATAGGCGGAAAATGAAGTCTATGGCGAGAATGAACGGATGAACATACTCGCCAGTCGTCACTGTTCATTAATGGAAAAAGGACCCTTATCGAATGGCGTGACCCTTCACATTCACCCTTCTTCTAATGTAGACACATTTTGACGCATATGCACTGACGACTTTTCAACACATTGTGGCAAAGAGAGAAAATGCTCATGGTGAGCTATTTCTTAATCTACCGCAAAGTATTTTAACTCTGCTCAATAGTTATGCTTTCATTTAATGAGATTTTCTATATTTTCACCTCGATGTGTTTAAAGTCATCTGCTGTATAGTTGATGTATTTGTGAAAGGGTTACGAAGGATTAAGATAAGAACGTTTGTTATCGCGTTGACCTGGTATTCAATTTAGAAATAATCTGATGGAACAAGCCAATTCTAATTAGCTCTTGTTTTCGTGTATATTTGAAAATGGCCACAAACTTTGTAAAGTTTGAGTCATTAAGACCCACTCACTCCTATTACGGGGTCAATACATGGGCCACAAAGTAGCTGGGAAAAAAATTAAAACAAAAAAGTTTGAGTCATTAATTATTCTGATTCATAAAGGACATCATTTTGATGGTCTTGAGCACTTGGGCACTTTTAGAAAAATAAGAAATTGATTATTTGAATGTCGTTTCCATCAGGGGCAACGCTACTTAATAGTTCTATCAAGGCTTTATACCATGACGGTTTGCATCAGTTTTCATACGTGAATCGAATTGTTATGGGTCTTAGTCAGCATATGGTGTATGAATTAATGGATAGGGTACAATGAGGGTCTAGATAATTTCGTACAAAAATCAACAACCTCATTTAATTGAGCCAGTGCAAGAGAAAAGGTTCTGGTTGATTTTTGTGAACAGTAAAGACCTTGATCAGCCATTGCATTCCCACAGTCTGATCAATGTATAAACTGTTCACATATAACTTACACGAGCTAGATAGAAGATTTTGTCAACTTGTGTATATACTGATAAGACTGAGCATGTGGACAAGATGATCTGAACCTTCAGAAATGCCAGCATGTACCTTTATTTATTGCACTTGCTCAATTGGTATGTCATTACGGTATTGGAGCTTAATTTTCCTATGTCCAGGCTTTTGTGTATGTTTACTGCGTGTGATGTACCTAGCTTTGTCTCTCCTTATTCTCATTAAAAGCAGACCAAAATACCTCGCTGTACGCATATTTGATCTGACGACATTGCATTACAGGTCGTCTTGAATTGACCATATACATCTAAATATTCGATACAATCGGAACACTGGGCAAACCACGCTTCTTTATTTCGTGTATTTATATGGGTGATCCCCTGTTGATACCTAACGATTTTGTCGGTGTCATTTTGATTGGCTAACGCAAAGCTCCATATTAGACGACCTGTAATAGGCAGTCATCAGATTTATACGAGCGTTCACTACTGCAGCGAAGCTACGGTCTGGTTTAAGTGATATTAATTTCGTGGCTAAGGTTTGTGTTTACCGCTTTTGATATGTCCTAGCACGGTCTCCTCATTCCTCTAGAAGTACCATTTTTAAATCTTAAGATATAGATAGGCTTGCTTAAATCATTTATTAAATATACAGCAGTCGACTTTGAACACTTCTTGTCAAATTTGTGAAAAATCTCTATACAATCTCTATTTATATCGAAAATTATATTTCTGTAGCGATATCTGGTTTAATATTTAACTACGGTGCGAGACCGAAGGTCGGGAGACATGTTTTCTTCTACGCTTGGAGAAGAAGACAATACAAAGCCATGCATCGATATTGCAACGTCGTAGTTCTCCATTGATTATCTACCAAGTATAACTCTAAAAAACGAATAAAGAAAAACTAAACACATTTCTTTTTTTTTTAATAACGAAATAACACAATGTATACATAAATTAGAATTTATAAATGACTTGTGAATCACGCCTCCTTATCGCATTTTAAATGAGGTGAAATCAAATACAGAATTGCAATACGTCGTGATGTCTTGACGCGTGACAATATGATTGTATTTCCACAGGAAAAGATGCAGATATATAATGAATTCATGTATGATTCCTGGAAAAAGTTAAAAACATTGTGGCAAAATGAGAAATTGCTAAATTTTAGCCTTTCTATTGTTGTCACAACAACACGTCTGTATGTGGGAACGGATTAACCAATTCAGTGTATAAAGTATCATACTCATAATCGTAATTTGTTCAAGACTTGCTTTAGTTTTTCCAATTCAATGAGTTTAAAATACTTGCATTATTTATAACATATCAATTTATCTTCCTGTTTCAGGTATAAATATGTATTAAATTTTTGTCATGTATGATGTATTAATTTGTTCTATTCCACGCTTAACTCATGTGTCCCATCATAGAAGGTGGGTCTGCACATTTCAAATATCTGCCAATCATTGCATTACAAATTGGTTTGACAAAGAATAGATATCTAGTGTATGTTTTAGGATGAGACCGGGACTAGAAATGTCGTCAAAAACCAGCGTGTATTAGCTCGAAAGTCGGTAAATGTATCAATGAAAACAATTGAACCGAAATCATTTGATAAGTGCTCCTGAAAACCAACAACCCGTTTTGCGAACGTTGCAGATTCAGATCGACCTGCGCTTCCGTGCAGTTTGGTTTGGCTATTCAAATGTCGTAAACTAGTCACAGATGGTCTCATTGAACATCTAACGAACTGGGTGCACTTGTACCAGATATCAAGGGTGCCAAGGCAGGTCATTTTCAAACTTGCCATAAGTACATTATGGTTCGTTTTTAAGGAGTACTGTTCTTTTGTAAAGCTTGTCTCATGTCCGCCTTGGCCGAATGGGTAAGTGTCGGGGATTTGGAACGAGGCGTCCCGGGTTCTATCTCCAGTGGTGCGACGGTCATGGTGGAATGTCCTTTGGCAAGGCACTGTACCTTTTGTCTAGTACTGGTTTGTTTACCCAGGAATAATGAATAAGTAAACTATCGGCGTGATAAATCTGAAGTATTATTGAAAACTTCGTAAACCCCAATAAATAAATTGTATCATGTTGTTATCGAAAGTCTACGTGGAATGAAACATATAGAAATACATATAGTAAATTGACCTACATTCATCATGCGACAGTTCAATTCATACTTCAACCCTCTCTTACACACAGACGCATTTTGACGACTCTGCAGGAGACGACCTTTGCCACAATGCTTTCATCTCTAATCAATAGTTCTACATTGATTTATAGAGATTTTCTATTTTTGAATGAAATGTTTTCAAAGTCTTCTATTGCAGAATAGCCGTATGTTGGAAAGGGTTAAGTGGAACGACCCCGTGTATTTCTTGTGTGAATAAAGTGGTTTATTTCTGTACTGAAGCAACGTTTACTGACTAAAAATAAATGGCTATGATCACATCACATATCCGTATGCGAGAAAAGGAAACCACAAAAACAAAATGTTTTGCATTCTATTGTTCAAACCCCCAATATGCTTCAAGGAGAAAATTGTTTGTTGCTACAATAGTTCAGGCTGAAACCCTCTACATCTTCTTCCCTATTCATTTCAGGAATATTGTGAAAACCTTGGTGCGGACTTGGCAGTGATTCGGGACAGTGCTGAACAGACCTTTGTTGGTGGCATGCTGGATAGACTTCATGGTACGGCGTTGTCTTTTTGTTTTCCTTTTTATTTTTATGAAATCTTAATAAATCGAACGTGTGCATAACAACAATATGAGCTACTATTCTATCACCACTAGGCTTAGTGAGAAAGATTCAAGTGGATTTCGTACAAACTCAATCAGTATATCAGGCATATGTGATAAATGGAGACCATATGAGCTACTATTCTATCACCACTAGTCTAAGTGAGAAAGATTCAAGTGGATTTCGTACAAACTCAATCAGTATATCAGGCATATGTGATAAATGGAAACCATATGAGCGGAGCTCGAGTGAAACCCACCATGAGGCAATGGTGACCATTGTAATTCAGTGCAGTCTGATCTTGATCGACACTATCTGGTAATTGGTTAAATGAGCATTCAAGAAGTCAGTTGCAAACAGTGTACATCATGATAAGGTTGTGTATATAGGTCTTTATCTACGTTAGTCACACAAACCAAATTGTTGGTTTTCCTGTTGAACCTATAATATATGGACCACTTCCCATTTCTTAGAAGGTTGAAATATCAGACGTGCCCGTGTATACACACAGTCTGATCCGTTCCTACACTGTCCACGAACAATGAAGTCCAAGCTGTAACCTTAACCAAATCTCAGAATTATAACGTCAGACGTTTTATGTTTATGAACCATCATTGTTGTCCAAACGAATACATATGTATACATAGATCTTATTGTGCTGATATTTTTTAACGCCGCAGTCCGCACAGACTGATCCGGGCCGACACATTCCGTCTCAGGGGGATAGAGTATATAGTAATGATTCCCGAAACAGAAAATCCACAGGAGGCGAAATGTGTCGATCCGGGTCGATACTCTACGCAGAGTCCACAATGTTGGTTTTCTCGCGCGACGGCTCACATGTGATCACCTGTATGTAAAATGTGGATGCTTACTTTATTAGTTTTTATGCGGGGGGTTCAGCTATGCTGAGTACGTCCGTATATTGTCATGCCCAGCTTTCAGGAAGTGTAAATTTGTATTTTTGTTTGTGCTGCCCTCTGTTTTTTCAAAATGGACAATTTGTCTTGATTGTCCAGGGATCAGTTAAATACGTTTCACAACAAGCTAAATAGTGTGCACATTATATAAATTAAACGTACACAATGTAAAGTTTTAATCCATGAAGTTGTAAACATGATTTAGAAATTGAAGTTGGACATAAGGATCTTAAATGTTTCTTTTAAATATATGGAAAACGAGATGCTTTAAAGCGGGTAGCTCAAAAACCTTTTGAGAAAATCCCTGCAATGAAAAATACGGAAATACGGCTGTCGTGCATCGTCAACATTTTCCCTTGTTAACACTCTACAGGCTACATTTTGCATTGGATCTTCATGAAAGTTTATCAGAACATTCGTCTCCATCAAATCTTGGACAAGTTCGAAACTGGGCCATTTGAGGTTAAAAACTAGGTCACTAGGTCAAATTGAAGGAAAATCTTCTTAACACTCTAGAGGCCACATTTTCATTTTGAGCATGTTGAAACTTTATCCGAATTTTTGCTTCAGCAGTTTGAAATTTTGCTAGAATGTTTATATTAATGATTTCTAGGTCAAGTTTGAATATGGGTCATATTGGGTCAGAAACTAGGTTACTAGGCCAAATTGATGGAAAATCTTGTTAAAACTGTAGAAGCCACTTTTTTTGCAAAGGCAGCTTGAAATTTTGTCAAAATGTTTATTTATATGATATCTAGGCCAAGTTCGAATATGGTCCGGGTCAAAAACTAGGTCACTAAGCCAAATTGAATGGAAATCTTGTTAACACTCTAGAAGCCCTATTCCCAACTTGAGCATGTTGAAACTTTATCAGAATGTTTGCCTTGATGATATGTAGGTCATGTTCGAACATATGTAATGATGGGTCAAAAAGTAGGTCACTAGATCAAATTGAAGGAAAATCTTGTTAACACTCTATATACCGCAAGTTTTGCTTCAGCAGTTTGAAATTTTGTCAGAATGTTTGTATTAATGATATCCAAGTCAGGTTCAAATATGGGTCAGATTGGGTCAGAAACTATGTCACTAGGCCAAATTGAAGCAAAATCTTGTTAACTTTGTAGAAGCATCTTTTTTGGCTACAGAAGCTTTAAATTTGGTCAGAATTCTATCTAAATGATAGCTAGGTCAAGTTTGAATATGGGTCATGCCGGGTTAAAAACTAGATCACTAGGCCAAATTGGAGGAAAATCTTGTTAACACTCTGAATACTGCATTTTTAGCTTAAGCATGTTGAAACTTTATCAGAATGCTTTTCTTGGTGATATCCAGGTCAAGTTCTAATGTTGGTCAAAAAGTAGGTCACTAGGTCAAATTGAAGGAAAATCTTGTTAACACTCTAGAGCCAACATCCCCCGCATTTCAGTACTTTCAGTACTTTGATTATAGATTAAGATACCATTGCCACTGGTCAGGTCTGGATAGGAGGAACGGACCTTCTCCAAGAGGGTGTTTTCGTTGAGCCAAAGTCGCTCGAACCACTGACCTACTTGAACTGGGCGCCAGGAGAACCGGATAATCTTGGAGGTCAACACTGTATTGGACTGTTTAAGGATAACCACTGGCTCTGGGACGACAATGGATGTGAAGTGAAGAACTACCCGCTATGTAAAAGAGCGTAAGCATTTTGTCTTGTTGTTCTAATTTGAAGATTGGCTAGTATATTGGAACCATTCGGCCAATCACGACAACTACACGGACCGTTTAACAGTTGGTAAAACGAATTATTTCGTAAATGAAAATGAAAAGCCTTATTATTGAATAGTATTGCGCACATTGTGGCAAAAGATGAAAGTGCTCATTTCCAAACGTCGTATGCCTCAGATGCGCCAGAAAGAGTATATGCGAGGGAAATGGTTAATACCTCACTGCCTGACTTGTGTCTTCTTGATAAACGTTCCCCTTTTCTTCAAAATACATATGAGCTGTCCCGTGGTAAAACCAACATTATGGCATCTGCGTAACGTATCGACCCAGATCAGCCTGCGCAGTCCGCGCAGGCTGATCCGTGCCGACACATTCCGTCTCAGGGGGATAGAGGTATAGAGTAATGATTCCTGAAATAAAAACTCCACAGAAGGCGAACAGTGTCTATCCCGGTAAGCCTGCGCGGCATCCTTAGGCTAGATCCGGTTAGATACTTTACGCAGAGTCCATAATGTTGGTTTTCTCGCCGGACGGCTCATATAAACGTTGCTCTGTGAAATCCAACCTTAAACATGCATACATCTAGATAAGGGATGTAACTCATGATGTGAATACATTTATTTGACCTCCAAACCTTATCTCCTTGCTTCTCAAAAGAATGGTCATAATTTGTGCAGGCTAATAATAGACATGCGTCCAACCTGTCGAATTTCATCGTTAGTGTTGTGATTTTAAGTCTGGTGTTTGTAAATCAATCGTTTGCGGATGAAATCATTGTGACCACATTTGGATACATGCTAACACATAGAGCTTCTTCCTGTCGTATCGGACCAAAATGCAATCGTGGGTCAAATCTTGTCTAGATGTAATATAATACAAATAGGTTGTTTTAATATCGTGTCTCAAAGAGACGATGTACGTAGTACCCACACTAAGGGTTTAACCATATCATCAACACATATGCAGCAGACGACTTCGAAAACATTAAGTGAAAAATATGAGAACTCGCGATAAATGAAAGAACAATTATTGAATAGATTTGAAATCATTGTGGCAATAGAGGAAATTGCTCATTATGCGCAATTTGCCACAGAGGCGTCAAAAAGCGTATATGCGTCGTAAAGGGTTAATTTTTTAATGAGATGTTTAATCTTTCTTATCAAGTCTTCATCTAAAGATTGACTTAAACAAGTAATTGTTAATTAAAAAAATATGTATATTATATACGAGCCAGTACATGGGGAAAGATAAACAATGACATTTCTGAACAGTGTATGTTCAGATCATGTTGTGCATCTGCCCAGTATGATCAAAATCTACCGAAGATGACACCAAATTATATCAAGTAACATGATCCGTCCCGTGAGAAAACCAACAGTATGGTCTCTGCGTATCGACCGAGATCAGTCTGCGCAGTTCGTGCAGCCTAATCCGGGCCGACATTTTCCGTCGCAGGGAGATAGAGGTATATAGTAATGATTCCTAATACAGAAAATCAACAGGAGGCGAAAGGTGTCTGTCCGGGTTAGCCTGCGCGGCATGCTTAGGCTGATCCGGGTCGATACGTTACGCAGAGTCCACAAAGTTGGTTTTCTCGCAGGACGGCTCATATGTGAAAAGTGTAGATATTGACCTATGCGGTTAACAAACATGTTGTATCTTTTCTCATGCACTGGCTCATATAAATATTTACTTCTTTTTGTTCAGGGCCGGTGGAGGATCCGAGGTCATTGGTTGAGACAACATGTCGATGCTCAGATAAATGTGTTGTTATTGAAGATTTGATTAAATGCTGGATACTAATTTATAAGCGTTCTGGACAGTTTTTAACTTCCTCCTGCATGACATCATTTGAATACATCTGATAACTTTTAAAGACATGATATGAGATCAGGGGAACCTTTTCATGGTGACCTATATCTCATTGTCTATCTTTGTATTTGTACATTGTTTTGTAATGCTGTAAATGTGAAACTAATGGAAATGAATGTGTTTTTCTCGCTGATGTATATTATATTATGTTCCTTTGTTAAACCGTCAAATAAATATGTTAACGTCGATGTAATATAACTTTATATGCCGAAATAGATAAACTTGAAACTTGAAACTTTACCAACAATAGTATGAATCTGTATCAAAACATTATATCTTATTTACAAGATATTTTCGTCAAAATACACCGTCGCCCCTTTACAACAAATACGAATGAGACGGAACTACAACGCTCAGTCGTGAATGTGCTAGCCGAATGAGACGGAACTGGTGGGCACAACGCTCATTCGTGAATTTGCTAGTCGAATCAACTAATCAAAGTACAGAGTTTGACTAGGATTAGCCGAGCAAACATTGTGTTAGGGTAATCTCATCTTCGCTAGCCAATGCTACTTCGACCCTTAGCATTCTCATACTCATCATTGACTTACGATGAGGTAATCTGTATCTAAGCGCATACCGAAAACTTGACTTTCTTTTTCTATATAAAGACATCTATATAAAGACATGTAAATTTATGCTGCTGTGGAAACCTATTTTTCTTGAAAGTGAATGAAAACCACGAAGTACACTATTCCATAGAAATAGACAAGAACCTTTCCCTCGGAAACCCAACATTGATGTAGTTAAGATAGATATAACCAGCGCATTCGTTGAACCTTTCCCTAGGAAAGTAGTTAAGATAGATAGAACCAGCGCATTCGTTGAACTTTCCGCTAGAAAACCCAACATTGATGTAGTTAAGATAGATAGAACCAGCGCATTTGTTGAACCTTTCCCCTAGGAAACCCAACATTGATGTAGTAAAGATAGATAGAACCAGCGCATTCGTTAAACTTTTCCCTACAAAACCCAACATTGATGTAGTTAATATAGATATAACTAGCGCATTCGTTGAACCTTTCCCTAGGAAACCCAACATTGATGTAGTTAATATAGATATAACCAGCGCATTCGTCGAACCTTCCCCTAGTAAACCCGACATTGATGTAGTTAATATAGATATAACTAGCGTATTCGTCGAACCTTCCCCTAGTAAACCCGACATTGATGTAGTTAATATAGATATAACTAGCGCATTCGTTGAACCTTTCTCTAGGAAACCCAACATTGATGTAGTTAATATGATATAACTAGCGCATTCGTCGAACCTTCCCCTAGTAAACCCGACATTGATGTAGTTAATATAGATATAACTAGCGCATTCGTTGAACCTTCCCCTAGGAAACCCAACATTGATGTAGTTAATATAGATATAACCAGCGCTTTCGTCGAACCTTCCCCTAGTAAATTCGACATTGATGTAGTTAATATAGATATAACTAGCGCATTCGTTGAACCTTCCCCTAGTAAACCCGATATTGATGTAGTTAATATAGATATAACTAGCACATTCGTCTTACTTTTCCCTAGGAAACCCGACATTGATGTAGTTAATATAGATATAACTAGCGCATTCGTCGAACTTTTCCCTAGGAAACCCGACATTGATGTAGTTAATATAAATATAACCAGCGCATTCGTTGATCCTTTCCATCAGAAACCCAACATTGATGTAGTTAATATAGATATAACCAGCGCTTTCGTTGAATCTTTCCATCGGAAACCCAACATTGATGTAGTTAATATAGATATAACTAGCGCATTCGTCGAACCTTTCCCGATGAAACCCGACATTGGTGTAGTTAATATAGATAGAACTAGCGCATTCGTGTTTGTCCGGGTAAGCCTGCACGGCATGCCTAGGCTGATCCGGGTCGATATTTACGCCGAGTCCACAGTGTTGATTTTCTCGTGGGACAGCTTATTTTTAGTATGAAAGGAAACCAACCGGGTAGCCGGAAATGTTTCTATCGAAGCGGAATATGTGTTCAATTAACATTGATAGGTATCTATCTTTAAAGAGCTTTTACGACGATAGGCAATCTACCATTAGTACTCATCGACTGCAATAATGAGCAGTCCCATGTGTAAACAAACAGTGTTCACTTCAATTTTCACAAGTACCCATTGGTTGGTGTCCAGTGACATCGGCATTGTTTTAAACGAATGTTATTCTCTATCAAATAGACATTGCGTTTTAGCTCGCGTGACAAAGTCGTTTAACAGAATAGGGTGTAAGAAGATGATCTTTATCCATCCGTGAAATACTGCAATAAAGAAAAGGTTGTTTATGTGTCATTTTTCTTCCTCATTTCATCCCTTGTCTCCTACATGAATAACCCTGTCCATGATACAGACGCAGTTTGACTGACGTATCTGCGAATGGCGGATATTAGCCCCTCCGGACATTATCCCCTTCGTGAAAAAAAGGCATAGGCGGACATTAGCCCCTTCACATGCGGACATCATTCACTTCACATACTTGCATGAACATGGACATTATCCCCTTCAACTAATTTATGAAAGCGGACATTATCCCCTTCGTATACGGTATTATCCCCTTCACAGGATTGCTGAAAGCGGATATTAATTATCACCTTCAACAGACATTAGCCCCTTCGATATTAATAAAAATAAACTTCTACTTAATATGCACTGGATTAATGTCCGCTATATGAAGGGGCTTATGTTCGTCATAAAATAAATTATGAAGGGGATAATTTCCTCATGTGAAGGGGATAATGTCCGCCATGCACAAAGTGATGAAGGGGATAATGTCCGACATGTGAAAAGGGCGAAGGGGATAATGTCTGCCTTGTGAAAAAGACGAAGGGGATACTATCCGCAGATGCAGTTTTTAACGAAGGGGATAATGTCCGGTTATCGTCTGCAGCAGGCGACATTTGGCGGAAACACTGTGGCAAAAGAGGAAAGTGCTTATGATGGGCGATTTCTTTTTTCCACAATGTTTTCAACGTGTTCCATTTACAGATAGTTTTGACAAGGTATTTTCAAAGTCTTCTACCGCAGAGGTAAAAAGGTTACACAAACCCACAAAGGCAAACACTAGTGTGTACCATAGATTCAGATCGACCAGGGCTTTTGAATAATCCCATCAGAGAGGTAACATCTCGTTTTGATATTATTTGGATCATTGACACCGGAAATATCACAAAACACGTCTACTTATACCGAGTGTTACCAGATCATACAATAACCGAATTGTTAAGTTTTGCTATCAACGACGATCAAGATCGTCCCACGTTTCCGCGCACTCTGACCAGGATATTTACCTTTCTAAATCTAGTACTTCCAGCATCACAAACGTCCTTTGAGTGCAGTTATGCCCCCATCCCCCCCCCCCCCCACAAAAACTCACAGAAAACATACAATGTGACCGTATTTGGCATTACACGGCAAACCTCCGAAGGTCTACTCCAGTATCGTGGTCCGATGTCATGATACAAAGAGTTTTAAAGGGTTATTAGAACTGCATGTTCACATTAAAGACTGAACATTATAACCATTGATTCAGAGCGATCTGGCCTTGAACACTTCTCTCAGAGGACATGTTTAAGTGATCTAAGACAAGGCACATTTCCTTGCATAATACTGGTTTTAAATTTAAATAAAAAGATTGTGCTTTGTAGTGATATTATGACCATGGCGTCATGGACAAGAGTAACGCTTGCGTCGACATGATGTAACTGAAATGGCGTTGATACGGAATACCGTTAGGCCCATCGCCTATGAATGTATTGATCTGAAACGCGATACTCGACAGTACGATGATGATAACACGACAACGCGACGGTACGATGGTGAAGACACGACGGTACGATGGTGAAAATACGATAATACGACAGTACGATGATGATAATGCGATATTCTATCGTGTCTTCACCATCGTACTGTCGCGTTTTCACCATCGTACTATCGTAGTATCGTACTGTCGCGTCTTCACCATCGTACCGTCGTGTTATCATCATCGTACCGTCGTGTCTTCACCATCGTACCGTCGTGTCTTCACCATCGTACCGTCGTGTTATCACCATCGTACCGTCGTGTCTTCACCATCGTACCGTTGCGTTATCACCATCGTACCGTCGTGTCTTCACCATCGTACCGTCGTGTCTTCACCATCGTACCGTCGTATCTTCACCATCGTACCGTCGTGTCTTCACCATCGTACCGTCGTGTCTTCACCATCGTACCGTCGCGTTATCATCATCGTACCGTCGTGTCTTCACCATCGTACCGTCGTGTCTTCACCATCGTACCGACGTGTCTTCACCATCGTACCGTCGCGTTATCACCATCGTACCGTCGTGTCTTCACCATCGTACCGTCGCGTTATCACCATCGTACCGTCGTGTCTTCACCATCGTACCGTCGTATCTTCACCATCGTACCGTCGGGTTATCAAACGGATTCATGAATCATACAGCAAATATGAAAGAAGGCAGGGTTAATTCCATTAATAACATAGATCTAATACACATTTATACGGATTTATGAACCAGAATTAATGTTTACCTTCTGCTTCTGAATCCGACATGGTGTCACATGGAGGGAAATTCTACTATGCACATGCGCACCGGAAGGCGATAGTACGACAGTACGATGGTGATAACGCGACGGTACGATGGTGAAGACACGACGGTACGATTGTGAAGACACGACGGTACGATGGTGAAGACACGACGATACGATGGTGATAACGCGACGGTACGATGGTGAAGATACGACGGTACGATGGTGAAGACACGACGGTACGATGGTGATAACGCGACGGTACGATGGTGAAGACACGACGGTACGATGGTGATAACGCGACGGTACGATGGTGAAGACACGACGGTACGATGGTGATAACGCGACGGTACGATGGTGAAGACACGACGGTACGATGGTGAAGACACGACGGTACGATGATGATATCGCGATGGTACGATGGTGAAGACACGACGGTACGATGGTGATAACGCGACGGTACGATGGTGAAGACACGACGGTACGATGGTGAAGACACGACGGTACGATGGTGAAGACACGACGGTACGATGGTGATAACGCGACGGTACGACGGTGAAGACACGACGTTACGATGGTGATAACACGACGGTACGATGGTGAAGACACGACGGTACGATGGTGAAGACACGACGGTACGATGGTGATAACACGACGGTACGATGGTGAAGACGCGACAGTACGATACTACGACGGTACGATGGTGAAAACGCGACAGTTCGATGGTGAAAACGCGACAGTACGATGGTGAAGACACGATAGTATATCGCATTATCATCATCGTACTGTCGTATTATCGTGTTTTCACCATCGTACCGTCGTGTCTTCACCATCGTACCGTCGCGTTGTCGTGTTATCATCATCGTACTGTCGAGTATCGCGTTTCAGATCAATACATTCATAGGCGATGGCCCTAACGGTATTCCGTATCATAGTTTGTTTTTCGCGTTGTAAGAAAGACTTGATAATAGAGTCATCTGATAGTTAAGTAATGGGATTTTGACACCCCCATAAAGGGATTTATGGGATAATTTTAAACAAAACCGCAGAATATTAGTTACTGCATAAAATTAAATATCTCAATTTTTGCGAAATGTGTTTATTTTACATGATTTTATCTAAACATATGAGCCGTTCCACGAGAAAACCAACAGTATGGCCTCTGCGTAATATATCGACCCAGATCAGCCTGCGCAGTCCGCGCAGGCTAATCCGGGCCGACACATTCCATCTTAGGGGGGTATAGAGTAATGATTCCTCAAACAGAAAATCCACAGGAGGTTTAAAGTGTCCGTCCGGGTTAACCTGCGCGTAGGCTGATTCAGGTCGATACTTTACGCAGAGTCCACAATGTTTGTTTTCTCGTTAGGCTGTGGCGATAGACATCTGCGTAATGTATCGACCAGATCAGCCTGCGCTGTCCGCGCAGACTGATCCGGCCGACACATTCCGTCTTAGTGGGATATATGTATAGAGTAGTTATTCCTGAAACAGAAAATCCACAGGAGGCGAAAAGTGTCTATCCGGGTAGACCTGTGCGGCATGCTTAGCCTGATCCGGGTCGATACTTTACGCAGAGTCCACAAATAAAGGACTGAGAGCACATGCAGAGTCAACATTGATGGTTTTCTCGTGGAACGGCTCATACTTACAACTGTAGCGGGGTAAAATATGACACATTTGTGTACATCTACTTTTAAATGGGTTTTGAAACTCTTCCCCCAACACAGACGCCTTTCAATATCTCGGAACCAGACTATAAATACTTCCTCGCATACAACACACCTGCTGTAGACGACATTGAACGAATCGTGGAAAAAACAAAGCTAAAAACTCTTCACAAATGAGAGAATAATTATAAAATTGAGTTGAAAACAGTGTGGCAAAAGGGGAAATTCCTCATCTTGAGAAACTTCTCCTATTGCCACCTCTTATTTAAATTTGACTTCTGCGGATGTGGCTAAATGCGTCTGCAGGTGTGAAAGGTTTTAACATTGTGGGAAATCTGAGCTTCTTCTTCAACGGGTTTTTCAATGCTACATAAATATGAAAAAACTTACTTCCAAAGGTTCAGGTGATACCTTTCTTATTCGCCTTTGTGCTCCAAAAAACACGACTCTAAACCTATATTAGGTAAATGGACAATGCCAAACTGCTTCCTGTTTCAAACAGTTTCTGATTACAATCTATTCTTTTGCCAATACAAACAACCAGAGTATTAAAATTGTTTGCATTCTTAGAGACATATTTATCTGATTTGGGTTGAGATTTCGGAATTGAAAGTTTGGCGGACTTTGTTAACTTTATCATACTTAAAGATACATTTTAACGCAACTGCAAAATACGATTTTTCTTTTAGAATCCTTGAGGCAAAAGGAGGAATTGCTCATAATGAGCAATTTCTCCATTGTCACAATGTTTTCAATTCTTTTAAATTATCATAATATTATTAAAAGATATATTGTTCCATTGGTGTACCTAGATGTTTAAAAGTCGTCTACTGCAGATTTGTTGTATGTTGGAAAGCGATGTGTAATATATCTCCGTGATTTAAGAGTAGCTCATGTGCTAACCATACCAAACAAAATTCGTTTTAACTTGCATTATCAAAAATAGGGAAGAAATAGTGGTGGTAAATCAGGCATGCAATTTCAACATATTCATAACAAAATAGGAAAAGGCACACACGAACATTTTGATTCTATCTTTCAAATATCCTATACAAACTATACATAACTTAGGATTTTTTTCAAAGATAATGTTACATACTTAAGGCTACCCGGTATTTGGTATTTGGAGTATATCTATAGAACTGATAATGATTGTGTACGGTTTCATCTGTCGGATTATAATGGTGTTTGTGTTTCTACTGACCAATGCAGAAAGTAATAATGTGTCAATTAATATGACAGGAGACGTAATCATTGTAGGTAAGTTAATGAACCATGACAACTAACACTTTCCTTCATGCATACGAATTTTGCGACAACAGCAACAGACTCCTTTTGAAAATAAAGTTACATTGTTTTCACCTCTGTTGAATAATAATTAAATGTTCATTTATAGAAATATTGTATATTTTTCCTAGATGTTATCAATGTCGTCTTGGGCCGGTTGTTCAACGTGCGGTTAAATATTTAACCATGCGTTACATAACCACAAGGTTAAACAAAGTTGAGCAATAGAAATTTAACCCTTGGTTTAGTAACAGATTAAAAATTTAACCAATGGCTAAATTTAACCTTTGGTTTAGTAACAACAGATTAAATATTTAACCAATGGCTAAATGTAACCTTTGGTTTAGTAACAGCAGATTAAATATTTAAATATTTAACCAATGGCTAAATTTCACCACAAGTTGAACATCCAGCCGCTGGTGAAGAATTGCTGTAAAAGGGTTAACATCCTGTTTGGGTTTTTCAGACGATATTTAACGTTCCTTCATACATACGGATTTATCCGCCTCTTCACCAGACGATCTTCCTTCATACAGACGCTTTTTTGGTGTTTCTTTTTCAGACGACGGACATTTGTCGATTCTTCATAGAGACGCTTTTTGGTGTTTCTTTTTCAGACAACGGACATTTGTAGATTCTTTTATAGAGACGCTTTTTGGTGTTTGTTTTTCAGACAACGGACATTTGTCGATTCTTCATACAGACGCTTTTCGGGGTTTCTTTTTCAGACGACGGACATTGGTCGATTCTTCATACAGAAGAAAGTTGATGTTTCTTTTTCAGACGACATCTGACGCTTCTTCAACAGTCGACTTTTGAAAACATTATAGAAATATAACTGGCTTAAAAACGCATTTTCTTCATTTCCAACATAATGATAAATGAGCCGTCCCGCGAGAAAACCAACAGTATGGCCTCTCCGTAATGTATCGACCCAGATCAGCCTGCGCAGTCCTAATCCGGGCTGAGGAATCCGCTGTGGTCGAGTGGTTAGCGTCGGGGATTTCGAAACCGGGTGGCACATTTTCTAGCCTAGTACTGGTTTGTTTACCCAGGGTTCATGAATAATTAAATTTAATTGCGCGCTAAATGACCTTAGCTGTCGATGCGCCATAAAACAATATACATTCATTCATTCCTAATCCGGGCTGACACATTCCGTCTCATGTGGATAGAGGTATAGAGTAATGATTCCTGAAACAGAAAATCCACAGGAGGAGAAAAGTGTATATCCGGGTTAGCCTGCGCGGTATGCTTATACTGATCCGGATCGATACTTTACGCAGAGTCCACAATGTTGGTTTTCTCTATTTCACAACCGGTCTAAAATCAGACGACTCGAGCATGTCATAGCAAATATACGACTAAGAGCGCATGCGCATAATGATTGCGAACGTATTTAGATTTGTTTATGTATAGATAACATTCATGTTTGCTTGCATTATCACGAAAACATTAACGTAAATAAGTGAGGATCAATCATGCGTCGAATGACGACTTGTCGAATCATAGTGAAATGGGGAGCTTGAATACTTCTCGACACTACCATTTTAACACTTTTAGGATACAATGTCTGGGTTTTATTTGTTTATCAATCCAGGGGTAGTGAGTACAAATCCCAGCTCGGCCAACATTCTTTCCGACGTTTGACAAAGGTCACTGTGTCAAACGTCTTTGGTATTTCACCAATGGGCTAACAGTATATCTGAAAAAAGCAACCAGTTGCTTGGAAAGTTTGCTGTGTGGATTACGGTGTGAGAAAGCTAGTAAACACTTGAGTAGGTGAACTGGCCGCAGTGATATGACTGAACAATTGTTGAAAACGGCGTTAAGCTCCACTCAATGAATCAACCA
Organism: Serripes groenlandicus; assembly: GCA_031761405.1. Lineage (NCBI taxonomy): Eukaryota > Metazoa > Mollusca > Bivalvia > Cardiida > Cardiidae > Serripes > Serripes groenlandicus. The sequence goes on along the minus strand of JASEVX010000003.1, from coordinate 135,257,698 downwards.
ATGTAATGATAACAAATGAAATAGAATGTGCAAACGGTTTAATATCGCATTATATTGAGGTTGATGTCAAAGACCATTACATTTTACACTTTGATCAAGGTATCGAAAAATAAATACTACATTTCAATCAGAAAGTGGTACATTCTTTACTTTTATTTGTTATAAAAATGTGGAAATCTATATAAATCGACCTATATGCGTTGCGCTTACAGAAATGCCTCTCTGCAATGACCGTGCTTAATTGCATGTCAATTGATATTAAAACATCACTATAGGAGAAGCATTTTGGAGCTGAAATATCTAGGCCAAAAATGAAAATATGATAATTGAATAGTATTAAAAACATTTGGGCAAATGAGAAATAGCTCACAATGAGCAATTACTCCTTTTTGCCACAATATTTTTTAAATGTCGCCTGTAGCAGATGCATCAGATAGCATCTTAATGTTGGAAAAGGTTAGTTATGGTGAAAATAAACGATCTCTTTCACAGGAAGATGTATCGTGCCTTATTCTAAAACATCTATAGCAATTCTTTGATTTCTTTTTTTTTAATCAGGACTCTTCGAAGGTTATTTAGCAAATGGCAACGGATGTGACGCCGTTGACGTTCCGTCTGTAATGGTTATGGAAGCCATGAGGTGGACGATCGACATGATAAATAAAGCTGAGATTGTTCCTCTTAAGATCGGTATGTATAGTAAATGGAAAAACCACACAAATCCTTATTACATATCTTTACTGTTCAAAAGCGTTAACCTATCAATGGAACTAGCTCTGACAAGATGTATTGTTAAAATATAACAGCTCACTTCCAAATTGACTTAAATTTACATTTTATCGAATACTTCTTTCTTGTTCGGTGTTTTACGCCGCTTTCCATCATTACAATTCCATTTATCCTGACACCAGCCAGTCAGTCGTAATGCTAACCCCGAAACCCTGAGCGATAAGTGGGTCAGCCATTACTACCAGTTTCAGTCTTTGGTATGGTATGGTACCCGGCCGGGGATTGAACCCACGACGGACGCTTGACAACTACATCACCGAGGCGGTAACATATATACAAAGTATGTGAAGAGTGAACATCATAACATAAACAAGTACATATACAGTAATTATCGACGTTGGGTATCGATGATCCAATATTGGAATAGACATATCTTGTTCGATGACAACAGGCTTACAAAACGCATATTTAACATGGACTATATTAAGTGTAAAAATAATTGGTGTAGTGACTTAAAAACAGTTATTTCTCATTTAAATTTGACTAATTATTAATGAAAATAAATCTCCTATACCTATTGATACAGTTAAGACTAATATAGCTAACTACTATTCTAACATCTGGAAGGCAGACGCAACAAAGGTAGCCAAATTAAGAACATACATCACTTTTAAAGACACCTTTGAAACTGAAAAGTATGTACTTTTAAACTTGAACAAACGGGAACGTTCATTGTTAGCTCAGTTCAGATGTGGTATTTTACCGATAAGAGTGGAAACAGGACGCTACGTAGGCGAGCACTCGGAGCAAAGACTTTGTACATCAACAACAAATTGAAGATGAAATACATTTTTTAACTCAGTGTACATTTTACAATGATATTAGAGCAGACGTTTTTAATGATCAATTTTCTAATATACAGTTTAATGTTTTGAGTGATGCGGATAAACTTAGATATCTTATCAGAAACGTTCCAAGAAAAGTAGCTAAATACATTGTTAAATCTTATATGAGAAGAAGAAATGCATTATATAACTAGTCTCATTCCAATCCATATAATATTATGCAAATGATTTACATTTATTATTTATTTATTGATGATGTTAATAATGCCAAATTAATTTCACGTGAACATTATATTACTTACTATTGTATAGGTGACTTATAGGTCCATTGGGCCGGGAGTTTTGTTTAAATTTCTACTAGTGTATACCATGTCACATGTACACATGTCACTTTAATAAAATATTTACTTACTTACTTACTTTATACACTTATATATACAGACTGACAATGTAACTGTTCAATATGGTATTATTTCTCACTGTTGTACATTTAACGAATTGTATATATGTTGTATTATGAGCAAGTGGCCTCTATACTTGAATAAAACAATTTAAAAAAGACTTGAACTATTTGAAAATTAAAAGTAACTAAACATTAAGCTATGTTTCTAGACTATAACACAAACAATATTTGGACAAAGATTGCGAAAGATGTTAACAGGTTAATGATTCACATGGGGAGAAGTAGGTGGGACACTCGTGACTTTATTAAACAGTTTTGTCAGAAGTCATATCTAGCGCTGTATTTCAGATAGGAAGGCAGTGCATGTTCTGATGAGACTTGCGTATGCACATGCCAATTTAAGTCTTTACCGTACACCACGCAACAACACCCCTCATTCCTTGACGATGGATATCCTTATTCTTTTGCAGGATTCCGTAGCTACGTAACCTGTGGTAAGGTGTACATTGCAGGGGACGCTGCGAACACTATTGCCTACAACGCAAAGACTGACGATTCATCTGGGAATAAAATCATTGGTTTGTGTTTTATTCACTTAAAAATGTTTTATTTAATTTCAAACTTTACCACGGTACATCAAAGTGTCGCCTACAGGTCGTCTGATCATGATTAAATCGTTTACCTTCAAAATGTTAGTCAATTCTTTTCCAGATTCATCCGCATTTTGATGCCTCTGCAGCAGTCAACTTTTGAAAACATTGCGGAAAATATGGAAATTGCTCATGATGAGCAAATTCTCGTTTTGCTTCAATGTTTTAATTTCTATTCCTTAACTATACTTTCATTTAAAGTGACTTTACATAGTTTAGCCTAGATTATTTTTAAGTGGTCTGCTGCAGATTTTTTGTAAAGTTAGTACTCTAAAAATAAGTCAGACAGGTACAATTCGTAATACTTGTAAAACGGGAAATTAAAAACATTGCGGTAAAATCCACGTTGAATGCTTTTATATTAATTGTTTGCGGTTCAGGCGCCAAAAATCAATGACCAGACACTTATTTTGTAAAAACAGTAAGCTAGTAACTATTAATTGCATCGCGTGCAATGTATACAAGTCAAGATACAATGTACACATGTTTTATGTATACATAATCTTCACTCAAAGATACAAACTGAACTTGAATTCAAGCTACTGTCGTGGCAAATAATAACAATCTTACGTAAAATGTCTAAGTCCTGACTCTTTGACAAGTCAGGGATGTGCATTGATACGATGTGTAGCAAGATCATTAACGGATATACCGTGTCTACCTATTAACGAACGCAGTGGTCCGAGTATCACATCCAAGTATCCACAGTCTATTATATCTGCTCCTTTATTACTCAATATATATATAAGAATATATTCGTAATCATTCTTTTTTCAATATCAAACTCGTTCAAATAATTTGGGATAAATCAAAGGAATCCCGACCTCTAGGATTTTGCGCCCAGCGACGATCACGGTCAACCAGCGTAAACCCGCCATTGTTTCGTACAAGTATCTACTAAACAATGAAAACACGGTATTGGCACAAGAAACGCCGACTGTACAATAACGCAATTTGACGATAATAGTCCTTAATTTCAAATCACCTGGCGCTGCCCATTATTGTGAAAGACAGAATTTAGGGAATATATTGCTTTTTGCATTTTTCAATTTATTCTCATGGATGATTAAGAATGTTCTTGCAATCATCTAGAGCGATATGTTGCTTTATACACATGATGTCTTGGTTGGCGAATAAGTCCCTATACTCATTATCACCAAAGTACTGAAAGTAGCTAACCATAATCTCGCTGAATTCCTGTAACTTGTATCAAACCGATTGATTTATGACAAGTTAGTTCATGTCTATGGACTTGTCTTTAAGCATTATTGATAAATGAGTAGATGGAAATGTAGACAAAGATTAGACTTCACGAAAATGAAGTCTGAATCTCTGTCTATATTGTTGGCATAGTGTAGCTTAAAGTCGTGCATGACGCAGGACGAACATTTTATTTCAGCCAGTGCATTATGAGAGGTACAAATAGGCTTTTGAGATCAGAATAGATCCAGATCAGTTTGTGCATGCTCACTAGGTGATCATGGTATACACTTTTCATATATTACTTATACAAGCTTGTCTGAACCTACACTATTCAGAAATGCTATCTTTTCTCATACACTGGCTTATTTAAAGATGATGACGGCGGGAATAGGTCTGTCTATTCTGTAGGTGTAAATAGTCACAAATACAGATCCGAAACAGAGACCGTCTCTGTGACAGCGGTGTAAATGTTTATCTATTCTGTAGGCGTAACTGGTCCTAAAATACAGCTCCGAAACAGAGACCGTCTCTGTGACAGCGGTGTAAATGTTTATCTATTCTGTAGGCGTAATTGGTCCAAAATACAGCTCCGAAATAGAGACCGTCTCTGTGACAGCGGTGTAAATGTTTATCTATTGTGTAGGCGTAATTGGTCCTAAAATACAGCTCCGAAACAGAGACCGTCTCTGTGACAGCGGTGTAAATGTTTATCTTTCTGTAGGCGTAACTGGTCCTAAAATACAGCTCCGAAACAGAGACCGTCTCTGTGACAGCGGTGTAAATGTTTATCTATTCTGTAGGCGTAATTGGTCCAAAATACAGCTCCGAAATAGAGACCGTCTCTGTGACAGCGGTGTAAATGTTTATCTATTGTGTAGGCGTAATTGGTCCTAAAATACAGCTCCGAAACAGAGACCGTCTCTGTGACAGCGGTGTAAATGTTTATCTATTCTGTAGGCGTAACTGGTCCTAAAATACAGCTCCGAAACAGAGACCGTCTCTGTGACAGCGGTGTAAATGTTTATCTATTCTGTAGGCGTAACTGGTCCTAAAATACAGCTCCGAAACAGAGACCGTCTCTGTGACAGCGGTGTAAATGTTTATCTATTCTGTAGGCGTAACTGGTCCTAAAATACAGCTCCGAAACAGAGACCGTCTCTGTGACAGCGGTGTAAATGTTTATCTATTCTGTAGGCGTAATTGAAAATACAGCTCCGAAACAAAAACCATCTCTGTGACAGCGGGATAAATGTTTATCTATTCTGTAGGTGTAATTGGTCCCAAATACAGCTCCGAAACAGAGGTCGTCTCCAGGATACTCAGTAACCAGTTACCAGAGAACCGAATACTCCAGTTAGGGTTTTCCGCTACTGCTGCCTCACTGGACAACCGATTCACATATCCTAACTTTTATAGGGTTATTCCTGATGATACGTTACAGGTTCAGGTAAGTATCTCCACTTGGCTGCAGTGTTAAAACATTTGGATGAGAGTAGTTTTGTGTTTTCTTTGTTGATGTATTCGCCACTTTAAACAGTTTTCCAGTTAAGTTAAATCACGCCGTTTCAAGGGTAAGTTACCAATACAGCTGGTATATCTATCCTGACACAATTAACCCAGTAGCATTGCTAACTAAGGAGGGACATCCATAACTTCCTTTTTTAAAGATATTTGTATTACCCAGCCGGGGATCGAAACCGCGACCCCCGCTCCGAGGTGGATGCTTTACCACTACACCACCGAGGCGGCTGCAGAGATAGAGCGTCGGTCTCTCGTACCAAAGGTATTGGGGTGTGCATTCCGTACAGAGCGTATTCTGCCTCTGGGATTTCTCCACACAAATAATGCGAGTATTGGTGATGTCTTGAATGAAGCAGACAGCGAGCGTGATAAGTATAAGCTGAACGCTTGTTTCGCAATCGATGTGAAATAAATACTAAGAAGGAGAATGTAGTAATTATGAGTACGTGTACGCGTAAATCATCTATTCCAATAGTATTTCTACATCGTTGACTAGGTAATCATGGAAATATTCGTCATCCACGAATGTGTGTTAAAGACGTGATTAACTATTTACACAATACAGACGACTTGTATTGCATATACAGAGGGCATCATTGAAAGCATTGTTACAAAAGGGAAATCTGTCAACTTTATTGAATAATTTAGCCGTGCTTCCCGAAACCCAACCGTATAGCAATTTTGAAAAGTGTACAAAACGAGCATTAATTTACATTCATACTATGTGGTCTTAACTATTTTAGCGCCAAGTATTCTGAATTAGACTTTTCCATATTCAAATATCTGGGGAAATACATATTTCATCATCGTTACGAGCTGCCTCACCTGAACCAGAATTGTTTTGCAAAATTCTCAATATTGCCATTGACGCTGACAGGGTTAATTAATACTGGCAGGGGCGTAGCTCCCTTTAGGCACTGTAGGCACGTGCCTACACATGTTTTCTAAAAATGCCCCAAAATGCAGCTGCGGCGATACACATCTGCGTAATGTATCGACCAGATCAGCCTGTGCTGTCCGCACAGACTGATCCGGCCGACATATTCCGTCTAAGTGGGGATAGATAAAGTAGTGATTCCTGAAGCAGAAAATCCACAGGAGGCGAAAAGTGTCTATCCGGGTAGGCCTGTGTGGCATGCTTAGGCTGATCAGGGTCGATACATTACGCAGAGTCCACAATGGTGATTTTCTCATCAGACGGCCTACACATTGATTATTGCAAAGCTACGCCCCTGGCTGGTTGTAAGATGCTTATGAGCACACAGTACATGGATGCGCAGGGTGATCTCGTTCTATACAGATCGCAAGGTCACGTCTTTGATTGTCCTGTAGGATCGCTGAATTATACCTTTATTTTAAAAAAAAGTTTCTATAGTTCTATTTGCAAATGTGTCATATGTAGGAATTGATTGATAAGCAATTTTGTGCGCAACACACACTATTTATGGACAGCCATGTCTAGGATTTGTTTGTTCATCTGCATGTAAGTAAGTATTGCAAGCATTTTTAAAAAAACCTCTAGAAGTATAGCCCAATAGATTAACGCCAATTGACTTATATATGATCCATTTTTGGACAGTCATTCAGACTCAAAATCATTCAACCCTTTCCCTCATATAGACGCTTTCCGACGTCTCTGCGGGAGACGGCTTTTTGAAAACATAGTGACAAAAGAAGAAATTGCACAAAACGTGCAATTTCTCCTTTTGCCACAATATTTTCCACTTTTTGTCATAGGTTGGTTATCCATTCAATTATAGAGATTTTCTACTTTTTGTTAAAATATGTTCAAAGTCGTCTGCTGCAGAATTGCTGTATGAGGAAAAGCGTTAACGCGGCTTGTGTATATAGGAATCGGTAACGTTTAACAGCAGCATCCAAGGGAAATTAAGTCATATTGAGATGTGCATATCGTATGGGCCTCTACTCACATGTTGTATTAAAAAACGCCATGCGATGCTTTTGTTTTATCAAAATTCAATAAAAACAAAATTCCTAATGAGTCGGCCATGTCACAGTTGAATATGCACAGCTTGATCTTTCCTTGTCGCCATTTTTAAAAAAAAAGTTAAACTCTGACCGAAATCCGACTATCCTATTATTATACTTGCCAATCATTTTCAAACCTTCTGTCTGTTTTTGTGTTGAGTGGCTGATATTATGTTGGGCTATTGCAGACAATGGTTCAGATGATGGTTGACCTACAGTGGACTAGAATTGCAATTATTTACGAGAATGATACATACGGCCAAGGCGCGGCAAACAATCTACAACTAGAAGCAATAAAGAACCACATTTGTGTTGCTAAGTCTGCTGCAATAACCATAGATGCCTCGAGAGATGTCTCTGGTGATCAAATAAAAGAGATTCTTAATAGCCTTGTAATAGCTGGAACAAAGATCGGGGCTGCTGTATACATAGGAAATAGAGATGTTGCAAATAAAGTGTTACTGGTTACAGACCAACAGGCATATCGGGATGTTCCAATATTCCTTCTGTCAGAAACAGCCCAACTTCAGATGGACACTTTTAAGAGGTCGGAGAATAGTGTGTTTACTAAGTCACTTGGTTGTCTTTTAACATCTGTCCCGTATGATGAAATAGGCGGTTTTCAGTCCTACTGGATGTCTCTGTTCACCAATAAGGAGGCGGTAATTAACGAATCTGTGTCAAATCCATTGCTTAAAGATGTGTTTCAAAGTTATAGCGGCTGTGTCATAGATGATTCATCGTGTCAACCGCCTTCTCTCAGCAAACTAAGAAACTTGCATCAGTTTCAACCGACTTACGTCAGATATGGAGTAATAGCGATTCACGTTATGGCCAAAATACTAGAACAAGTTTACAAGACAGTATGCGATGCTCCTTGTAATAGTGTTGATGAATTTCTTAATAAATTTAGATCAAACATGATGATAGAGGCAATCGACGGATTAAAAGTTTCTTTCCCGGATGATTTCGTCTCTGGTATAGAAAGCAGTGGTAAACCGATGACCTTGACATTTTCCTCAATGTCTGCAAATCCACAGTACAATGTCACTGATACAGTGTATGAAGCATACAATTTTGTACAAGATCCAAATGCTACATATTCGTTTTCTAAGGTAAGTGAACGTAAATATATTAAACGCTTTATAAACTGTCATGAAGAGTGAAAAGCTACTTTAGACAAAGCTTCCAATATAAGCGGAGATGAATATGATACAGCGAGGAGTTTGTTTCACCAAGCGAGCGTTGACATTTGCATGTTTGCAAGAATTGTTCAACCCTTTATGTCAAATTAACCAGCACCTGCCTAAATTCTCCTGAACTACCAGGCCAATCTCGGCCTTGCCCATTGATTTGCACCGAACCATTTTATTTATTTCTTAGAAATGTTGATCAATGGGAACATTAACGATATTCATTGCACCTTTTTTAAATTTACTTTTTCTTAGATTCCTTTTCTGAAATCAGATACTTTTTAAGACTACGTCTGTGTGGATTAATTATTAGTCCACGAAACGAGCTTTGGACTGAGTTTCTTCTACATGGCGTTGATATTAACAACCTTTGTGAATTAATAAAGTCAATATTTACGTGATCGCCTCGATTTTGTAGTGTTAGAGTGCGGGAGATCGCGGGTTCGATCCCCGGCCGGTTCATACCAAAGACTTTAAAAGTGTTAGTAATGCCTTTACTTCTTTGATGCTCAGGGTTGGGAGGATAGCATTACGACAGAAACGCTGGTGTCAGGATAAATTGACCTGTACTGGTAAAACCATGGGACTGCGGTGATATATCTGAACAATTGTCACACACAAACAGTCAAATAATATTTACGTCTATGTTTTCCATTAAAGATTGGAGATGTTACAAACGAAAAACTCACTCTGGACAAAGCACAGATCGTAGATTATGACGAGAACGGCAATCCTAGCCAATATCCCAACGTTCGTAATGGACAATGTGATGCGCCACGAGTATGTACAGAGTGTATAGTCAATGACGTGGCGGAACTGGTGTACCACGTACCAGGGGACGTGTACGTTATAGGTAAATAATTCACGAAGTATGGAATAAAAATTCATAATACGTTTGTCGTCTTTAGAAAACAAATTATGAATATCCGCGTCTGTGATGAATGCGTGTTGTGTGCTGAAGTTAGCGCCATATGTTTGTCCAAAAGGACATTGTAAAATTAGTACAAAAACCTGATTTATCAGGCATTCTTTTCTTTTTGTCACTATGTCACATTGTCACCATCACTACCTTTTTAATAATGATAATTTAAAGCAAATTTATTTGTATGACCAAAATATTTATTATTTTCTGTATTTGGTCAAAAGTTCCTTGGCTTTTATATAATCATTCATATTATATTTCAAGTCCGTTTATAATACGCGATAATTAATTATATTTTGTATAGTGTTTGCAGACATATTTAACTTTTCTAAACAATGAAAGAAGTAATATGCCTCTTCGCACTAATTATATTTTAATGCTCTAGTTCCCTTTTGAAAGTAACACAAAGCCTTTCATACTTTCTTCGTTTATATTATTAAATTCGTCATCTAACATAGCATGCTCTTCTGTATTATGGTCGTGTAAGTTTATCTCTATGGTATGAATTCTCCTTTTTAATTCCCTGATTTTTCTGATGGGACGCATACATTGATTTCCGCAAACTTTCATTAATTAAAGAAAACCTTCATCACTTATGCTTATGGTAAACTAAATTGCCTCATTTGGTACATAGGGGGCTGCCAAGTTATTAAAGAAATGTATATCTAAACAAGGGATCCAACTTCCTCGTCAGCCGGATTTGACCCATGTTTTAATTTGGTTTCGATCAGGGGCGTAGCTTTGCAATAATCAATGTGTAGGCCGTCTCGTGAGAACATCAACAGTGTGGACTGTTTCAGTAATCTCTACTCTATACCCTAAGACGGAATGAGTCGGTCGGATCAGTCTGCGCGGACAGCACAGGCTGATCTGGTCGATACATTACGCAGATGTCTATCGCCGCAGCTGCATTTTGGGGCATTTTGAGAAAAAAATGTGTAGGCACGTGCCTACAGTACCTAAAGGGAGTTACGCCCCTGCCGATTCAAAATGATAATCAAAGCCTGGATAGCCAAATATCTACCATAAATAGTGTCACAAGGGTTTTATCCGCATCGCAAACTATCAGCTTACGAACACAATACTTAAAATGCAATGCTAGATGTTATATGCCTTACTAATTGACACGTATTGTGTCAAAAGGTCATTTTCAAAAAATGTAAATGTAAATATGTCAATGGCATTTTACAATGAGAAAATCCCAATACCAATATTCACTCATTAGGAAGTAAAATGATAAAAGAAAATTCTAACCAAGTGATATGTGCCTAGACTGTAAATAGTTTTAACCGAATGATCAAACATGGAGCACAATATTTAGTGATAAGTCATACAAGGAAAGTGTATCCAACGGTGAGAAGCTAACCGGAATCACTAACCACATCACAAAGAGGAAAAACAAAACGTAATGGACCTTTAAAAAGCAAAATGCTTATAAGTTTCGACTTATTTGATTTCTACTACTATATGAACTACATGAACTACATGTAAAATCATAAAACTAAAAGTTGACAGGGACTGTACATGTATATCTAAAATCGAATTGTACTATGATCTTATCTTGTACAGTGGTGTTTTTATTGTAGTAACACATTATATAGTTCGTAATAATTCGTTCTTTTATTTTCATAAACCTGAAGTATTCTAAAGTATAGTGAATTTAATACATGTATGTCATATAAAATAATCTAACACATATGTTTTTCCTATAAACGATTAAGACTATGGAATTAGTAAAAATGATTATCAACACTTTTCCAGGATATTTGCAATACTCGAATGTTATAGGTACATATATGAGCCGTCCCGCAAGAAAACCAACATTGTGGACTCTGCGTAAAGTATCGACCCGGATCAGCCTAAGTATGCCGTGCAGGCTTATCCGGATAGACACTTTTCTCCTCCTGTGGATTTTCTGTTTCATGAATCATTACTCCATACCTCTATCCCCCTGAGACGGAATGTATCGGCCCGGATCAGTCTGCGCGGACTGCGCAGACTGATCTGGGTCGATACATTACGCAGTGGCCATAATGTTGGTTTTCTCGCGGGACGGCTCATATCACGACATACGAAATAGAAATCGTTCCAATATACGTTATTGCATCTGTATGGGAAACTACTGCGTTGGACGAGTTCCTTCGGCTGAGATGCCCGAGTTTGTGAATCTCACCACAGTAGTTTCCCATACTCTGAGCATTTAGAAAATAAACAATTGTTTTGAATTGTTTTGATAACCAAACATTAATGAAATATCGTGCGATAATTGTCCTTTCCTATGGTTGCTAGGGTCGTGGAAAGTATGAATTTACGAACCGCCGTTTTAAGTTCCCCATTTGGTTTCGACTCGATATTGAATAGTCCTATAGTATTGCACATTACTAGGATACGTACATGTACATGTTTCACTTCTAAGCATTATGAAGTTATGATGTGTTATTGTAATCGGTATGCAAATATAAATAACACTATAATGCATGTAGCTGAATTAAATATAACGACTTTAATGGAGTTGAAATTAAAATAATTAAACTCTGTAATGCTGTATTATTTTGAAGATGAAACCGCAAATATAAAGTAGCACGTGACCGAAGGTTTACGAGTGGGGTAAATTCTATTTTCAGGTATTGTTTCTATAAATAACAAACACATGGAAACACCGCAAGGCTGTGGTGCAGTTCGAACACGCCATGGCTTCCAAATGGTGTTGGCGATGGAGGTGAGTAGTGACATATTTCAAAGTAGGTATATAAGTCAGCGCTGCCTATCTGTTTTTAAACGAATTGCCTTGCTTTCTTGTATATCGTTTTATCATCCTCAATGTAGTGCATAATTATAAGAATGAATTCACGTCCAACTGTACAGAGGGTCATATTCCGTAATTATCTGATTTTATTTTACATTTTACCATAGAAAGAAGTAGCATTGTGTAATTACGTCATAAAGTTCACGTGTTTCTATATAAATATAGCCATATTGCATACTTACAGACTTTTTATAATATGCGTTTATATGAAATGGGTAACAATGGACATGTTTTATGCCAGATGGCGTACACTCTACACAAATTATCAATATTGGGATAGACGCATGTAGGCTACTTCAGACGAGTATTCTCAGAAATTCTTTTATACGTCCATATATGCATAAAACGATGAAAAATGATGAAATGATGTAAAGGAATCGTGTGAAACTTCTTTTGTATTTTGTCAAACATATTAAGAACATTTTAAAACGGCAATGGCATTAACGACACGAAAATGTATTATGCCGATCGTATTAATGATTATTATACATCGTTCTTGTCATGTTAGTTATTGTACATAGTTCCTCCAATACGACTTTCTTGGTTATATCAAATGTAACATGTCATATTAGTTATTGTACATATTTCCTCCAATACGACTTTCTATGTTATGTCATGTTATTTATTGTACATATTTCCTCCAATACGGCTTTCTTGGTTTTATCCAATGTAACTTGTCATGAATGAACAGTTTACATAGCAAATGTGTAAACTATTGTGGCCTTGTCTTATCTTCATACAGTTTGGTCTAGAGACATTTATCAATTCAAGTGAGTACAGAGCGTATAAGGAAATGTTCAGAGGTATAAAGATAGGATTAGTGGTTCTGAATAGCTGTAACAACGCTCTAGAAATAGACAGGAAGTTGCTGAATTTACACACAGACGGCATCACCTTGGATGATGGGTCTCACCTGGACATGACAAATCGGATCTTAGGTACTGTGAACTCGCGATAACTCGAACATGCAATAATTAAAGTATATCGAACCAACTCCTGGAACGGATCTGTCTTTTGAAAACAACGTATCAACAGTTCTGATTTCTAAGACGAGCAATCAAAACAGCTCGAGGGCTTGGCGTGAAACGGTTGTAACTAAATTAGTATTTTTTTTACCAAGGTTAATCACCTCGCCATAAAGTCTTTATACGCGTTAAATCATTTTCTTTCTTGGTAAACAATGTAAATTTAGGTGCCATTGCTCGTTCTTAGCAGTGGCACCTAAATTTGCATTGTTTACAAAGGGGTCAAAATTGCCCCTAAACCAGGGTTTTCAAAATAGGTTTTAAGTTACAACCGTTTCACGCCAAGCCATCGAACTGCTACGCTGTTTTCTATAAATGAATTTAAAACTGACTTGCTTGTCACAATATGGTAAATAAATCGATAGCCGGCGATGCTTTCCCTTCCATAGGTAATGTGTTTGCAATTTGCTATAATGTATCCAAAAAATTTGTCCACAAAAGATCAATGGCACATTCACGACCAGGCTTCGTTTTGATTGGATGAAAAGAACATTTCAAAACCAAATATATGTCTTTAGGAAATGATGAAATAAAGATAATATCTAATCAATAAAGGAACAAAAATAAAGAATTTGAAATGTGATAATTTGCTTGTAATTTCACATGTTTTCTACTTTTGATAAGGGTTCTTCTACCTTTGACGTCATTGCTATGCAAAGGATGAATAAATACTCAAAAAGGAATATGTCAAAAATGGTAGGGGAGGATAGTTTGACTCCTAATTTATGTTCCGTAAATTAAGAAATTTTCATTGGAAGTAAATGATTGTGGGAAATTGTTCATCTTGCATCTCCACTATATATATAGTTTTACATGTATCTGACTTTGCTCAGGTTATGTCGGCGGTCAAGCGACAGATGTAAGTGAGCCAGCTGCTGCACAGTTAAGTAAACTGGGAATTGTCCAGATAAGTTACTCTTCCACGAACCCCAGTTTGAGCGACAAGACCAAATACCCTTACTTCATGAGAATTGTTACTCCGGACGACGTACAGGCTATCGCCATGATGGAAGTAGTACGAGGTATGGATTTATTTCAAAAACATGTACTTAATCAGAATTCATGATTTATTGTATACTTTGATATTTTTCCTCCTATTTTATATTTAAAAAAAAGGATGCAATATCTGATGATATAACATGCTTTGATATTGCACACAATGTGAAATTGCACTCCGAGCACTCTCATTCAACCTTTGATGAGTTAACCCTTTCCCTCATATAGAAGCTTTCTGACGCCTCTGTAGCAGAATGCTTTTTGAAAACATAGTAACAAAAGACGAAAATGCAGAAAACGTGCAATTTCTCCTTTTGTCACAATGTTTTCCACTTTTAGTCATAGGTTATTCATTCAATTATAGAGATTTTCCATCATTTGACAAAATATGTTCAAAGTCGTCTGCTGCAGAATTGTCGTATGCGGGAAAGGGTTAAGAGACCAGCTAACAATGTTTTTAGATGACACGTTGTGAAAAATAGATAGGCATACAAAAAACTATATCCGTTTACGCAAGACACGAAGAAAATAAATGGAATCAACACAACGTCAAAATTGGGTCGTATCGTGGATTTATTACATTGCCTTTCGTACTATTTGATAGTCATTACAAAGGTACGATATCTGTAAGTTCACTATCAATTTAGATTCTGAAATATCACCAGTGTCCAAATAAGTCCATGTTCTATGTTTACTTAATTATTTTTCTAAAAAAGTTATTTTCCTCAAGATAGCCTTTTGTTCAGATCAATCTTTTCCAGTACATACCTCTGCTTTTACCAATTATTTGTAAATCTCACCCTGAAAGCGTGCTCTATGACTTCTGAAACACAGACCAAAGCTGTATCTATTTCATATTCATTACTAATTTTATTTACTAAACCCAACACTGAAGAATCGTTCTTCAAATTCCACTAAAAAATGATATTAATATAAATAGCACGGTTGAGAAAATACTTGGATTTTACAGAGATTCGGCTTTTTTGATGCGTGTAAATTACAATAAAACAACAAGTTGCAGTATAAATTTAAATAATCAACCCTGATGGGATCGTGAGGGCGATGTTGCCAAACAGACAAAGTACTCTGCATTACGAAGATTTTGAATTCTGAAATTACAGACGGTGAGATTAATAAAAGCATTTTAAGATTAAAGAGTGCGAAATCACAGGGATTAGGGGCCGCATTTTACAAAAAATCAAGACAAGCCATAACTTCGATCGTACGTTAATTATTTGATACGATTTTGAATACGGGTATTTTCCCGGATATTTGGAGCGATATCATTATTGTCCCTGTACACAGGCTCTAAAGAAAATCCTTCAATTTATAGCGGCATTTCTGTAATCAACGTTATGTTTCAAACATTTTCAAATATAATTTATGATAGACTTTGTACATTGGCTGAAAAAAAAATTGATGATGCACAGACTGGTTTTCGGACTGGTTATTCAACGACGGATAACATATTTCAATTACAAAGCATGGTACAAAGATATACCAGTAAAGCCGGGGGTAGATTTTATGTGTTGTGCGTAGATATCAAACAGGTGCTCGATGGCTTGATACATCATAAGTTATTCGCTAGTTTGCATAACAATGGGATTCAGGAAAGTTAGTTTGTGTACTAACGTCTATGTATTCTAATTTGCGTGGATCGGTACAAATGGGCGACGATAAGGTAACTCACACCTCCAATTGAAACGTTGGCACCAGCCAATGGGACAATACAAGTACAATCATTTTTAATTCATATATTAATGAGTTATCTTCCTTTCTACCAGGTATTTTTATTACGGAGCAAATCGCTGACATAATACATATACTCTTTGCAGATGACGTTGCGAACTGCACTGATACCGTTATTGATTTACAATTACAATTAAACTCTCAAACAGAGGTCTGGCCATAGCTCTATATATACATTGTGCACAGTGTAACATTTCAAACATACGTCTTTCCACAGTATTACACATACATCGTACATAGTTTTTCATTCAAACATACGTCTTTCCACAGTATTACACATACATCGTACATAGTGTTACAACTCAAACTGACGTCTGGCCATAGTTATATATATACATTGTGCACAGTGTAACATCTCAAACAGACGTCTTTCCACAGTATTACACATACATCGTACATAGTGTAACATATAAAACAGACGTCTGGCCATAGTATTACACATACACTATACATAGTTTAACATCTCAAACTGACGTCTGACCGTATATTACACATACATCGTACATAGTGTAACATCTCCAACAGACGTCTGGCCATAGTATTACACATACACTATACATAGTTTAACATCTCAAACTGACGTCTGACCGTATATTACACATTCATCGTACAAAGTGTAACATCTCAAACAGACGTCTGACCGTATATTACACATACATCGTACAAAGTGTAACATCTCAAACAGACGTCTGACCGTATATTACACATTCATCGTACAAAGTGTAACATCTCCAACAGACGTCTGGCCATAGTATTACACATACACTATACATAGTTTAACATCTCAAACTGACGTCTGACCGTATATTACACATTCATCGTACAAAGTGTAACATCTCAAACAGACGTCTGACCGTATATTACACATACATCGTCCATAGTGTAACATCTCAAACTGACGTCTGACCATAGTATGACACGTACATCGTACATAGTGTAACATCTCAAACTGACGTCTGACCATAGTACGACACATACATCGTACATAGTGTAACATCTCCAACAGACGTCTGGCCATAGTAATACACATACAGTATACATAGTGTAACATCTAAAACAGACGTCTGGCCATAGTATAACACATACATCGTACATAGTGTAACATCTGAAACAGACGTGTGGCCATAGTATTACACATACACTATACATAGTGTAACATCTCAAACAGACGTCTGACCATAATATGACACATACATCGTACATAGTGTAACATCTAAAACAGACGTCTTGCCATATTATTACACATACACTATACATAGTGTAACATCTCAAACTGACGTCTGACCGTAATATGACACATACATCGTACATAGTGTATTATCTCAAACTGACGTCTGACCATAGTATGACACGTACATCGTACATAGTGTAACATCTCAAACTGACGTCTGACCATAGTATGACACATACATCGTACATAGTATAACATCTCAAACGGACGTCTGACCGTATATTACACATTCATCGTACATAGTGTAACATCTCAAACAGACGTCTGACCGTATATTACACATACATCGTCCATAGTGTAACATCTCAAACTGACGTCTAACCATAGTATGACACGTACATCGTACATAGTGCAACATCTCAAACTGACGTCTGACCATAGTATGACACGTACATCGTACATAGTGTAACATCTCAAACTGACGTCTGACCATAGTATGACACATACATCGTACATAGTCTAACATCTCCAACAGACGTCTGGCCATAGTATTACACATACACTGTACATAGTGTAACATCTCAAACTGACGTCTGACCGTATATTACACATTCATCGTACATAGTGTAACATCTTAAACAGACGTCTGACCGTATATTACACATACATCGTACATAGTGTAACATCTCAAACTGACGTCTAACCATAGTATGACACGTACATCGTACATAGTGTAACATCTCAAACTGACGTCTGACCATAGTATGACACATACATCGTACATAGTGTAACATCTCCAACAGACGTCTGGCCATAGTATTACACATACATCGTACATAGTGTAACATCTGAAACAGACGTGTGGCCATAGTATTACACATACACTATACATAGTGTAACATCTCAAACAGACGTCTGACCATAATATGACACATACATCGTACATAGTGTAATATCTCAAACAGACGTCTGACCATATTATTACACATACACTATACATAGTGTAATATCTCAAACAGACGTCTGACCATAATATGACACATACATCGTACATAGTGTAACATCTAAAACAGACGTCTTGCCATATTATTACACATACACTATACATAGTGTAACATCTCAAACTGACGTCTGACCGTAATATGATACATACATCGTACATAGTGTAACATCTCAAACTGACGTCTGACCATAGTATGACACGTACATCGTACATAGTGTAACATCTCAAACTGACGTCTGACCATAGTATGACACATACATCGTACATAGTATAACATCTCAAACTGACGTCTGACCGTATATTACACATTCATCGTACATAGTGTAACATCTCAAACAGACGTCTGACCGTATATTACACATACATCGTCCATAGTGTAACATCTCAAACTGACGTCTAACCATAGTATGACACGTACATCGTACATAGTGTAACATCTCAAACTGACGTCTGACCATAGTATGACACGTACATCGTACATAGTGCAACATCTCAAACTGACGTCTGACCATAGTATGACACGTACATCGTACATAGTGTAACATCTCAAACTGACGTCTGACCATAGTATGACACATACATCGTACATAGTCTAACATCTCCAACAGACGTCTGGCCATAGTATTACACATACACTGTACATAGTGTAACATCTCAAACTGACGTCTGACCGTATATTACACATTCATCGTACATAGTGTAACATCTTAAACAGACGTCTGACCGTATATTACACATACATCGTACATAGTGTAACATCTCAAACTGACGTCTAACCATAGTATGACACGTACATCGTACATAGTGTAACATCTCAAACTGACGTCTGACCATAGTATGACACATACATCGTACATAGTGTAACATCTCCAACAGACGTCTGGCCATAGTATTACACATACATCGTACATAGTGTAACATCTGAAACAGACGTGTGGCCATAGTATTACACATACACTATACATAGTGTAACATCTCAAACAGACGTCTGACCATAATATGACACATACATCGTACATAGTGTAATATCTCAAACAGACGTCTGACCATATTATTACACATACACTATACATAGTGTAA
Organism: Serripes groenlandicus; assembly: GCA_031761405.1. Classification (NCBI taxonomy): domain Eukaryota; kingdom Metazoa; phylum Mollusca; class Bivalvia; order Cardiida; family Cardiidae; genus Serripes; species Serripes groenlandicus. Next base: position 135,238,413 of record JASEVX010000003.1, on the reverse strand, counting down.
TATCTCAAACAGACGTCTGACCATAATATGACACATACATCGTACATAGTGTAACATCTAAAACAGACGTCTTGCCATATTATTACACATACACTATACATAGTGTAACATCTCAAACTGACGTCTGACCGTAATATGATACATACATCGTACATAGTGTAACATCTCAAACTGACGTCTGACCATAGTATGACACGTACATCGTACATAGTGTAACATCTCAAACTGACGTCTGACCATAGTATGACACATACATCGTACATAGTATAACATCTCAAACTGACGTCTGACCGTATATTACACATTCATCGTACATAGTGTAACATCTCAAACAGACGTCTGACCGTATATTACACATACATCGTCCATAGTGTAACATCTCAAACTGACGTCTAACCATAGTATGACACGTACATCGTACATAGTGTAACATCTCAAACTGACGTCTGACCATAGTATGACACGTACATCGTACATAGTGTAACATCTCAAACTGACGTCTGACCATAGTATGACACATACATCGTACATAGTGTAACATCTCCAACAGACGTCTGGCCATAGTATTACACATACACTATACATAGTGTAACATCTCAAACTGACGTCTGACCGTATATTACACATTCATCGTACACAGTGTAACATCTTAAACAGACGTCTGACCGTATATTACACATACATCGTACATAGTGTAACATCTCAAACTGACGTCTAACCATAGTATGACACGTACATCGTACATAGTGTAACATCTCAAACTGACGTCTGACCATAGTATGACACATACATCGTACATAGTGTAACATCTCCAACAGACGTCTGGCCATAGTATTACACATACAGTATACATAGTGTAACATCTCAAACAGACGTCTGACCATAATATGACACATACATCGTACATAGTGTAACATCTCAAACAGATGTCTGGCCATAGTATAACACATACATCGTACTCAGTGTAACATCTCAAACAGACGTATTGCCATAGTAGTATACATACAGTATACATAGTGTAACATCTCAAACAGACGTCTGACCATAGTATGACACATAAACTATACAAAGTGTAACATCTCAAACAGATGTCTGGCCATAGTATTACACATATATCGTAAATAGTGTAACATCTCAAACTGACGTCTGGCCATAGTATTACACATACAGTATACATAGTGTAACATCTCAAACAGACGTCTGACCATAGTATGACACATATACTATACATAGTGTAACATCTCAAACAGATGTCTGACCATAGTATTATACATACAGTATACATAGTGTAACATCTCAAACTGATGTCTGGCCATAGTATTATACATACAGTATACATAGTGTAACATCTCAAACAGACGTCTGACCATAGTATTATACATACAGTATACATAGTGTAACATCTCAAACAAATGTCTAGCCATAGTATTACACATACATCGTACTCAGTGTAACATCTCAAACAGACGTCTTGCCATAGTATTATACATACAGTATACATAGTGTAACATCTCAAACAGATGTCTGGCCATAGTATTATACATACATCGTACTCCGTGTAACATCTCAAACAGACGTCTGGCCATAGTAGTATACATACATCATACACAGTGTAACATCTCAAACAGACGTCTTGCCATAATATTACACAAACAGACGTCTTGCCATAGTATTACACAAACAGACGTCTGACCATAGTATTACACATACATTGTTCTCAGTGTTACATCTCAAACAGACGTCTTGCCATAGTATTACACAAACAGACGTCTGACCATAGTATTACACATACATTGTTCTCAGTGTAACATCTCAAACAGACGTCTTGCCATAGTATTACACAAACAGACGTCTGACCATAGTATTACACATACATTGTTCTCAGTGTAACATCTCAAACAGACGTCTTGCCATAGGATTACACAAACACTGTACTCCGTGTAACATCTCAAACAGATGTCTGACTATAGTATTACACATGCATTTTATCAATGACTCGATTTACTTTGTTTCGTTTTACTAGTTCATTTAGTAACCCTGTATGACGGCAACATTGCCCATACATCGTCACATATTTTATATCAATGATACTGTCACATACATCGAAATGTACTTATTTCCATCAATTGTACCTATTTTCATCAATTGTAGTTAACCTTTTCCCTCGTACAGACGCTTTCTCACGCCTCTGCATCACCCGACTTTTGAAATGATTTTGACAAAAGGAGAAATGGCTCATGGTGTGAAAATTTCGCCTTTTCCCACAATGTTTTCAACTTAATTCAATAACTATTTTTATCACATGACGTTGCTTGTATCCAATGTAATATAACCATTACGTGTTTCTTTTTATTATATGCCTGTACATTTTCCGGTGGAAATACATGCAGATTGACATGCGCAAATACACCACGACAGATTAAAATTCCGTATCTACATGCGGTGTAAATACAAGATTGTGACATCAGACAGTGCGCGGAATACTTTCAGCGAGGTATCCCCAATAAACAATGTATTGAATCTGTATATTTAATGGTTTTTTCGCTCTTCATAGATCGTAGGTATATAATAAAAGGAATATTACGTTGCGGGAACGATAAATGGGTACGTATTGCACGACTCGTAGCGTGGGAAAATCCATACCTTACTCGACCTTCGGTCTCGTAAGATATCGATTTTTCCACGCTACTTGTCGTGCAATACAAACCCTTTTATCGCTCCCGCAACGTAATATTCCGTATATATACAACATGTGTAATATAAGATGACCTAATACTTGGAAAATGACGTCACGTCAGCGTTTTGACGTCATACGTTAGTCACTTTGGCGCCAAAACCCGTACATTTTATCTAGAAATATTGTAAACGTTAAGTACATTTTTATCGAAATACGCCTCATAAGTCACTTTATGTGATAGATATAATATCTCATGCGTGTTATTTATTAATACTTTTAATAAACTAAGCTGAGTATGACCTCGGCATAATTATTTGTTGCATTATTATACGGTTTACTGACGAAATTAAAATAGCTTTGGAAAACCCGATTTTCTTTGTGTGTTTCGTCATGTGATAAAAAGAATCTGACATTCGTTGTCATTTCATATAAAGTTTTATCAAACTCGTCCAAGATATTTGTTATTAAGCTCGCCACAGGCTCGCTTAATAAAAAAAAATCTTGAACTCGTTTAATAAAACTTTATATAAAATGACAACTCATGTCAGATCCTATATATAGTTTTCGTGTGTATCAAAGCCGTCTGCTGCATATTTGTAGTATGTGAAAAGGGGCTAATATTTCAACTGGTTATTTACAGAGTTAGACGGAGAGTATATTCAACTAGTACACAGCGAAGGGAAGTACGGCGAAGGGGGCAGAGATTACGTCATTCAAGCAGCTGCACAGAAGAGCATTTGTATCACACAGGTTATAGAAGTACCGGAAAGTAGCGAGTACTTCAAATATTATGAACTCATGCGACGAAAACCCCACGCAAAAATTGTTATCATTTTCCTGCGGTCACACGTGGTGGGTCCTTTTATGAAAGATATGGACGAGCTAATGGCACCGGGGGAATTTCAGTTCATTGGGTCTGAAGCCTGGGCTACCAATAAAGAGATGTTACAGTACGATATAAACAAGGGATCTCTGACTATGACCTTACAGATAGAGAAAAACAATGACCTGGATGAATATATAAAACGTGAGTTTATTCCAAAACTCTTGACCATTAATGTTTTAAGAAAACGAGAGTGTAACCTTTGGTGGGATAGTACAACTATTCACTACACAATCATTAAACCCAATCTGTCCTTTCACCCAACCTTTTCCGAACATTTTACTTAGTGTTACAAGTTTTGATATACGCTTTTAACTTGCGAACAATGGAATGGGCTCGCCGTGACCTTGATCCTATTTAAAGTGAATATTTTGCTGCAAAATATATCCTTTGTAATCACACATAGAGTTACCAAAGGTAGGTGTGTGAATATGCATCTTGTGAAACGGGTGTGTCATAGATTGGATTTAAATTGATGTGACCTTGATATTGGCCTTTTTCAAAACTAAAAATAAAAAGCTTGATTTTTCCTTCACTTTTAAACAAATTACTACCCATTTGGTATGAAGATACCGCTTGTGAAGACTGTATGTCGCTGAAATTGGCTCACTGTCCTGGTCATATCTCGTATACCATAGCACCTACAGATACCAATTTCGGTATGACGATACCAATTGGGAAGACGTTGTGTCGGGTACCAAGATTTGGTCACTACGCCTTTGACATCTTACCCCATGAAATCAAGATCTTGTCGAGGCCAGATCTCCTAGGCTATCGCACCTGTAGTTAGCAACTATTGTAAGAAGTTGCATCTTCAGAAGAGGGTATGTTGTGCCCTTTATTTAAGTTGATGTGTCCTTGACCTTTGAATCTATTTTCATAAAAATGGTTTGTCGGCCATATTTTCTCCACTTTTAAAAGTATCAAATGTGTAGCATACATATATGCTTATTTGTTTTATTGGAGTTTTACGCCGCTTTCAACATTATTTCAGTTATATCACGGCGACAGTTCACTTATTCATGATCCCTGAGTAAACAAACCAGTCCTAGGCTAGAAAATGTGCCTTGCTCAAGGGCACTCCACCATGAGTGTTGTAATCCCCTTGTAGATATACAATGATCATGGAGACGGCAAAATGGGTTACAAGCTATTCAACACCCGGTTTCAAATCCACATACATGCTAGCTAAGAATGTTGGAATCAAATACCTACATAAGGTCACTGTGACCTATTACTTATAGAAACTTAATTTGATCTGTGCATATATCTTATGTTTCACATACTAAAATTAAGCAGGTATCATATCTATATGAGCGTTGGCTTCTGCAGCGAAGTTAGATTTTTTGTTTTAATGACAACCTTCTTTTTCTTGATAAAATTAAACAGTAATATTTAAAAATGGTACATTTATTTTTTTCTAGGTCAAATGCCAGTTTGGGGTGTTACGCATGCTTGGTTAAGCGAATACTTACAGAATAGACAGGACTGCTACTTTCCTTGGAGTTTTAACAAAGAGTTTAGTTCCATGTGTTCAGATTCGACCCTTCCTGTGACAGATTCCAGTTTCGAGTCCGATTTCTGGTGTATCTTTGCCACTGACACATTACTTTCGTTTTTAAAAGGTACGTCGCTCCTCTCGGACATAAACGTCCCAGGTGAAGAATTTGAACTACAATATTCCCCGTGTGCTCGTCACTGTCACGTGCCAGATTCGGCCATTGAACAACTTATACATTTAACCACGTCGGTGTATCAAACAAGAGATGGTTACGAGGTGAATAATAGTATATGATATAAGATTTGAGAGGGCATGAGTTTTACTAAAACACCAATAACCTGTGTTCCCTTTTTGTTTGCCACCAACCTTATATCACGTTATCTACTCCTTCAAATACCGGTAATGTCTAAGGGTTGTCTGGCAAACACGGTCGTATTTTGTAGTTTTGTAGCATTGCGGCACCACATTTCACTCAGTATGGGGGAAATGGTTACATAACACAGAAGTGAATTAAAAGCGGGCATTTATTATTAATAATATTATTAATATTATTTTTATTTTTATTTATATTATTATTAGTATTATTATTATTATTATTATTAGTCGGGCAGAAGCCCGCGACTTCTATCTTAATAGCTTTTCGGAAATGACATGGGAGGAGAGTTATTATTAGAAAAAAACAAATTTAAATGTCTTGAACATATTACAATTGTGATTGTTTAAAAACACTCAGTTATGACACATCTAAAATGAAATAAATAATCCGATGTTTTAAGTATTTGCAGTTTCTTTATTTTGACTCGCATTTATGTTTTTTTGTTTTATTTACGAAGACAAAAGAGTCCCTCCTATACTTGCTGCAGACTGTTATGTGTCAATATCGAGATACAAATCACGTCGCATTCTCCATTTAGTAGCAATTTTGACTTACTGAATGTTATTTTCATGTTCAAAGAGATGTCTGGATTTATGTTGAATTCATTTAATAATGTTAACCCATGAATATCTAAAATAGGAACTGTTTATAAGCTAAATATATTGTTCTAAAATAGGAACTGTTTCTTAGATAAATATGTTGATCAAGTGACTACCGATACCAACTGCGTAGATAAATTTCCTTTGCAGAGAGCCGTTCTTTACAATCACTTACAAATAGTTAATTATAGGTGATTTAAAATGTTTATTTGGTTCGAAACAAATGACGAAAATAACAAACTGAGATAAAACTGGTTTTAATATAAAAATTACTTTGAATGAACACTCTCTGCCTATAAAGAGAGTGTAAAAAACGACAATTATGCGAAGAAGAAACGAATCGGGTCTTTCGTACAAAATGATTGTCATTAGATCCCTACAAGCATTTTGCTTGCGATCTGCATATTGTTATGCATCATTAACACTAGGGCGCTCATCATTATATAATTTTAAAACATGAGTAGACTAATGATTGGCAAGATTACTCATTTCCTGTTTATGATCAATAATTAGTTGGCTGGGTATATGGTCAACCTACCTTAGAATGGAGATTGATCATAAACAATTAAAGGCTTTAATTATATTTCAATGAAGGAAATTCACATCGTTGACCAAAAAACATGCAAGTTATGATACATTTTGCTTGACTCCACCCCTGATGTTCCAATATGCCCTTTAGTTGATAACTGGTTTTTTTTTCAACTACTATAATGTAAGTGTTATGCATAACTGCAGTATGGATTTCCGGCGACATTGATGCGTTGCATCAACTTTCTCTTGTTATTACTTTTGAAGGATCTGCAATGTTTTACCGGAAGAGCTGTGGGACTGGGTCAGAGACAAAACTTTGCGCTGACTATATAAACAATCCGAATGGACTGGTTCAAGAAATGAAAAAAGTACAAATGGACATACATGGATCTGGACCTATACCGGTAAGGGGTATATTACGGATATATTTGTTAATGATTTAGGAAACATTTGGGTCACGGAAGCTAGAACAATGTTCTATTAGCACTTCGAGTTTGACGTCAGGATATCACTATCTTTATTTTGTAAGTAATGGATATTTGTTTTCTTTAATACTTATACCGCGCAGGCTAATTCGTGCAGACACATTCCGTCTCAGGTAGTTAACGGTATAGCGTAATGATTCCTGGAAGCGTCTGACCGGGTTAGCCTGCGCGGCATGCTTTAGCTGATCCGGGTCGATACTTTACGCCGAGTCCACAATGTTCGTTTTCTCGCGAGACGGCTCATTTGTTGTTAGGAAACACAGTGTTATGACCGTTTGAAACTGTATCAGCTATGTTTTAATCCCCTTGTAGATATACAATGATCTTGGAGACGGCAAAATGGGTTACAAGCTATTCAACATTCGTCAGAAAGACGTTTTCTCACAAAGGGATTATGTAGAGGTACTTGTCATTTTCACTTCTTTCAATTGATAGTTTTCTGTTGTTTTGACTGTTGTTGTTAGGGTTAAAATGGTGTTTCGCGCCTCTTTTATCTGTATTTCCGTAATATCACGTGGTTTCCTCCCTGCCTTCAGGTGTATTTGCCCAATGCAAAGCTGATTGCTGCTTACATCACCGTGATTTTCTATTCAATAAAACAACAAACAACATGTTTATAGCAAATAAAGATATAATAAAAAGTACAAACGGAGAAATGGATTTTTCAGAAATTTCGTTAAAACTTTGATCGTAGAACGTTTATCAAAGCTAGACCAGCGCATCATTAGGTGTAATAATATAGCATTGCTATTGTTCTCTATGTTTATTTCATTGCAACGAATTCGTAGTGAGCTAAACTATTTATAATTTTCGTAGAACTTGAAGACATTAGTGCAGTAATATCTCGATGTGTTTAGAATTGGTTACCCGGATCCAGGCAAGCCAATCTTAGCGTAATTGATATACATGCCAATACAAAATATGCCCACCCAGCCATGCTAAATAATCAATATTGAAACTACTTTGCAGATGTGTTTTAAACCTTCCGTGACTTATTGCGAAACATTCAGAACCAGATCAGATTTTAGGGGTGTGCTTGCTGATCTGGATCAACACTGATCGCGAATGCCCTTAGGTTTGTTTTCGTTGAACCCCGCTCATATTGAAATAAGGTCAGTTTCCATTTTAACCTAGGTTGGTAGTTACAGCGTGTCGACTGGTCTAACGTTTGATAAGGATATGGTTCGATTTCCTACCGATGACGTCATTAAGTCTACATGCCCGAACGAGAAAGCATGTGCAGCGTGTAGAAAGCATGTCCAGCCGCCGGCATCTCCAGGCAGGTATGTCGTTTGTTTTGAGGTGTTATACGTTCGTTTTTCACCAATATTTCAGTTATAACACGGCGACAGAACACTTAGTCACTGATCAGTCCTCGGGAAAGAATTGTGACTTGCCCATAGAAACTCCATCTTCATTATAAGTACCGCGTATAGACTCGAACCTGAGACGCCCGGACACAATGCCTCCACGCTAACTACTCGGTCACAAAAACCGCATATAGACTCGAACCTGAGACGCCCGGACAAAATACCTCCACGCTAACTTCTCGGTCACAAAAACCGCGTATAGAATCTAACTTGAGAGACCCGGACACAATGCCTCCACGCTAACTACTCGGTCACAAAAACTGCGTATAGACTCGAACATGAGACGCCCGAACATAACGCCTCCCCGCTAACTACTCGGTCCCAAAAACCGCATATAGATTCGAAGCTGGGAAGCCCGTACACAATGCCTTCCCGCTAACCACTCGGCCAATGCGGTATGAAGTACTTTCGGCATTGTTTAATTCCATACAGAAACTTGCTCAGGGAAGCTGTATAAACTAACCATTCTAAAAACGTTTCAAGTTCATCTTCTAAATTCCCACATGACATTGTTTCAGATTGGCTAATTTATATTTGTTGTATGAATAGAAATATACTGTATAAACAACGGTACATGTAATCGTATATGAACATGGGTCGTGACTTTTTCTGCTCTTTATTTAATAAGATACTCAACCTTTTGTCCGGACAGAGATTTTTATTGGCAGTTCTTTGCCCGCAATAACAATATATAATGTTCATTTACCAAATTATCACACATGAACACCTCCGTCTATTTCAGAGAAAAGAACGTCGCTGCATATGCCCTTGGTGGACTTCTAGGACTTGCGTTGATAGTCATTGTTGTTCTGGTGGTGTGCATCATCTATAAAGGTCGCACACCAGAAGGTAAATGAATCACGCCGCACGAGAACCGACCTTCGATGATTTATAAATGATTGGCAATTACGATCAAATTTATTTCCTGTCCGGTTTTCTTCTCCCCATGCTTCAATGATGCTTGTATGATCAGAAGGCGAACATGGAATATTATAATTAGACTACGCAAAGGCGGAGGTTGAATTGGATCTTCGCTGGTCCCAGAGTCCCGAAGGTCGATTGTCGAATATGACTTAGGCTGAATATTCTTACCTCAAGTGGATTATTGTCATCGAATTATCAGGTATCGTGTCGTTCCGGGACTTAATATTTGACTCGGCTTCAATCAGGTTAAACTCTATTGAAATAAAACCGATCAACCCCTACCCGGATGTCAACATGCCAATGTTGTGACATTTCGTTAACTCTTTCAGCGCCAGTGGCAATATTGAGATTTTGCAATGAAAACAAATTCAGGTGAGTCAGGTCGTAGTGAGCTGTCTCTCTTGAAATCAAGATTGTTTGCATTTTAGTTATCAAAATATTCAAAAACTCTTATTACATGAAAATTGAAGTCGCCCGCATTTTAATTATCACAATGTTCAAAAACTCTTATTACATGGAAATTGGAATCGTCCGAACTTGAACATGGACGAGTTTTCATAATGATATATGTTTTGCCACACGAAAAGCCGACCTTTGGAGGTTTAGAAATTGTTCGCCAATCCCGAAGGTCATCGTTCCTTATGAGTTGACTAGCTAATCTTAGAAACGTTTACTTGTATTTGTTCATCTACGTCTGTGCCGAGTTCCCTTAAGTAGACCATGTTCCGAATCGGGCGACTCCATTTGTCATGCAATAAGAGTTTTGAAATATTTTGATAACTAAAATGCAAGCTGACTCGTCTGAATCTGTATTGTTTGCAGAAGCCACAATATTGCCGGTGGCGCTGAATGAGTTACATTCCTTTCAGTCGACAAAGGTTTTATTAAGGCAGTCTGTAAACAATCAGACAATATAGTGAACTAGATTTATGTCATGTCTCTCAATCAATGTTTGTTGTCCCCTTATACTTACAGATGACACGTATATAACACCGACAGAAGGGTTTGAAAGAGAATCCGGCGATGGTGTACCCTACCCTCAAGAACATTACTCCATGCAGGACAATGCGTGCAATACGTGCAGTCGTTGAAAACTGTAGGGATGAAACAGAGTTAACACTACCCTACATACAACAAATCTGCATGTGACAACTTCAAAAAATCCAGTTCAAAATACAGGATATTTCTACAAAATCCTACATGTGTACATATTTCAACATTAACATTACAAATATGAAATAACAATTTAAGATGTTAATATTTTAATACTCAATTTAGCGTATATTCTTTCATTTTATGTCATTGATACCATGTGTTTATCTCAGTTTCAAATATTGTATATGGACATCAGCCACTGGTCGTTCTCGTTGTACATACATTGAAAAACATTTAAAAATCATTTTTGAGGGGTGTTATTGATATCAGAATAACATCTTCGAATCAAATTCTGTAAATAAATATAGATATGTTTGTGTCAGGACCATAACAATAAAAGAGTTATGAATCGTAGGAAATAGGTTTAATTTCAATAAAATATGCTTAAAATTTTAAATTATCCAAGGATAGAAAAAGGAATACGAAATTTAATTGTTACGTGTTTCTATCTATTTACTATACTAGGACACACTAGTGAACTTAGATTGGCATCGCCCCATTGTAGCTTTACACGCAAGCACGATTGTGTATTCTCCAATGCATTATTCTAAAGGTCCGACCTTATAGTTATACACAAACATCAATGTCTTTGCCACAGTGTGTCCATATTTCCCATATTCTCTCCCCCCCCCCCCCTCCCCCCACCCACCCCCACCCACCCCTTTTAAATAACTTAAAAACACAATTTGCTAGGGTACAAAATTCTCCTTGCTTTCCACCTAGTAATGTGTGTCTATAAGTTGGATACCGTTTGTCTGGGTACGGTGAATACATATCAGGGCACAGTCTAGGACTCGGTATTGGTGTACCCTTTGGTCTTTTTTGGCCGCCAGGTGTCAATGGTGACTTAATCGAACCTTGGAATTTCACAAGCAGATATTTTCTCCCAACATCCTCGATACATTTTGTGTGGAATTCAACTGAAGGAATGTTCAAGTTTTAAGTCATTATTTGTATTTTTCAAAACGATAAGATTACTTTAAACGTTTGAATTTTCAAAGTTGGCGATATTCGACCCTGTTGCTACCAATATATACTGTAACATCTTTCGGTTGTAGCACCAAATAAACTCAGTACTGATCATGAAAATGATGATATTATTTGGCGGGGCCTACGTATTAAAATACATTCTATTTGGCGTGTCCTAAGTATTTTAGTAATATTCATCCGCCATTCATACTCTTCATTTCACGTGTAATCTCAATAAAAAATAAACTTAGTCTGTAGATGTGTTACCTTATCACTCTTTATAGATTTTAGATATATAATAAACGGTAAATTACGTTGGAGGAGCGATAAATGGGTCCGCCTAGTACGACTCGTTACGGGGCAAAACCTGTATCTTACTCGATCATATCGATTTGTCGTACAGTTTTCACTCCTGCAACAACATATTCCTTATGTAGTACACAAAGGCGGACGGTGAATGAATCTTAGAGGTTGGCCCTCATGTTTTAACCTCGTTCATTATAAATGTATTCCTTGATTTTCTGAAAGTTCTCGAAATTGATCTCAAATTGTAAACTATATTAAGAAAACAAGAGAGTGTTGATACCAAATGTGGAATACAGCAGAACTATCAGTTACATAAAAGAAGTTTCTTCCTATCTAAGCAAGATCCCCATAAATACCACATGCTTAAAACGTATGAAAAATCAAAATGCGGAGATATAAAGAAACTTATCAGAAAACGCCAGCATCCAACTTACGTTGTGACTATTGAAGAACACTTCTATGTGATACATAGAGTGCATCTACCAACTGGCCATTGTGGGAAAACAAGATTGTAAAAGAAGAGTGATCATACACGACTACCTGCAATAACCTTTCGCATAACTTCTAGAGAAACCGTAGCAGTTCATGGCAATGGACACGTAATTGAAAAGAATAATAAATGATGTATTCGTCCGAGGTCAAACACAAACAAGAGAACCATATGCGCCTGGATTGCTAACCCGAATGTGCTCCTTAAAACAAGATCGTTATCAACAGGACATTAACGTAACTGAGAAACATTCGATGTTGTAAATAGAGTGAATCTAGCAACTGGCTATTGTGGAATAAAATATTGTGGAAGGAGCAAATAAGGGGTATGCACATATCATTGAAGACGACCCGTCACTGTACGTACGCATCCATGTATGTTTAATGTTTTCGAATACAGAAGAGACCAGCTACTAAAGGGACCGTTGTTCGACTTCAATTCCAGAGGGCAGGTAGATATGATGTACATGTATTCAATGCATCAGACCATTTCGGATGGATAATAAAGTATCAATATCAATTTTCGAAGTTCTGTGTACTTCGTGCCTGTACATCCAAACCTGCTGCTGTGGTAGCCATCCATTTATTTGATAGTTTCCTGTTATTTGGTCACCGTGTGTACATAGTGTCAATGGATCTCACTTTACTACCCAGGTCGTTGTATAATTGAGGGAACAATATAGACCTCGTGATGGACCTATCGAAAGAGGGTGTCAATCTAGCAAATCATTTACTTTTAATCTGAAGCTATCTAATATATACAGCATGTAAATGTGCTGTCATTTTAGAAATAAACTGTTTCAATTGAGTCATAGTGTTTGCTTTACTGCTGAAATAACATAAACTGGTTTCATATGTCTAGAAAATAAAGACAGAATGAAATTCAAGGAATATGTATAAAATACGGTCATCAAATTCCTGCCTTTTACAGGTATTATATATATAATCCCTTCTTGTTCGAGGTACTATGTACATTCACTGGGTGAATCAGACATCATACATAATCTCTGATTTGTTTTCAGGGATTTAACATATCCCATTATTATACATATTCCCTGTAACATATATAACTGCATCTAAAGCCATTCCCTTGGTCTGCACTTCTTTCAAATATATGCAAGCCAATACATGCTGGACTCTTTTTCGATCACCTCTGTAATTGGTTCGTCCTTCGGCCATCGGTACTGTTGTTTTATCTTCATTTTCTCTTTATGTCGGAGTAACTTACTAGCTTTCTGTGATGCCTCTAGATAATTCATCGAGATTGAAATGTTTACTGAAATTTAAAAAGAGCACATACAATAACATAATAAGTTTTCATGTATACATATGCATTTACTGGTATTGCACTTAAATTCGAAATTTGAAAAAAAAAAGATACATGAAACGCTTTCCACACATTATTATTTTAATAATATTAATTATGATCTAATCCAATATCCAATTGCACTTGGGATAATTTGCATGTTCATGCAATTCGTCCAACAAATACAATCGGCCAATTTTACGCATACGCACTGTTCGGTTACTAGTTTAACCTTTATTTGTATTTTACAATGATTTCGACACAAGCTCTCAGTTCATATCAATTACGCTCGATGTCTGCTTCCTGCGGATGTAACCAGTAGTTGTAATTTTAGACAAACAGCTAAAGGTAAAATATAACATTTTATAATAATAAGCAAATTTGCAATAAGTTCAATGGTCTGGTGTGTCTCATAGTTACTGATCATTCGTTTGTTACAATAAAAGTGCTTGTCTCAATCACATCTCGGTCACAATCATCTGCGCCTTCAACCAGTCACAGGAACTGTATGCGTGACTAAAACAGCATTGCATTCATGGTGTGCAATACTACTCGCATTTTTAGAGATTCAAAATACTTGTTCATGATCTTCTTACGGTCATCAATAATTAGAATAAGTAGATTAGTGGCATGACCAGATGCGACTTGAAATAAAAAGATGCAATCGGTCGTACGACCTAATTAAGATACAATCGGTCGTATGACCAAATTAAGACACAATCGGTCGTATACGTCCAAATTAAGACACATACGGCCGCATATAGATCATGGTAGATTGTGTATTACTGAACTTAATTGAAAAGTGCATATACATGATTCGCTCTGGATTGCTCTCCTGAATATGTGCATGCTTCTTAAAACAAGATCCTTATTTACATGCCGTTAATTTAACTGATCAATGCAATTTAACAGTTATCCACATGTGGGCGAATACCAGTGAACTTATCTCGGAATCGGACTAGTTCTTTCAGACGAGAAGCTTGTAGGTACATAGTTGACGCTAGCCTAGATCCCTGGTGTTATTGTTTTTTGGACCGGACTATACGACAGTTTTTGTAGAAAATCACCTAAGGAACATTTTCTTCCAAATTATCCTAAACTCAACCATAAAGCATAATGAAGTTTAATGATTTTTGGTTTTGACCTTTCTGACGTTGTTTGATGTCCGTGATTTTCTATAAATCCATGGCTTGTTAAGGATCACCTATCAAGGAATTTATCTTGAAGTCATATCAGCGCTTTCGGAGCAGAATCTTGTAAATTTAATATTTTATCTATTTTTATGCCGTCTCGTGCCCATGTTGTTCAATTTAATAAACTTTTGTAGTGTAACCTGAGGAAAATATCTACCAAAGTGTATTGGAATCAGACTAGCAGTTTCAGAAGAGAAGAATTTCTTATTCCGCAGCGACAGAATTCTACATAAAATTCTTTTAACACGTTTCAAAGAAAATAATGCAACCTTCCGATGAAGTTTGGTTGAAATCGTCCTTGTAGTTTTAAAGATGTTATTTATAGAAATAGTTGACTACGACGGACGACTATTATGGAATACGATGCACACCGGATACAGGGAGATCACAATAGATAAATACCAGTACACATGTACATAAATGACATTACTATAAACTTTATACATGTGATTTAGAAAGCGAATAATTTCCAATGGAATGAGTTTCGCATATATGTGACGTACCTTCAGTAGCAGTGTTACGAAGTATTGCATAGAGTAAGCTTCCGAAGATGAGCACGTCTACCTGTACCGAATTGACTTGTAATAGGAATTTGTATTTCTTTAGCTCTAATGACAACGGGATAACTTTTGATTGTAGGTCTTCAATATCAATGCGCAGTCTACGGAATTGAAGTTTGAATGCATCTTTCAGTCGAGTTACAGTAACGTGTGTAACGTCATATCCTTTACTTTCTACATATTTCAATGTATTTTTTAATTCGAATAGCGCAGTATAGTTGCCGAAAGAAGCTGGAATACATCCAGATGGCGGGATGTTTTCGGGCAAGACAGAACTAAACATGAGCTGAAACGCCTTCAAGAGGGCATCCTTGGACAAAACGCCATCTTCATATCCTTTACTTTCTACATATTTCAATGTATTTTTGAATTCGGATAGCGCAGTATGGCTGCCAAGAAAAGCAGGAGTATATGCAGAAGACGGAAAGTTTTCGGGCAAGACAGAGCTAAACATGAGCTGAAACGCCTTCAAGAGGGCATCCATGAACAAAACTCCATCTTCATATCCTTTACTTTCTACATATTTCAATGTATTTTTGAATTCGAATAGCGTAGTGTGGCTGCCAAAAGAAGCAGGAGTATATCCAGAAGGCGGAAAGTTTTCGGGCAAGACAGAACTAAACATGAGCTGAAACGCCTTCAAGAGGGAATCCTTGGAATAAACTCCATCTTCATATCCTTTACTTTCTACATATTTCAATGTATTTTCGAATTCGAATAGCGCAGTGTGGCTGCCAAACGAAGCAGGAGTACATCAAGAAGGCGGAATGGTTTCGGGTAAGACAGAACTAAAGATGAGCTAGAACGCATTCAAGACGGCATCCTTGGACAAATCTCCATCTTCATATTTCTTTAACTTCTTTTATAGTTTAAGACATTCAATTTCTCGTTCTTCTAACTGCTTTGATTTGGTCTGTAGCTACTTATAGACGTTGACCAGTTTCGTTTGAACTGTCAGGAGAATTTCAGCTTCTTCAATTTCTAAATCTTTAGACAGTTCGACTCGAATATTAAAACTAGTATGAATGTGATTGCCAAAAGTAAGTACATTCTGCATTAAACTACTTCCCTTGTATTTCAACTGTTATGACAAGGCAACATATAGGGAGACGTTTATGTTATCAGATACCACTTTCAAATTCACCAGGTACCTGCACAGGCAAATAACATATTTGTATGCAATATGCAAATATATTTATACAGGCAGCAACATATTATATGAGTTTTATTTCCTGGAGCGAGCTTGTAAGGAAATAATAATACACCAACAACAATGTCATTAGGTTATGAGTTCAGTCATGAAATGTTACAGACAATTAATAAGATAATAAGGTAAGTTTACATATTTGAAACCGGACGTCGCGGGTTCCATCCTTGTTCACGGCCATGGATAGATGCCCTTTGACAAGTCATATTCATGGCTTAGTGCTCTGGTTAGCCATGTAGAATACATAGAGGATATTTGTTTGTTTCAGTGAAAGAACGACTTTAATTTCATCGAGTGACGAAAAAAAGAATATTCTCACGAGTGGCTCTGCCACGAGTGAGAATAGTAAAAAAAAAAATCACGAGAACACTGAAACAAGAAATTTTCTTTTTATTTTAGGCCATAAAAGGTCTTTTTACCATTTGTTTGTATATTTTATCCCGTACAGTGCCTCCAGAATTTCCCTGTTGTGAGCCCGACGGTTTTAGCGCAGTTTGTATTACTTACTACCTGGAAAAAACAGTCCCGTATTTTCTGGGGAGATTAACGTGAAAATTTATTGAAGACATTGCATAAAGTTATCATTATAATTTACATTTTATTATTTAGAGGCATATTATCTAATAAAGTATAAGTAAACTCCATAATTAAAAAATAAATATCATGAAAAACAGTAGTTCGGGCACAAAATGGTAATTTCACTGTTTGAAAAGTGGTAATTTCAATGTTTGAAAATGGTAATTTCACTGTTTGAAAATGGTAATTTCACTGTTTGAAAATGGTAATTTCACTGTTTGAAAAAGTGGATTACCAGTTTCTATTTCACTGAGATATCTCTTTAATCCATCGATAGGCATAAAATAAATTATGAACAAGTTCATTGCCACTGTGATATTATCGAAAACGTTCGAGTATCACATTGACCAGGGATCTATGTTCCTGCTTCGACTATTACGAATGCCTCGTTATTCTTTATCGGTGACGTTAAAATGCAATAAAACATAATATTGCATTTGTTGATCTCTCACAATGTGTCCCGCCGGGGTCAACTTTAATTGATGGTGGCCCCAGAAAACAACATGCATCGGTATTTTTGACAGCTGTATATAATCATCTTCTGAGTATGTGTGCTATCTGAATTTAAATGGACTATTGTTATTAAAGCTGTTTTACCATCACTGACCCAATATATATTTGATTGATTAATGATCTGGAGAGAACTACTAACATAGAACCAGTCGTTTTTTCATGATCAATTTTATTTGTAAGTCTCTTGATATTCAAGAAATACCTACTTCCTTATTTGTCCGACACTACAGCAAATGCGCATGTGCAAGTTTTTCCGTTGTTCATAGCTCAAATATTTCCAAACTTGTCTATAACAGATACGCATTTCACCGCATATATCTTAAGTATTGTTTACAGAAAATAAACCCGAAATAGATTTTATTTCTTTGCCAATAAAATATAGTCCTGTGAAAAACCAATGATTTGGACAAGGTGACAAATCAGCTTTACTTTAGACTTTAACCAAACAAATTTACTTGTTTAGATTAGTACACACTATATATCATTCGATCTTGTCGCATTTCATCAATCAGTTGATTCGTTATCTAAAGAGTAACATTTTATAGAAGGTTTATCTGTCAATCTTCTTGCAAATCGGCTTTAACAATCAGTTAATTCGGTTTTTTCAAACATATATTGTCTGTAACATCGAATTAGTTTAGTTTAAACTTTATCATTTATATCGATTGCGAAACAAGCTTTCTTTCGTTTAATATTAATCAAGCTCTATGAGTTCTCCCTGGAGACTTGATAAGTACGCGCGCCGTTCGTGTAATCGAATTATTATTTTAATTGTCAACAAGGCCCTGTGTCGCATTTGTAATTAGATTCATTTTATTAAATAATTGACGTTGTTGGGTCATATACATACACACATAATCTTGAATGTATTTGGATGTTTGCTGCGAACATGATATATAAAGGATGTCTTGGCCTTGCTCCGATAGATAACAATCAACAAACGACTTCTCCGTTGACTTAATCTAATTATATCATAAATGACGTCGCCAGCATGAAATTACGTCATTATATATTTTTGATATATAACTAGTGTAATATTTTTGATATATAACTAGTGTAATATTTTTTATATATAACTAGTGTAATAACAATTAACGTGACTTCATAACGTAACGTTTAGCGTTGTAAATACGCGCGCTTTATAGCGACGTTTATATGGATATAGCGCTGTAAATTATTAAATTAGTATTTATGATATAAAAAGAACATTACATTCGTGGTCATTCAATACGAAATTTATTAAACTCGTTTTCTAAAAGTGATAAAAACTCGCCAAGGCTCGTTCTTATCAATTTCAGAAAACTCGTTTAATAAATTCCGTATTGAATGACCACTCATGTAATATCCTCTATTTATTGTATACTTTGATATTGTACCTTCTTGTTTCCATATGAACAAAGGATGCAATATCATTTGTTATATCATAAATGACGTCGCCGGAGTGTAATAAAGCCATTGAATAAATTGCGTATTCAACTAGTGTAATAACAATGTTACGTAACGTGACGTCATAATGTAACGTTTAGCGTTGTAAATACGTTCGCTTTATAGCGACGTTTATATGGATATAGCGCTGTAAATGATTAAATTAGTATTTATGATATAAAAAGAACATTACATTCGTGGTCATTCAATACGAACTTTATTAAACTCGTTTTCTAAAAGTGATAAAAACTCGCCAATGCTCGTTCTTATCAATTTCAGAAAACTCGCTTAATAAATTCCGTATTGAATGACCACTCATGTAATATCCTCTATATATTGCACGGGTTGATATTGCACTGGAATCTTTTTCACGTGACGCTAAGGATTGAACTATTTCCATACACTAACGTTACAAAGCGCTCTCATCCAACCTTTCATGATTTAGAGACCAGCTAACTTCTACTTCTACTGTGTTACTGTCAGGGCTTAGTGCATCGCAGGCAAGCGAAGCCATTAAAATGGTTAAAACAACTAATTAGGCATATTTACAAATATAAATGAAATAAAAAAAACATATGTGTTGTTTAGGCTGTGTATCAATGTAGACGGGACTTGAATCAGTTTACAGATGTGATCTGCTCAAGGTTCGACTCTCTGATAGTCCTAGAAAAAAGCTGTGCTTATACGGTTCATAGTACATTGTTTGGTACATCTTTTATAGATGACACGTAGTGAAAAAAATCGATAGACATACACAAAACCTAATCTGGTCTATTTATAGCGTTAGCTATGCTAGTAAATACGTACGTAGTTTCTGACGTAATAATGTGACGTGTACATCAATAATATTGCTCGATTGTTGTTTTGATTGTCGTTGACGATCTATTATAAGTGTATCAACAAATAAAGAGGTATTCATAACTGCTAGGATGAATAAGCAAATGATTGTTTTAAAGGTAGGTATTCAGATTTGTTTTGTTATCCTCCGATGTGAAGTTTATCAACGCAGTAGCCTTTATATGTATATCAAAGATGTGTGTTCGCTTTACTGAACATACTGCGAGGTCAAAAGGCCCTTTTAAAGGGTCATCTAAATCGTAATAAAAAAAACAAATATCCAGGCATAAATACAAGAATAAGATAATACACGAGTTCTTAATGAAAAACACTGTTAGAAAAGGCGTTACCACATCATTTTGTCGACGATTCCAATTTCGAGTCGACAACAATGGCGGTTCGTAAATTATATTTTCCGCGACCTTAGCAACCAGCGTAAAGGAGAGTATAATTGCGCGATATATCGTTAACGTTTATTTATCTAAACAATCCAAAACGACTGTTAATTTTCTAATAGTGTGACGTGTTTTAAAACAAACAAAACGACACATTTTTAATACTAAGCCAATATAAAAGTATACAATAAAAAGGTTATAGCATGAGTATGGGAATCTATTGTGTTGGGACTCGTTCCTTCGGCGGAGTTCTGCCCTCGCAAGCTCGGGCAACTTAGCCGAAGGATCTCGTCCAACACAATATTTTCCCATATTGATGCAATAACCTATAATACACCATGAGGGCATTATGTTAGACAATGGTAATTTTCAATCTCTTTCCCACATACAACAACCGATTTGTGAACATTCTATAACCGATTATAAATATTGAATACAGATGAACAGCGTGACAAAAGTATAAATTACTCATTTAGAACAATTTCCACTTTTGCACCAATAACTTCAAAACTAGTCAGCTGCATATGCGTGAACATGCGTCGGTATGTGAAAAAGTGTTCAAGATACAAATGCCCAATACTCTTTAATACCTCTAATGTTGTATCCTCGAGCATCCGTAATTCGTGAGTGTAAGGCTTCAAAGACAAAATATGCAAAAGGCTTAGTGAATGATACGAAATTTCATGTCTTATCTGAAAGATTTATTTATTTCCTCTAAGTTTCGGGCAAAAATTCCTTTGAAAACTAATAATTCACAAGTGTTATCCTATTTTCGTGACGTCATTATTTTGGCACTTTGCAGTTTCAATAAAGGCAACACACAAAAAAAAAAAAAAATTTAAAAGGGGCAATAGATCGTTACATATATTGAAAACCAAAAAACTGAAGCAATTAAACATTTTATATAGTTTAAACCAATTAATTTGAAATTATCCTTGATTTAAATATGAACTTTTTTTTTTTTAATTACTCAACTTTGAATCTTCGTTAAGCTTATTTTCCTTTCTCATTTTTTATCCCACTGTGTCAACCTAAAGGGTTTGCATGGAGATGTGGTACCCTGTAAGCATCCTATATTTATATCATCACAAAGATCAATACAGATTTCAAAATTGCCATATTTCTAATGGGATATTATTTAAAATATTTTAGTTATTTTACATCTCTATGCGTAAGCACCTTTAGGAATGTGAAATCCAATGAAAAATTGCATTTACCTAACTAGGTCAAACAAATCACATGACCCTAGCCGCCATTTTGTAAACAACAAAAGACCCTTTTTACGGTAAATTTTCATGTCCGATTTTTCCACTTTTTGGGGGTTTAAACCTTTCTTTAAATTTGGTATATAAAAAATAAGGGTATTTTGGCTATTCCTCCCATGACAACAAGTAACAATTTAACTGTTTAAGATGCATTTTATTGTTGAAATATGTCAGCAAATACTTTGGCCATTGTGAAATAATTTTACAGTTCCAAATCGGCTGCAAGGACAAAGTCACGTGATATAAGCCCGAAAATAGTGAAGTCACGAAAAAGGGAGGCTCACGAAAATGGAATGTCCAACGATATTGTTTGTCACTAGTACCAATAACGTCAATACCAATTTCTATGAGTTCATCCATGTCCGCGTGATCATTAAGCATCTTCTCCAACATATCCGCATACATGTCGGGTATCATCAGTGTTATAAGCATACTTGATGACGGTTCGATGCCTGCTATGAAAACATTGTGTAGTAGAACAAAGAGAATCCTTGCAACTGTTTGTCCTAATGTTTCAACATACCGTCTTGAGAGGTTGGAATAGTCTTTCTCTTCGAAATGGAAGCGGGGATATTTGTAACAATCGGCTGTTAATGAAACAATATTATTTTACCACCACTGAATTATGAAATGTGGTATTCCTACAACTAACAATTAACGAAATGCGATGAATCTAGTATTTGTAGACACTTATAAGTTTTTTCTGGTATTTAAATATACTAAGTTCTTTTCATGAGTTGAGGTTAAATGCATATTTGAATAAATATCAAAAGCTTAAACAATATATTCACATGTCCCTGACTGTAAGCGACGGATATCTATATACAGTACTTGTATTTGCTAATAAATAGTTTGTCAAACATCTCATATTCAATCAAAATAAAAGATTCAGTCAGCAGCGTCAGACAGGGGTCTTGGTATGGTTAATTGCTGTGCATCGACACACTGTGCTTCATTTCGCTATTCTGAAAGACAATTTTGTTTTAAAATAGTAGTCAAATAAGCCAATAAGGCTTTTATATAAAAAATGTCTAGACTTGCCACAATGTGTTCAACTCTTTTCAGTATGTAGAGATTACCCATATTTTATTTCAATCTGTTCAAAGTCGTCTCATGCAGATTGTTTGTATGTGGGAAAGAGTTGAGAAGCTAAATTGTGTTATGTGATTTAAATGATGAAATGCGATTCTTTCAATAATCCTTGGATTAATATCGTCAATCGCACCCTCGCTGTTGTGCAAGTGTATCGCACGATTTTAGAATCCGATTTAAATATCTACCTGTTCAAAACTTGATGTATGTTGTTCTATATTTTACGTTGCTGTTTTTCTTCTAGACTGTTTATAACGGAGCAGTGATATCTACATTGCATGTTATTTTATCTGCCGTATGCTATCTCCACCTGACTGTTGATTGTGTGTTGCTCTCAGCTATAAATATGTATAACGTCTACAGTACAACAATCACCGACTGCCCCTCTGTATAAGGTCCATGATAGTATAAGCATTACCGAAGGAAACTACATTATTCCATTTAAGATTTTGCTTACTACTTTTACAAGCGCAATCTTAAATAAATGTGATTTCCGTCGTCGTCCCTTGCTGTTCTCGATGTAAATCTTTTCTATCAGTAAGATTTGTACTGGATTATACTTTTGAAATCTGCGTCCGGCATATCAATCATTCCTCAAAGCGACATGTCATGGGCCGATGCCACAGGGCGCGGTGACTTGCTATAAAAGTATTGAGTTTCATGAAAGTTCAATTCAAATTCATGACAAAAGAACACACTTAGTTTTGTAAGACATTTCAAAATGAAGTTGGTGATCCTGTTTACACAACTCTTAACATAGGAAATTTGGGCATATGACTTCATTGAAACAAATATCCATGTGAAGTTTGTTATTCTTGGTGATGAAAATATATGTTGACATGTTTTATGAATATACATTGCGCGTTATCTTTTTGAAATACACATTGTCACAGAGGGCGTGTCAAAATATGACAAAATAAGTCTTACAAAACTTACCTGCTGGTTCTGGTGGCGTATAAAAGTGAATAACGTCAGTAATCTCCCTGGCATATTCAACACACATCTGTAAAAGGTCGTGTCTTCGCAGTGTAAATATCATACTTTAGAGGTACAGTAGATTATCAGGACTTAAAAATGTTCTTTGTCGCATTACTGTGAACACATTCAGTCACTGTTGTGCATTCCTCAATCTCATTTTTCCCGATTATATTAAATATACCTAATTCAATAACAAAAGTTTCAATTTACAGGCAATTGAATTATAATATTACAAAACAAATTTATGTTTTGTCAGATCAGGGACTACTAGGTCAGAAGAACTGGTATTGTGTTTTGCTTTACTATTTACGTATCCTACAATGCATGACACTGCATATTCGTGCAGTATAACCTTGGTGGTCATTGGTCAGTACGAATATATCATTCTGTAGCTGAGACTAATCAATACAATGTTTTAAACTTGTAAAATATAACAATAGCGACACACTTTGTAGGACTGGAACAGCAAAACAAAGATTATCAGCGTTTTTCTGTTGATCTGCTGCTTGTTTAATTGCTTGGAGTTATTCGCCGTTTTCAATAGTATTAATGCATAGGTGGCCAGTTCACGTTACTTGTCTGTCAGGCTTTCTCGCAGCAGTACACAACACAACATTCTTCCTGGGTAATTAGCCACCATCCGATGAAGGCTATTAAGTCAATTGAAAACAATTTAACCAGATTGTAACTGACAGTCAAAATCAACTGTTGGAACAACTCGAAAGTAATCCTGATCTGACGCATATTGAGACCAGTTCAATTGTATTTATAACAGCCGCGTACACTCGCACTAATATGTCATATTTATGTTTTGTTTTGAAAAAGAAATTCTACATTTTCTCACTCGGAAACAGTCAAACACTATCATAAAATAGACACACCAACATGTATTATACAACATACCTGTACATAGATCTTTTACTCTCTTAAACCCTTCGCAGGTAATTTCATCCGAAAGCCGAACATCTCAAACTGACGTCTGGCCATAGTATTGTACAATCATCATACACAGTGTAACATCTCAAACAGACGTCTGGCCACAGTAATATACAATTATCATACACAGTGTAACATCTCAAACAGACGTCTTGACATAATATTATACAATCATCATACATAGTGTAGTGTAACATCTCAAACAGACGTCTTGCCACAGTAATATACAATCATCATACACAGTGTAACATCTCAAACAGACGCCTGGCCACAGTATCATACATACATCATACACAGTGTAACATCTCAAACAGACGTCTAGCCACATTATTATACATACATCATACACAGTGTAACATCTCAAACAGACGTCTGGCCATATTAGTATACATACATCATACACAGTGTAACATCTCAAACAGACGTCTGGCCACAGTATTATACAATCATCATACATAGTGTAACATCTCAAACAGACGTCTAGCCACATTATTATACATACATCTTACACAGTGTAACATCTCAAACAGACGTCTAGCCACATTAATATACATACATCTTACACAGTGTAACATCTCAAACAGACGTCTGGCCACAGTATTATACAATCATCATACACAGTGTAATATCTCAAACAGACGTCTGGCCATAGTATTATACATACATCATACACAGTGTAACATCTCAAACAGACGTCTAGCCACATTATTATACATACATCTTACACAGTGTAACATCTCAAACAGACGTCTGGCCAGAGTGTTATACATACATCATACACAGTGTAACATCTCAAACAGACGTCTAGCCACAGTATTATACATACATCATACACAGTGTAACATCTCAAACAGACGTCTGACCATATACTTACACATGCATTTTATCAACGACTCGATTTTCTTTGTTTCGTTATACTAGTTCATTTAGTAACCCTGTATGACGGCAACATTTCCCATACATCGTCACAGATTTATATCAATGATACTGTCACATACATCGAAATGTACCTATTTTCATCAATTGTACCTATTTTCATCAATTGTAGTTTACCTTTTCCCTCATACAGACGCTTTCTCACGCCTCTGCATCACCCGACTTTTGAAATGATTTTGACAAAAGGAGGAATGGCTCAATGTGAAAATTTCGCCTTTTGCCACAATGTTTTCAACTTAATTTAATAATCGCTTTTTATTTATAGTTTTCGTGTGTATCAAAGCCGTCTGCTGCAGATTTGTAGTATGTATAAAAGGGCTAATATTTCAACTGGTTATTTACAGAGTTAGACGGAGAGTATATTCAACTAGTACACAGCGAAGGGAAGTACGGCGAAGGGGGCAGAGATTACGTTATTCAAGCAGCTGAATAGAAGGGAATTTGTATCACACAGGTTATAGAAGTACCGGAAAGTAGCGAGTACTTCGAATATTATGAGCTCATGCGACGAAAACCCCACGCTAAAGTTGTTATCAACATTTTCCTGCGGTCACACGTGGTGGGTCCTTTTATGAAAGATATGGACCTGCTAATGGCACCGGGAGAATTTCAGTTTATTGGGTCTGAAGCCTGGGCTACCAATAAAGAGATGTTACAGTACGATATAAACAAGGGATCTCTGACTATGACCTTACAGATAGAGAAAAACAATGACCTGGATGAATATATAAAATGTGAGTTTATCCATTTTCCAAAACTCTTGACCATTGATGTTTTAATACTACAAATATTTATTACAAAATCATTAAACACAATCTGTCCTTCCACCCAACCTTTTCAGAACATTTCACTTAGTGTTACAAGTTTTGATATACGCATGTAACTTGCGAAGAAGGCGATTCGCCTAACGGAATGGGCTCGCCGTGACCATGACCTCTGATCCTATTTAAAGTGAACAATTTGCAGCAATATATATCCTTTGAAATCGCACATAGAGTAACCAA
Organism: Serripes groenlandicus; assembly: GCA_031761405.1. Classification (NCBI taxonomy): domain Eukaryota; kingdom Metazoa; phylum Mollusca; class Bivalvia; order Cardiida; family Cardiidae; genus Serripes; species Serripes groenlandicus. Next base: position 135,211,925 of record JASEVX010000003.1, on the reverse strand, counting down.
TTAGGTGTGTTAATATGCATCTTGTGAAACAGGTAGGTCATAGATTGAATTTAAATTGATGTGACCTTGATATTGGCCGATTTTCAAAACTAAAAATAAAAAGCTTGTCTTTTTTCCTTCACTTTTAAACAAATTATTACCCATTTGGTATGCAGATGCCGCTTGTGAAGACTGTATGTCGCTGAAAATGGCTCACTGTCCGAGTCATATCTCGTATACCATAGCACCATAGCACCTACAGATACCAATTTCGATATGAAGATACAAATTGGGAAGACGGTGTGTCGGGTACCAAGATTTGGTCACTACGCCTTTGACATCTTACTCCATGAAATCAAGATCTTGTCGAGGCCATATATCCTAGGCTATCGCACCTGTACTTACCAACTATTGTAAGAGTTGCATCTTCAGAAGAGGGTATGTTGAGCCCTTTATTTAAGTTGATGTGACCTTGACCTTTGAATTTATTTATTTTTATAAGAAGGATTTGTCGCGACCATATTTCTTCCACTTTTAAACCGACAAGTATCAAATTTGTCGTATACATATATGCTAATTTGTTTTATTGGAGTGTTACGCCGCTTTCAACATTATTTCAGTTATATCACGGCGACAGTTCACTTATTCATGATCCCTGGTTAAACAAACCAGACCTAGGCTAGAACATGTGCCTTGCCCAAGGGCACTCCACCATGACCGTAGTGCCGCCACTGGGGATCGAACCCGGGCACCCAGTTTCAAATCTACATACATGCTAAGAAGGTGGTGATCAAATACCAACATAAGGTCACTGTGACCTATTACTTATAGAACTTAATTTGATCTGTGCATATATCTTATGTTTCACATACTAAAATTAAGCAGGTATCATATCTATATGAAGAAGTTTATTTCAAATATAAATTCAATAGGCCACATGACCTGTGAAAAAAACAAAATACACAAATAAACATTACAATTGACATAGCAAGTGGAGCACATTTACCAATTTACAAATACAAAAATTCGCAAGAGGTAACATGTCGTGTCATAGACGGAGAAGGTGTTGTTCAAACGTAATATCATATCCTTATCACCACTTTATATAAACATGCTTAACAGGCAATACAATTTAATATAACACAATATAATATAATACAATACAAAACATTACAATACAATATCATATAACATAACATAATACAAAATAATATGATACAATACAATACATTACAATACAATATCATATAACATAACATAACACAGAATAATATGATACACTATGACCATTATACAGGCAAGGGTCATATTGACAAAAGTGTGACACATTCACAATAATAAATGAAAATTATATCAGTACATAAAATGTAAAGACAACACAACATTATATTTAAAACTTATTTGTACATTTTACATTACCATTACAAACCATATCTTAATTGAAAAGCTTTCATTACATATGTACATAAATTTCTAAGTTTAGAAACATTAGTGCACTCGAACAGCTGTTTTAGTTTATACATGCTAGGATTGGACCAATAATACTTAGAAATATATCTTTTACGGAGGTCAGAATATAAATTGCATTCAATCATAAAATGGTATTCGTCTTCGATCTTATTACATTTTCTATCTTCACGTAAGATACTGTTTGGGTGATGCAACCTACCAGTTTCAATGGAAAGAGTATGTGATGAGAGTAGTAACTTTGACATTGCAGCAATTAATTTATTACTGAAATTACAATTGGGATAAAACTAAAAGTTGAAAGGGACAATGGATTTGAAGAAGGTACTGCATGGTGAATTATCAATTCTTGCATTCCAGTTCTGTACATTATCACGCAATCGTTGTTTAAAATGACTCATGAAAGCAGTTACGTTACCAACACCGTGAGCTGACCAAACTTCATAAAAACCCAATGATGACAATAACTTCTTTTATGCCTCGTCCAGGGAAGATGGGTTCGAAGGTAGCGCAATTAAGTATTCGGCCCAAAGGCAGTTGGACTTGTATGTCATGAATAAAACACATAAGACAGAGGTTGACTGAAAATGGGCATTTATTTAATGCCATAAAAATCTTAAACGTGGTTACCGAAATAACCAAACGTATTACAGAAATAACCAAATGAAGTATGAATGACTTATACATGACGTATCTGGCACGAAATTGGCGCGTGATATTGTGTCACTGTGACGTCATTCCAAGATGGCAGCGCCCACGGAAAAAAATACAATTATTTGGACATTCCTTTGTTCGCAGACTTCGAGACTTTATTTCCGACAACGACACAGCTTCGTTTACATGGGATTTACATGGACAACCCCTTATACAATACTCTGACTTTCCAGGAGCAAACGTCGAATTAAAAAGGTGATCGTGGTTTCAATTACACACCGCTGCGAACCCAGCACCAAGACGAGATTTCCAGTGGACGTCAGTTGGTTTAACAACAGGGTTGATGAGACAAACGGCTTCCTCTCTGATCTTCTACACCTCCAGTACCCTTCCAAAACATACTTCTGGAAACTTAAAGGTTTTTGGTCAGAGCAAGCGAAAAAGAAAGTCTTTGCTCCCGACGGCTGCCACCTATTACCGACGGGCCTATCCAAACTTCTATTCAATTTACGAGCCGCAGCAGTCGCCGTCCTGAGACAGTCCATTTGAGGCCCAGTTCAAATACTAAAAGCTACGTATTTTTGTTATCTATAAACTTTTGCTATTACAGTACTGTCACTGTTTCATGTATGGGGACAATGGTTCCATTCATGATGAATGTGGTCATTTAGTCACATTTTCATTAGCACAGCGCCCTGTGTATTATTTATTTTGGCTCAGTATGTCCTGCCGACAGGGCGCCCACTGTCATCAGGCTTATTTGCATATAGATGATTGTGGTCATTTAGTCAAATTTTCATTAGCACAGCGCCCTGTGTATTATTTATTTTGGCTCAGTATGTCCTGCCGACAGGGCGCCCCCTGTCATCAGGCTTATTTGCATATATATGGTTCATTTGACGTACAGCGCCCTGTTTATCCTATATGACACAGCGCCCTGTGTTCATATAAATTCTATAGATCTCGAATCATGACACAGCGCCCTGTGTCTTAGTAATTCAAAATATTTCGCAGCCCCTCACACACCATAGCTATGTTTTGATGAATTCAATTAATTCTGCAGCTGACACAGCGCCCTGTGTTTTCAATACAGTAGTTACGCTGTATAGCTGGCTTTTGCTACATCAACAGTTGTATTGTTGGCTTCACTTTTCCCAGCTCACCCTGGTTGTTTACCAATTCAGATCGAAATTTCTCAAAGTGCAATGAAATTGCTATGAATAATGTTTTCACCAAATTCTTCGTCGGAATGCTCGTCTGCTACCCTCATATAACACAGCTGACAAATTAGCTGCCACATATTATATCTTGGGTAAGCCGGGTAGGATTTCGCATATAATCCATAAATTGATGCTATAAGATTGTTTACCTCTTTTACTCCAGATGAAGAGACAAAGAAGACAACAAACCGTGTCTTCCTGTCCCTGCTGTCCTCAGCCGGAACGCAGTCATTCCAAACGTCAAAGAAGTTCTCCAGCAGAGACACCCAGACCCAAAGCTACTACAACGGCACATCCGATCCATGGGACGCCACGTCTATCCAGAATCCCGGTTCGAACAAGGGCGGTAACAGTGCCTCTACAAACGAACATTCCTACATCAAGAATATTTATACTCGCAAATAGGTCCACTCTTAGAACATTTGGGCCAAAGTCACGGAATCATGTTCAAACAAACAATAGATCATCTACAAGCCAACATGAAAGGGTACGGATGCCCGATGTGAATCACATACAAACAATAGACTACAGCAGTGACGAGTCAGATGACTCAGTGGAATTCTCCCACCCAGACTCGTTTAACACTACGCTCCAAGACCATTGTGCAAACATATTTCCAGGTAACGCAATGCAATTTGCAGAGCCCATTAGCTCGCCCATTGCCTTTCAGGTTAAAAAGAGTACCCAAAAATTAATATGGAAAAATGAGTACATCGAAATGGCTTCCCTTCTTCCATCTACATTTGTATCTGACACTCAACGTTTTACCCTACAAATGGATCATAATTCTCAAATCAGTATTGCACCAACAACACACACAAAGAAAATCCAAAATATTGATGGACCGCAGCCTTTGTCCGTTTCACAGCAATCTACGCTATGAAATATCCCCTCGAAACTCCCCAATTAATGAAATATATAGAAATTATTCGCTACATAGCAAACAGGAAACCCGGCCTTGGCTTCTTGTTCTATGATACCCAGTTCAGGATGCTATGTTGTTCTGGCCCCCTTCCTTGGGACAGAGTTCACACATAATTCTGGCTCATGGCAGTCACCTCCTTTCAACAACAGCCCTTTCGTGCTCCCCAACAGTCCTCCTCTCGCTCTGCCCAACAGTCCTTCCGTCAGAACACGGCCAAACCCCGTCGGTTTCTCGACAACACATGCTGGCGTTTCAACAGCAGACAATGCACTTTTACCAAATGCTTTCTCCCGCCCGCATGTCTATGGCTTCTGCAAAGGCCCACACGCAGCATTCAGCTGTTCCTACACATCTCGGGAACAAGCTCCCAAGGGAAATAAGCCAAACTATCAAAACTCATTTAAATGATATTCCTGTCACCACGCCCATTAACATCGACCTTCTTATCCCATTTCTTCACGACTACTCTCTTGTCACTTACTTTGTAGCTGGTTTTCGCAATGGCTTCCGAGTCGGCTTTACAGGTCAACGGATAGCCTCCTCATCCCCGAATCTTAAATCTTGTGATGAAAACCCTTGTTTAGTACAAGAAAAGCTCCATGCGGAACTTCGCGCAGTGCGTATAGCTGGCCCCTTTCAGAACCCTCCATTTCCTAATCTGAAGATAAGCCCTATCGGTGTAGTGCCTAAAAAGTCCCCCGGCCAATTTAGACTTCTCCACCATCTTAGTTACCCGAGGGGCATTTCAGTCAATGATTTAATAAATCCTGCCTTATCGAGAGTTCATTACGAAACCTTTGATGATGCAGTATCACTTCTGATACAGCTGGGTCCAAAAACTCTTTTTTGCAAGACTGATATTGAATCGGCCTTCCGTCTGATACCAATACACCCCGCGGACCATTGCTTATTAGGTTTTAAATTTAAAGAGCAGTACTTTTATGACCGCTGCTTACCAATGGGTATCTCTTCTGCCTGTGCTATATTCGAACAATTCAGTTCAGCGTTACAACATATTGCAGTCACCCGTTTGCATATTCCCAACATGGTCCACATCCTCGACGATTTCCTCTTTCTAGGTCCCCCTCAATCGGACCTTTGCCAACAATACCTCGATAAATTTCTTTCATTTTGTCAACTCATCGGAGTACCCATTAAGCCTGAAAAAAACTGAAAACGCGACAACCATCATCACGTTAATGGGTCTCGAACTAGATTCCATCAAAATGGAGGCTCGGCTCCCAACCGATAAACTAACAAAATTGAGAGAATTGCTTAAGACATTTACTCGCAAAGGCAAATGTACTCTTAAACAATTGCAATCTGTTCTCGGCCTCCTCACATTACTCTCAACAAGGAAAGTCGTAGAGACGTTCAAGCATGGCTCATATTTGTCGATAATTTCAATGGCAAAAACCTCTTGTTATCCAAACGATGGGTGAATACCGACACATTGCACCTTCATACCGACGCCACCGGAGCCATTGGCTACGGAGCTGTTTTTGATTCACACTGGTTCAAAGGCTTATGGCCTTCACACATGGCTCTACATGATATTACCTTTAAAGAGCTTTTGCCAATTGTATTGTCCCTCGAAATTTGGGGCCCCAATCTGCAAAACCGATGCATTCTCCTGCACACAGACAACGCAGCAGTAGTTCATATCATCAATAAACAAACTTGCAAAGTACCAACCATCATGATCTTAGTTCGTCGTTTGGTTCTTGCATGCATGCCATTTAACATGCTGGAATCGGCTGAACATATCCCAGGCAAACATAATATCTTACCTGACCTACTTTCTCGTTCACAGATAGACCGCTTTCGATCCCTGGCTCCACACATGGACAGAGAACCAACCCCCGTCTCGGAACATCTACTTACACTCTACTAAATTCAGCCGTACTTGACCTTCTTAACTCATCTCTTGCACCATCCACTGCTGCCAGTTAACGGAACGCATTAAAGCATTTCTGCGATTTCCTCCTAGTACATTACCCTTCTTAACCATTCCGACCAGTCTCCACCAAACAGGTCGCCCAATTTATAACGGTGTGCCACCATAGAGGCCTTAAATCATCAACCATTTCATTCTATCTGTCAGCATTAGCCTACGTTCACAAAATCCAGGGGCTCCGTAACCCAACTAGTGACTTTGTTATCCATAAACTATTACACAGCACAAGACGTTTTCGTACTCTGGATAAACGTCACCCTTTTTCTATTGATCACATTCGTCAACTCATGCGGATGCTTCAATCAATCACCAACGACCAATACATGTTGGTTTTATATAAAACCATATTTCTGGCTGCCTTTTTTGGCTTGTTTAGGGTAGGAGAACTGGCACTTACGTCAAAAGCTCCACAAATTGTAATTCCCTACCAGTCACTTTCAATTATACGGGATTATGGCAGGGTTCAAAGAAATCCTCATCACATTGGACCATTACAAACACTGACAAGGCCGGCGGGTTCAAGTCCCTATTCAACGCCAATCCTGCAAGTTACTATGTCCAGTTCGCAATATGTTACAATATCTCAAACTGACTCGACACGTAACGGGTCCTTTACTCCATGACGCTCAAGGTCACGGTATTACCGCGTCACACTTCCGATCTGTCCTCCGAGCATGCGTTACGGCCTGCCATCTAGACCCCAACTTGTTTACCGGCCATTCCTTTCGCATTGGAGGCGCTACTTATGCTCATTCCATGGGAATACCCTCTGAACACATTAAACTGATAGGACGGTGGAAATCTTCCGCTTATTTAAAATACACCCGCCCATCTGCTTTGCTTCCTTTATAGAGCAAGTTCCTCGAACGTGTTAGGCGGCGGGGAGCTTGCTGGTTCTAAAGATATTAGAAACTGCTAACTGGTTTCCACCACTTAATTGTTACTCATTATAAATTTAATACCCCTGGCAGGTCTTTGGGATAGTTTCTTATGCATTTCATCTGTAAACAGTTCTCATCTAGGGTCTTGTAATGAGAGGGCTATTTACACCTTTTGTAACAATGTCGCCCGGCCGAATTTTTGACTGTGTTAGGCAGCAAGACTTCGTCCAGGGGACTATCCCTCAGTTAAGCGTGTCTCGTCTAAAGTCATAGACCTGCTGAGTTCCTTTACAATTACATGATTTCCTTTTTCTGTTATATGGTTTGAATACTGTGTTAGGCAGATTCCTACTATACGGAAATTTCACTTAGAAATACTCATGTTTATTTATGTACAATGTGGTTTCGTACATATAACTGATCATTTATAAGTTACGGCTTTTACCTATGTAACACGTACTGTGTGAAACTTATTTCCTTTATCTGTTATATGGTTCGAATACTGTGTTAGGCAGATTCCTACCATACAGAAATTTCACTTAAGAATACTCATGTTTCTTTATGTTCAGGATTGTTTTGTAAATATAAATCATCATCTTAAATTCACGGCTTTTACTTATGTAACAGATACCGCGTTAAACTCCTTATGATACAATTGCTGTACAGTCTAACTACTGTTTCACTTTATATTCCATCTCCTAAGGCAGTTGTCTCTGGGCGGCGCTTCGCTTGTGGCGGTTATGTCGCCCAGATATGTCATGTATAAGACATTCATACTTCATTTGGTTATTTCTGTAATACGTTTGGTTATTTCGGTAACCACGTTTAAGATTTTTATGGCTTTTTATAAATGCCCATTTTCAGTCAACCTCTGTCTTATGTGTTTTATTCATGACATACAAGTCCAACTGCCTTTGGGCCGAATACTTAATTGCGCTACCTTCGAACCCATCTTCCCTGGACGAGGCATAAATGACGTTTTATGTTAAAACATAGAAATATTTTATGCATGGTTCAGGGTACTACTCTAAGTACCTTGATACCGCAAAATAAACTTAAAACTATTTATATCAGGATTTACATAACATATTCAAGATTAGCCAATCAGATCTTCGTACGTCATACGGGTACTTCTATCGCCATCTTTACAATGGAAACCCCATACTTCACTTGAGTAGTTCAAAATGGGTTAAATCAACTTGTCAAAGAGATCAAGTCTATGTTTCACGCTGACATTAGCAAAATTATATAAGTATTTATTGAGTCTAAAAATAGCTTTTTGGGCTTTATCAGCGAGATTTGCCTGGGTTGTATTAAACGAGCCACCTGAAAAAAAGACAACACCTTGATAAGAAAGAGACTTGACTATCTCAAGATTGTCCCCATTAAGTGTAAACTTTAGATTCCTTGGCAAAGCACCGCCTTTTCTGAAAATAATTATTTTAGTTTTCTGTACATTCATTTTAAGTTTCCACCTACCACAATATGTATTCAAGCTTTTTAATTAATTTTGCAAACCCTCCGCCGAGTTAGAAAATACAACAATGTCATCAGCGTAAAGTAAAATGAACATTTTTGTCATATACATATGTATACCGTTAAAACCATCTGATTCTAGGTGTTCTTCGATGTCATTAATGAACATTGAAAACATAAACGGAGACAGAGATTCGCCTTGGCGTACGGCTAAAAATCACGAAAACTCATTACTTAATGTATTAGTAAACTTAACACGTGATTTAACACTACTGTACATACTTTTCAGAATTGTCATCATTTTACCGCGAATACCGAGTTTTATAAGTTTAGACCACAGACTATTGCGTTCAATATAATCAAAAGGTTTGCTGAAATCTATAAAGCTACAATACAGTTTTTTACCTTGATTTATCATATGCGTAATTATATCATGAAGTACGAAAATATTGTCAGTAGTGCTCATACCACTGCGAAAACCCGCCTGGGCCTCGATGTATACATTGTAACGTTCAACCCATGAAGTCAAGCGGTTATTTAAAATACGTATGAAAAGTTCACCCAATACACTCAATAAAGTTATACTCCTATAGTTTTCAGGGTTACGAATGGACCCTTTCTTATGAAGAGGTAGTATGTATCCTTCTGAACAAGTTTCTGGAAAATAACCGGTTTTGAAAATAACATTAAACAGTGATTGTAAATAAGGGGTTAGTACAGTATTTCCATATATAAAATATTCATTTAAGAAGTTATCCGGACCTGCAGTTTTACTGAGTTTTAGTTGTTTAATACCTTTATTAATCTATGATATAGTAACGTCGACATCCAATTCATGAAACATAACTTGGAATTCGTCGCGTTCAAAACGTTCGTTGAAATAAATAATGTCCTCATCGGCTTAAAAAAATGGATCTTCAGGATTGTTTACTGCTTTGAAATATACTTCAAAAGATGACAAAGGTATATCTGGAGATTTTACATGAGCTGACTGTTTTAATATTTTCCAGTAAAGTTTGGAATTATTATGTCTGTATTGCTCCAAAGCTTTTGTTCTATCGTCTAGGTATCATTGTTTACAGGTTTTTATCGTGCATTTATATTTAGATCTGACCTTTACGAGTAACAATCTATTTTCATTTGAAGGACAACTACGATATATGTTCAAAAAGCGTAAAAACATATCTCTTTCTTGGAAACACTCATCTGTAAACCAGGGGTTATTACCCGACCTCGTTTTGTTATAATTATTATCATTTTTACTCGGGTACAATATATTTAAACAAACCATCAGTAACATTGTTCATAAGCTCAGAAAATTGGGTTAAACTGGAATATACACCACCATCCGTCGAGCAGTTATTGGTAAAAAAAGTCAATGTGCATAGTTCATCAACAAATATATCCGTATTTATTGTGTTTACAAAATTATTAGCTAGATCATTTCTCCATCTATATTTAGAATTTATCTCATCATGTTCTACAATCTCGTCACGTGATAGAGATGAATCGTCAATATTAATGTTGTTTTCAAATGTATACTCAATTAAACAATGGTCAGATAAAGAGTTCGGATCATTAATTTTAAATGAAGTAATAAGATCAAAAATCGATTCGGACACTAACACATAATCCACCAAACTGCATCCTCTCGATCCTACAAAAATACATTTGCCAACACCGGAATCGTCACCACAACGACCATTCAAAATGCGTAAACTAGTTTGTTTACAAAAATCTATCAATGTTTTGCCATTACTGTTGGTATGACCTTTATCCTGAGAAAATCGTGGAAGAAATACGTCATCTGTGTAGTCATCAGGTGGTAAAAGCAAATCGTTATCTAAATCAGAATCAATACAGTCGGAACTATCCGATGTACGGCTATTAAAATCACCTGATAATAAAATGTTACACTGACCGTCTGTATAGCTATGAATCAGTAAGATCGAGTTTAACAATCTGTCAAAAAAACTTTGATCCTGTAAATTAAATCTACCGCTACTCTCTGGTACAACATAACATAAACCAGATCCTGTAAATTAAATCTACCGCTACTCTCTGGTACAACATAACATAAACCAATAAATAAGTCACTATCAACTTTTGTCATTCACATATGTATCCTTTATATAAATAATAATTCCACCGGAATCACGTTTAGAGTTTTTACATTTTTGTCTATTTAAACAAAACTGTTGAAAATCGGGTACATTTAAGTCAATAGATTCATTTGACCATGTCTCTGTGAACATCACTATATCATTTTTATCAAATATGGACATAACTTCTGGACAATGCAGTTTATTACAATATTTAGACACTAAACACTGTATATTTAGAACAGCAATTTTAAGTTTCACCTTCTCCTGCCATTTCTAACCCGAATCTATACATGCTGAAGTCGTGCATTCGCCACTGATAGTTGAGTTTATATTTTCACAGGGAATTTTTTGTTGACTACGCGCACTATTACCACGGTTAACGGAAACTGATTGTGCCCGACGTGGGCCCGATCGTTGTCTGGTTGTTGATCTAGGAGTGTGGGAACCATCCTTACCCTTTGGTCCCTTCTGGGATTTTGAGTTTATAGTTTTAGTTTTCGAATTAGTGTTTGGTTTAGGGGCGTTTCGTGTTTCCTGTGGTTTGAAGAGAGATGGTACCGTCGTCTCGCGCGACTGTGAGAAGTATATCGCCATGTCCGTGTAATCACTTTTGGGTAATGCCGTTAAATTGTTTGCATTAGGTGCTGTTTTTGGCGGATTTCCGGAAATATCCGATGTCGCGCTATCTGACGTCATAACGATGTCTGCCGTGGCAACATATCTACCGTGGAATTGATTTCCGTGATAAAGAGTCGGCGTAATGCTTTCTGAAGCAACGACGTTGTTTGTCATGACATCCAGCACCGGAAATGCTACTAACCTCGACTGATTAAGTACTGTGTGCCAGTCGGGAAATTCGTCACGAATCACGCGGTTGCCACACATAAGTTTTGCCGGGTAAACTATACGCACACTGGACCCAGGATTCTCTTTCTTGACGTCTTTGTATTGGCCCCATAGACGTTTTCTGGCATCAACTATTTCCTTAGGCAAATCTCAGTCATTGGAATAAACAGGACAATGTTTAAGTGTTTTTGCGTTTGACATGATATGGTCTACATCGTTGTAATTCATAAAATGTGCAATGATGGGCCCATTATAGTTCTTTTGATCAGCCTGTATAGAACCTAGCCTTTGTACGCGAGTTATTATTATAACCTGGGTGTCGATCTGTAATGTGTGAGCTAATAATTCCAGTAGTAATACCGAGCAGTTTTCAAAACGACTATCTTTTATCCCTCGAAATATTAAATTGTTTCGTCTGCTACGCGCCCCAATGTCCACGGATTTATACGATTGTTTTCAAAAGTGTTGATTGCTGGTTCGTGACTGATGAAATACCGTTAATCTTTTCACAGGCGTGTTGGCTTCTGCAGCGAAGTTTAATTTTTGTTTTAATGACAACCTTCTTTTTCTTGATAAAATTAAAGAGTAATATTTAAAAATGGTACATTTATTTTTTTCTAGGTCAAATGCCAGTTTGGGGTATTACGCATGCTTGGTTAAGCGAATACTTACAGATAAACAGGACTGCTAATTTCCTTGTTGTTTTAACAAATGTTCAGTTCCATGTGTTCAGATTCGACCCTTCCTGTGACAGATTCCAGTTTCGAGTCCGATTTCTGGTGTATCTTCGCTACTGACACATTACTTTCGTTTTTAAAAGGAACGTCGCTCCTCTCGGACACAAACGTCCCAAGTGAACAATTTGAACTACGATATTCCCTGTGTGCTCGTCACTGTCACGTGCCAGATTCTTTCATTGAATAACTTAACCACGTCGGTGGATCAAACAAGAGATAGTTACGTGGTGAATAATAGTATATATATAAGTTTTGAGAGGGCATGAGTTTTACTTATACACTCAATAATCTGTGTTCCCATTGTTTGCCACCAACCTTATATCACATAATCTACTCCTTCAAATACCGGTAATGTCTAGTGGTTTGTCTGGCCAACGCGATCATATTAACAGTAGTAGTTTTGTAGAATTGCGGCACCACATTTCTATCCGTATGGGGGAAATGTTTACATAACACAGAAGTGAATTAAAAGCGGGCATTTATTATTATTATTATTATTATTATTATTATGATTTTTGAAGGATCTGCAATGTTTTACCAGCAAAGCTGTGGGACTGGGTCAGAGACAAAACTTTGCCCTGACTATATAAACAATCCGAATGGACTGGTTCAAGAAATGAAAAAAGTACAAATGGACATACATGGATCTGGACCTATACCGGTAAGGGGTATATTAAGGATATATTTGTTAATGATTTAGGCAACATTTGGATTACGGAAGTTAGAACAATTTTATACTAGCACTTCGAGTTTGACGTCACGATATCACTATTTTTATTTTTGTTAGTAATGGATATGTTTCTCTTTAATACTATATGATATGCACAGTTAAGCCGTCCCGCGATAAAACCAACATAATGGACTCTGCGTAATGTATCGATCCAGATCAGCCTGCGCAATCCGCGCAGGCTAATTCGTGCAGACACATTCCGTCTCAGGTGGATAGAGATATAGCGTAATGATTCCTGGAACAGAACATTCACAGGAGGCGAAAAGCGTGTGTCCGGGTTAGCCTGCGCGGCATGCTTTAGCTGATCCGGGTCGATACTTTACGCAGAGTCCACAATGTTGGTTTTCTCGCGAGACGGCTCATTTGTTGTTCGGAAACACAGTGTTTGAAACTGTATCAGCTATGTGTTAATCCCCTTGTAGATATACAATGATCTTGGAGACGGCAAAATGGGTTAAAAGCTATTCAACAGTCTCAAGAAAGACGTTTTCTCACAAACGGATTATATAGAGGTACCCGTCATTTTCACTTCTTCCAATTGATAGTTTTCTGTTGTTTTGGCTGTTGTTGTTCTGGTTAAAATGGTGTTTCGCGCCGCTTTCATCTGTATTTCCGTAATATTACGTGGTTCCCTGCCTGCCTGCATGTGTATTTGCCCAATGCAAAGCTGATTGCCGCTTAAATCACCATGATTTTCTATTCAATAAAACAACAAACACCATGTTTATAGCAAATAAAGATATAATAAAATGTACAAACGGAGAAATGGATTTTTCAGGAGAATTTGAAATCATTTAACAAAGTAAGAGTCCATGGAAAAACAGATCTATTCTGCAAATATCACGCTCAAATTTCGATTAAACTTTGATCGTAGAACGTTTATGAAAAGCTAGACCAGCACATCATTAGGTGTAATAATGTAGCCTTGCTACTTTCTCTATGTTTATTTCATTGCAACGAATACGTAGTAAGCTAAACTATTTATAATTTTCGTAGAACATGAAGACATAAATGCAGTAAAATGTATCTCGATGTGTTTAGAATTGGTTACCCGAATCCAGGCAAGCCAATCTTAGCGTAATTGATACACATGCCGATACAAAATATGCCCACCCAGCCATGCTAAATAATCAATATTAAAACTACTTTGCAGATGACTTATTGCGAAACATTCAGAACCAGATCAGATCATATGAATGCGCCGACTAACCTGGACTACATTCAACGCGAATGACCTCAGGTTTGTTTTCGTTGAGCCCCGCTCATATTGAAATAAGGTCGGTTTCCATTTTAACCTAGGTTGGTAGTTAAAGCGTGTCAACTGGTCTAACGTTTGATAAGGATATTGTTCGATTTCCTACCGATGACGTCATTAAGTATACATGCCCGAACGAGAAAGCATGTGAAGCGTGTAGAAAGCAAGTCAAGACGCAGGCATCTCCAGACAGGTATGTCGTTTGTTTTGAGTTGTTATGCGTTAGTTTTGAGGTGTTATGCGTTAGTTTTTCACCAATATTTCAGTTATAACACGGCGACAGAACACATAGTCATGACCTTCCGGTTGACTGATCAGTCCTCGGGAAAAAATTGTGACTTGCCCTTAGCCACTCTATCTCCAGCATACGTACCACGTATAGACTCGAACCTGAGACGCCCGGAAATAATGCCTCCCCGCTAACTACTCGGTCACAAAAAACGCATATAGAGTCGAACCTGAGAGGCCCGGACACAATGCGTCCCCGCTAACCACTCGGCCAATGCGGTATGAAGTACTTTCGACATTGTTTAATTCCATACAGAAACTTGCTCATGGAAGCTGTATAAACTTACCATTGATAAAACGTTTCAAGTTCATCTTCTAAATTCCAACATGACATAATTTCAGATTGGCTTATTTAGATTTATTGTATGTATAGAAATATATTGTATAAACAACGGTACATGTAATCGTATATGAACATGGGTCGTGACTTTTTCTGCTCTTTATTATCCCCTCGTCAAACAGAGTTTGAAAGGGGATATAGTAACGGGGCTGTCCGTTTGTTCGTTTATTTGTGCGTCCGTATGTCCGTCCGTAACAACCTTGTGACCAGTCTACACTGAACATCCTTAGACTGATCTTAACCAAACTTGGTATACAGTTAGTATATGGCAAGGTCTAGAAGCCTATTTATTTTCAATGTCATAGGGTCAAGGTCAAGGTCAAAATAGGACTTTGACTATTTTCCGATATAATAACCTTGTGACCACTCTACACTGAACATCCTTTGACTGATCTTAGTATATGGCAAGGTCTAGAAGCCTATTCATTTTCAAGGTCATACAGTCAAGGTCAAGGTCAAAATTGGACTTTGACTATTTTCCCATATAACAACATTGTGACCACTCTACACTGAACATCCTTTGACTGATCTTAGTATACGGCAAGGTCTAGAACTATATTTATTTTCAAGGTCATACAGTCAAGGTCAAGGTCAAAATTGGACTTTGACTATTTTCCCATATAACAACCTTGTGACACTTTACACTGAACATCCTTTGACTGATATTAACCAAACTCGGTATACAGTTAGTATATGGCAAGGTCTAGAAGCCTATTTATTTTTTCAAGGTCATAGGGTCAAGGTCAAGGTCAAAAATAGACTTCGACTATTTTCCCTTATATCAACCTTGTGACCACTCTATACTGAACATCCTTTGACTGATCTTAGTATATGTCAAGGTCTAGAAGCCTATTTATGTTCAACGGTCAAGGTCAAGATTGGACTTTCCGACCTAACAACCTTGTGACCACTCTACACTGAACATCCTTTGACCGATCTTAACCAAACTGTATATACAGTTAGTATATGGCATGGTCTAGAAGCTTATTTATTTTCAAGGTCATACAGTCAAGGTCAAGGTCAAAATAGGACTTTGACTATTTTCCGATATAATAACCTTGTGACCACTCTACACTGAACATCCTTTGACTGATCTTAGTATATGGCAAGGTCTAGAAGCCTATTCATTTTCAAGGTCATACAGTCAAGGTCAAGGTCAAAATTGGACTTTGACTATTTTCCCATATAACAACCTTGTGACCACTCTACACTGAACATCCTTTGACTGATCTTAGTATACGGCAAGGTCTAGAAGTATATTTATTTTCAAGGTCATACAGTCAAGGTCAATGTCAAAATTGGACTTTGACTATTTTCCCATATAACAACCGTGTGACCACTTTACACTGAACATCCTTTGACTGATCTTAACCAAACTCGGTATACAGTTAGTATATGGCAAGGTCTAGAATCCTATTTATTTTTTCAAGGTCATAGGGTCAAGGTCAAGGTCAAAAATAGACTTCGACTATTTTCCCTTATATCAACCTTGTGACCACTCTACACTGAACATCCTTTGACTGATCTTAGTATATGTCAAGGTCTAGAAGCCTATTTATGTTCAACGGTCAAGGTCAAGATTGGACTTTCCGACCTAACAACCTTGTGACCAATCTACACTGAACATCCTTTGACCGATCTTAACCAAACTGTATATACAGTTAGTATATGGCATGGTCTAGAAGCTTATTTTTTTCAAGGCCATACGGTCACGATCAAGGTCAAAATTGGACTTTCACTTTTTTCCCATATAACAACCTTGTGACCACTCTACATTAAACATCCTTTGACCGATCTTAACCAAACTTGATTTACAGTTAGTATATGGCAAGGTCTAGCAGCATATGTTAAAGGTCATAGGGTCAAGGTCAATGTCGAAGTTGGACTTTCCGTCCTTAACAACCTTGTGATCACTCTACACTGAACATCCTTTGACTGATCTTTACCAAACTTGGTATACAGGTAGTATATGGCAAAGTCTAGAAGCCTTATCTTGATCACAAGATAACTCGATATGATGATTAAATACCGAGGGGATGCATCCGCCTGCGGTGCCCTTGTTTAATAAGAAACTCAACCTTTTTTCCGGACAGAGATACTTATTGGCAGTTCTTTGCACGCAATAACAATATATAATGTTCATTTACCAAAATTTACCACACATCACACCTCCGACTATTTCAGAGAATAAAACGTCGCTGCATATGCCCTTGGTGGACTTCTAGGACGTGCGTTGATAGTCATTGTCGTTCTGCTGGTGTGCATCGTCTATAAAGGTTGAAAACCAGAAGGTAAATCAGGCCGCACGAGAACCGACCTTCGAGGAATTCTAAATGATTTGCAATTACGATCAAATTTATTTCTTGTCCGGTTTTCTTCTCCCGAGGCTTCAATGATGCTTGTACGATCAGAAGGCGAACATGGAATATTCTAATTAGACTACGCAGAAGCGGAGGCTGAATTAAACCTTCGCTGGTCGCAAAGCTCCTAGGGTCGATTGTCGAATGACTTAGGCTAAATATGCTTACCTCAAGTTGGGTGACTCCCTTTTTCATGTTTTGAAATATTTTGATAACTGAAAGGCAAACAATGCATATTCCAGGTGAGACAGCTCGTTACTGAATCTGTATTGTTTGCAAAAACCTTAATATTTCCAGTGGCGCTGAATTAGTTTACGGTCCTTTCAGTCGACAATGTTTTTAAAAAGGGAAAAGTCTTTAACAAATTAGGCAATATAGAAAACTAGAATTATTATCGGCGATATGTCATGTCTCTCAAGTAATGTTTTTTGACCCCTTATACTTACAGATGACACGTATATAACACCGACAGAAGGGTTTAAAAGAGAATACGGCAATGGTGTACCCTAAACCGAAGAACATTACTCCATGCAGGACAATACGTCCCTACACACAAACAATCTGTAGTCGACAATTTTTATGAAATCCGGACACAAATATAGGAAATGCTTACAAAGGAAATAATAATCTCTTAATTGAGTCCATGAACATTCATACATGCATACATAATTCAACATACACATTACAAACATGAAATAACAATTTAAGATGTTAACATTTAATACTCATTGTATATTGTATAATTTTATGTCATTAAAACTTCTTTTTTTATCTCAACTTTTATATAGACACATGCACTAGTATGACTTTTCATCAATGGTGATATTATAATTATAAACATTGAAAGTAATTAATATCCTGTGCGTAGCCAATGTCTTTTAAAACAGAACAGTTTGTAAAATGTCATCTGTCGATCATCGAAGACCACCATCAGCAGTCACATATCATTCAATATTTGTCTCAATCGTTCATTCTGAGTTCTCAATGTTAAAATGAAGGACATTTGATTAATTAGATTGATTGATTGGGGTTTAACAACGTTTTCAACAATTGTTTAGTCATATCACGGCGGCAAGTTAACCTACTCTTATATTCCTGGATTTCTCACACCAGTACTGCATTATTTCCAAGCAACTGATGCTTTTCCACCAAAGCCCATTGGTACCTGGATTGACAGCCCGCGTCGCTACTGACTAATCTACCGGGGCTCAGCTGATAATTTGGAAAAAACATGACAAAAATCAAAGAATGAAAAACCGAATATAAATACAGCAGCATAGGAATTGAAAATAATGTCAATTTTAAAAAAAGTTGATACGTTTTCTAAAATCACAAAACGCGAGGGATCAGTCTTCTTGCTTTTCACCTTGGGATGTTTTGCTATAATTGGGGCACCGTTTGCCTGGGAACATTGGATACATATCTGGAAACAGAGGTGTAAATGAAGGAGGTTTCTCCTTAACTGATTCAATCAAAGAATAGATGGAATCCACCTTATCTTGGATTGCTTTCATCTGGTTTAAAAGAAGGTCGCTGTTTGATCGTGTGTCTGGTTCTAGTGGGCTTTCCTTCCTAGTTGCAGGCGTGTCTCTTTGGGAAGTCTGCGCTTGTGCCCCCTTTTGACGTTTTCTGCCGCCAGATGCCGATGGTGTTTTAATCCAGCCTTGGAATTTTCCAACAAGATCTTTCCTGCCAACATCCTCGAGACATTTCGATTGAAACTCAACTGGAAAATAAATCCTTACATTGAATTGTTATTGCAAACAAAAGTCATAAGGCGAAAGTAACGGTCATCATATGAACGTTTAAAAACGATTGAATTACTGTAAACGTTTGCATTTTCATAGTTTTTGATCATTTAATGTGGGGTGCGCTATTACGTCAAGTGAGCACTGAAACTTTACCGAAAACCCATAAAAACAAAGCAAAACCATGTCAGATACTACCCAAACATACTGAAAGATGCGAATTTGTCTTGTCACATGTAGCCTATTTAACGCATAGTGACCTGACACGTTATTAAAAACACTCTATTTTATATAAACAAATGCTCTAACTTCCTCGCAGCAGGATTTGACCCATGTGAGCATTTTGGTCCGATACAAAATAAACAAGAGGACCAAGATGGTACTATATCGCTCACCTGGTTTCTTCAATAGCTTTCAAAGTTTCTATTCTAACCCTATAAGCAAAATGAGCAATGCTCCTGGTAGCCAATTTTACCAAAAGATCGGAATATTTTGAACAATTTCAGTAGATGGTCACTCAATAAACTTTTGTGGCAAATTATTTTCAAATCGGGCTTGTACTATTGTTTAAGAAGATTTTTTAATTTTAACTAAATATACATTTAGGGAAAATAAGCCCTAGCACATGGCGGCCATGTTTTTCAACGAATCGGAGTAATTGACTAATCTTGGTAGGGTCACCCAAGGAATATTTGTGCACAATTTATATTTCAAAATCAGGCCAGTGATTTTGTACAACAAGATTTTTTTAATTTTTCTCTTTACATACACATAAGGAAATCCAACCATGTTTGCATCGGTTCGGAATCATTGAACAATCTTGGTAGCGGGTCACCAAAGAAACATTTGTCGCTTAAACTGAAAAGACCAACTCTCTTTAAAACCTCTATGAAATGGAGATTGCAGACTGGTGTCCGATCTGTCGAACTTCACCATTAGTTTCGTTATTTGAAGTTTGGTGTTCGTAATCCAGTCGCTGTGGTTAAAGTCCTTCTGACCAGTGTTAAGGGTAGATATTTGGCTACATGCAGGCGCATATCGCTTTATTCGATTGTCGTGTTTTTTCTTGCTTATTTAGTGACGATACCAATTCCCTCGTTATGTTACAGGACGAATCATCAGATCACGCTATATAAGTAAAACTGTAATATATTTTTTTATATATATATACCTGGATCAATAAACCTTTCCGTGGCCACTACTTCTTTCAAATATATACAAGACAAGAAAAAGCTTGGCTCATTTTCTATCGCCACTGTGATTTCGTCATCTTTCGGCCATTGATACCGCTCTTTTAACTTCATTTTCTCTTTGTATCGGAGTTGCCTGCTTGCTTTCTTTGAGGCTTCGAAATAATGCATTCCAATCGAAATGTTTTCTATAGTAAAAAAAGGAAATGGTATTGCATCATGTTAAATGTTCGAACATGAATTTCTTTGATAGTAAACGCATTTAACTTAATTGAGCCAGCACTTTCACTCAGACACCAACTGCATTGTTTATGTAGAAACGTAGTTTTAATACATTTGTGATTATAAATATTATCTTCATTAGTTCTACTGCTCTTTACATATATATTTTGTAGCCACCTCGTTGGTGTCGTGGTTAACGTGTCCATCCCAAAATATAAATAACACATCTTGACGAAAAAGATATAATACATACAGCACGAATGTACATTTGACAATAAGAGCGAATTATCACAAAATAAATGTTCAATTGACAGTAAGAACGTCTTAGAAACTTTCAACGCGAATGTTCATTAATTTGACAGTTATAATGAAAAACTTACAATAAGAATGTACATTAATTTGACAGTAAGAATAAAAAAATAAAAAATAAACGAATTATTCATAACGGAATGAAGCAGAGACAACTTAATTACTCTATGAGAAGCGATGACACCTTGTTGTCTATTAAATAAGAATGACCAAAATTAGGGAAGAAAGTCAGTAAAATGTACATTTGACAGTGATAATGAAAAATAGTTTTTAACAAGAATATACATTCATGTGACAGTAAGTATGAAAAGAAGCTTACAACACGAATGTACATTTCACACATACAAGGAAAAGAATTACAATAGGAATGTACATTTGACAGAAAGAATGAAAAACTTACAACAAGAAAGTACATTAATTCGACAGTAAGAACGAAAAAGCTTAAAAAACCGAATGTACCTTTGACAGTAGGAATGAAAAATATTGGCAATGATAGTCCTGGATCGCTCACATGAATATATATAACTTGTTATAACAGTTTTCAATGTTCTTACTCTATGCTCACAAGGAAAGCATGCAAAGACTCATATTGGCCATGTAATTCAACATATCTGAATACTTTCAACAGTCTTGCTAAAGAAACACTCATGCCTTATTATGTTTCCAAATAGGGCCAATACTTTGAACAATCTTGATAGAGGTCACCTAAGGAACATTTGTGCAGATAATTTTCAAATCAGGCTATTGAATTCCTTGAACAATTTTGAAAGAGGATCACCTAAATAACATTCCTGTGAAATTATTTTGAAATCGGTCAGTTGGTTTAGGAGGAGAAGCTGTTTGTAGGAAAATGAGAAAAGACAGGCGACGGACGATGAGTGATCACAAAAGTCCACCACGCATTTCGTACTGAAGTGAGCTAAACATTTACAAATTTGACATTTGACAGTAAGAATGAAAAACTTACAACAAGAATATTTTTTGATGTGACAATACAAATTAAGAAGGTTACAATACGAATGCTCATTTGACAGCACGAATGACAAACTTACACGAAAAATGTACGTTAGTTTAACAGCAATAATGAAAACGCCCACAACACGAATGTACATTTGACAGTAAGAATGAAATACCGTACAACACGAAATGTGACAGCAAGAATTAACAAAAGTTGTCGGAGGACAAGATAGCTAGCCTATCAGGGCCATCGTCTATCAGGGCCTACTTCAGAACAGTTATAGCATTAGGTAAAGTCACACAGTATCTTTACATGCAAAGGTTTGACCAAAATTATAAGTCCAAGAAGGGGCACAATTCAGTCAAAATCCATTCCAGAGTTATGGGACTTGACATACAAGGTCATCTAATGACCCTGAATAAGTGTGTGAAGTTTCAAAGAAACAGCATACACAGTGTCTGAAAAAATGCCTTGCACGCAAAGGTTTGACCAAAATTATAAGTCCAAAAAGGGGCACAATTCAGTCAACATCCATTCCAGAGTTATGGGACTTGACATACAAGGTCATATAATGACCCTGAATAAGTGTGTGAAGTTTCAAAGCAACAGCCTACACAGTGTCTGAGATAAGGCCTTGCACGCAAAGGTTTGACCAACATTCTAAGTCCAAAAAGGGGCACAATTAAGTCAAAATCAATGCCAGACTTATGGGACTTGACATACAAGGTTATCTTATGACTCCAAATCAGTGTGTGAAGGTTCAAAGCAACAGCATACACAGTGTCTGAGAAAAGGCTTTGCACGCAAAGGTTTGACCAAAATTATAAGTCCAAAAAGGGGCACAATTCTTCAAAGTCCATTCCAGAGTTATGGGACTTGACATACAAGGTCATCTAATGACCCTGAATAAGTGTGTGAAGTTTCAAAGCAACAGCATACACAGTGTCTAGGAAAAGGCCTTGCACGCAAAGGTCTGACCAAGCTGGAAACGCCAACGCCAACACCAAAGCCAACGCCAACGCTGGGATAGCCCAACCAGTTATATGTAACTGTGTGTTTAAATGCTTTCAAAGTGACATGAACACCGAAATCGGTAGAAGTGGCTCATATGTAAATAACGTACCTTCAGTTACATGGTTACGTTGGACCGCATTGATTAGGCTTCTGAAAATGATTTCGTCTAGCTGTCCAGAATCGACTTGCAATAGGAATTTGTATTTCTCTAGCTCCAATGATAACGGGATAACCTGTGATCTGAGGTCTTGCATCTCAATGACAAATCTACTGAATTGAAGTTGGAATGATTCGTTTAGTCGATTAACAATAACTCTCGAGTTACTGTTAAGGAGAGCTAGTATCAGATCTCTGTCATATTCCTTGCTTTCTACATATTTCAATGCATGTTTGAATTGGCCTAGCGCACTGTGGCTGGCAAGAGAAGCAGGACTGTACACATTAGACGTATATGTCTCAGGCACAACAGAACTGAACATGTTTTGGAACGTTTTAAAGACTGCATCATTGGACAAATCTCCATCTTCATATTTCTTCAACTTCTTTGATAGTTTAAGACACTCGATATCTCGTTCATCTAACTGCTTTGATTTAGTCTGTAGCTGCTGATAGACGTTGACCAGTTTTGTTTGTTGATCTGTCGGAAGGATTTCAGCTTCTTCAATTTCTGAAACTATAGATAGTTCGACTCGAACAATAAAAAAGAGAAGTCATATATAATTCCGACAAAAACATGGCACAATTAACTTTATCTTGTGCGCCATGTCAAAGATGAAAAGTCGAGAGTCATATGCTTTTGCTTCATTGCAACATTAAAACTCTTTCGTAGTATAACGCTGATTGCCAAAAGTAAGTATATTGTGGAGAGAGACATTAACGTCATCATATAACAGTTTATAATTGATCACGTACATGTATCTGTTCACGCAAATAACGCATTATATATAATATATTAGTTCATGAAGTGTGGAGCGTAGCGGAACCAATAACCGTCCGTGGGTGTCCGACGATGATTGTTCAAAAGGTGTAAAATCCAAATCAATCTTTCAAAATATAGTCAATCAGAAAACCGAGAAGCATTTCGAAGTTCGAGTATCACCTAGACCAGGGATCTATATTCCTGGCTTGACTATAACAGAGGCATCACGAGTAGATCTTTATCGGTGACGTGTAAATGCGATCTAACATGAATTGTGTGTATTGATGCCTCACAATTTGTCTCGTTGGGTCAACTTATATCAGTGTTGCTCAAGGACAAAATATGCATCGGTTTTTATGACAGCTGTATATAATCATAGTATTAGTCACCGGGCAGGAGCCCGAGACTATATTTTTAAATGGTTTTCAGAAATTACACGGGAGGACATGTTGTTATTAAAAAAAATGTACATACCTCGAAAATATTTAGGTTGTGATTGTTTAAATCATTAAGTTATTTATAAAAGAAATTCATGTTTCCAAGGCTATAAGTTTGTGGTTGATTAACCTCGTACTTCATTTTTTCCCAAGCTATTTGGGATTATGTATTCGTCCCCCATTATACATGCAGCAGACGCAAATGCTAAAGTGACATTACAATATCAGCAATGAATTAAGTCATTTTCTCTTTTTAGTAGTTGTTCCACATTACTGAACGTTCTTTTCAAATTAAAAGATAGTTCTTGAATTGTGTAGTTCGCATAAAACGTTATTGTATAAATCTCTTAAATAGTAAATTGTATGGACTGTATCTTGTCTACTAATCAAAAAAGGGTGTGGTAGTAGCTTGCTCTCTGATTGGCTGGTAAGTTTACATAAAATTCCTTTGTTTATTTGATTGACTTAGGAAGACTTTTGATTCACCACAAAGACTTAAATAATTTTATTTAACACAAAATATATCATTCACATGAAATATAATATAGAATGCTTTTTTTCTCTCGAACGCGGTGGAATAAACCATGCATTAGAGCTTTGCCTGATTTGTTATTCGATTTCTTCGATGTCACCACGACTTGATCTTGACACGAGATGAACATTTCGAAAGATGCTCAAAAACCTAATATTTCACACTACAATGATTAAATATAGGTGATATAAAATGTTTATTAGTCGCCGGGCAGAAGCCCGCGACTTCTATTTTTAATAGGTTTTCGGAAATGACATGGGAGGGGGGATTATTATTAGAAAGAAACACATTTAGATGTCTTGAACATATTACAATTGTGTTTGTTTAAAAACACTAAGTAATGACACATCTAAAATGAAATAAATATTCCGATGTTTTAGGTATTTTCAGTTTCTTTATTTTTACTCGCATTTATGTTTTTTTGTTTTATTTACGAAGACAAAACAGTCCCTATTAGCTAGACTGAAATACTTTATTTTACACTATATACTACATGTAACCAAAGGCGATAACTACAAACCTTTACGTCGCACAGTCTAATTTGGTTTACATACCAACTGCGTAGATCAATCTCCTTTGCAGAGAACCGCTATTTACACTCACTTACAAATAGTAAGTCATAGGTGATTTAAAATGTTTATTTGGTTCGAAACAAATGAAGAAAAGAACAAACCGAGATAAAACTGGTTTTAATAGAAAAATTACTTTGAACGAACATTCTCTGCCTATAAAGAGAGTTTCAAGAACGACACCTCTGCGAATAAGAAAAAATCGGTCTTTCGTACAAAATTATTTCGTCCTTGACAATTTTAAATGTGTCATTTAATTCCCTAAAGGCATATTGCTTCCGATCTGCATACTGTTATCAGTTTATGTTCGAAATTAAGTTTAAATTATACAACAATTTCATTGAGATTTAACTGTTAAGCTGATATTATATTTCGAAGGTGGTCTAATTCATAAATATTGGACTACATTTCAACATTTGTTAAAGTATGATATAATTAGGATGCCAAGCTAATATCATTTTGAGAAAAAGAGAAAACTCATGTCTTCAGCGATTTAACCCTTATCTCATTATTTTAAAAGTAATTGCTCCAAAGGTGTCCTCTGTTTACTTTAATAGAGGAAAGGTAAAATGACGTGGTATTGCATGCAAATCCTAAATTGTCTGTTTTGTGTTTTTATTGAAAAATAATAAAATTCAAATATTCTGACAAACATCTTGAAAAGTGTATGTGGAATTTACAAATCTTATAATTATTCCTTAATGAAAGTACTGTATACATACTAAGACTAATGATTGGCAAGATTACTCATTTCTATTACTGTTTATGATCAATAATTAGTTGGTAGTGTGTATGGTCAACCTACTTTGGAATGGAGATTGATCATAAACAATGAAAGGCTTCAATTATCATTCACTTCGTTGATCAAACAATGCAAGTTATGAAACATTTTCACTTGACCCCACCCCTGATGTTCCAATATGCCCCTCAGTTGATAACTGTTTATTCAACTACTATAATGTTAGTGTTATGCATAACTGCAGTATGGATTTCCGGCGACATTGATGCGTTGCATCAACTTTCTCTTGTTTAGCTTGAGACAACAAAGAAAAGAACAAACTCTGATAAATAATAATTTTAGAAATAAAGAAAATCGGTTCTTTCGCACCCAATTAATTTCATACTTGCCACATTTTAAATTGCCATGGGACTCGCAACTGTCATTTTTCTTGCGCCATTCTTATATTGTAAGCATCAATGATTTAAATAAACAATTTAGCTGATATGGTAGTTCAAGTGTGGTCTACTTTTTAAACATATGAGGATATATATTAAAATCTCATTGCCAACTTTGTAGAAATCTGGTGTCTATAGAGGGGATAAAAAGTTGAATTGCTCCCACGAATTTGTTAATCATTGGATCTTTCCATTTCAAACGATTGTGTTAGAAAAACCTTTGGTCTATGATATGATATTTTTAATATGATTCTATGGTGTTTACAAGTTGGTCCTTTTTTAGGTTTTGTTGTAAGAAGGAGCTAAACTTTATTCTGCTTTATTAAGGTATTTAAAAACATCCGATCGCTTTATTTCAAACTGTCCAATATGTTTTTTAAAAAAAATTCAATTGCACTTATTAAAATAAATATTTTTAAAGTATTGTTTGGTCCTTTTTGAACATTTATGTAAAATCAATGCCTCAAGAAGGTAAAATGCCTGTGTATTGGAGAGTGCGTTATTGGTTTTATTGCTATGCTATCTCCGCGGGGTATTAATATCACATCAATATGTCCCACCGTTTATCGCTTGATAAAGGATGATGATGACCCTATTGATTGTTGTCTAATTTGAGAGAATTTATGAAATAAAGTATGTGATTGACTATGATTGTAATATATATTCCACTTTTTTAAGTTATAGGAAAATCGGCATATAATTGCCTTTTGCCATTTAAGGCCAAACTTTAATATTAAATACATACTTTTAATTATGGAGAATAACAGAATAAGTAGAACATGTATTTAAACATTTTGAAAGAATAAACATTATTATTAAAGAGATCATATATAGTAAATTTATTAGAATAGTATCGTTAAGTTATATGGCTTCTTTAATGTATTTCACTGTCTAATTGTGATTAACATAATTCGTTTAAACCTGATAATAATGTATAGGTAAAGATATGCCTCTTGACTGGCTACCAAACTTGTATTATAAAATATTGTTACTTGTGATATTTCGAAGTTGTTGGAAGTGTATCGAAGATAAATAAATGTATAAATTGAAATCTGTCTTTTAACATGCCGATAAAAGTTTAAATATTAATTTGTAACTTAGTTTCCTACGTTGTCTCAAGTTCACTGGCATTTTCAACATGTTGATGTAAGAGTCAGGGACTATGTGATAAGCTCACGTTCAAAGTGTATAGATAGAAACCAGAATGCTTTATTTATTTCTGTAATTCAATTGTACAAACTGTGATGATTTCACACATAATTAGTTAGTTCTTTATCGAAATACGTAACAACGAGAATGGTGAAAATTATCATTCAAAATACAGTTGCTATATCGGCATTAATTATACGTCTTCAATAGGTTTTTTTTAATAACAGACATCAATTAAATGTTTATATTACAAATTATAGATTTAAAGATAATCCGTTAATCATTGCAAAACATTTTTTCTCTTTAATGTTGTTTAATTACAGACATCAATTAAGAAGAATATATAACAAATGATAGATTTAGAAATAAGCCGTTACTTTTTCACTTAGTATACAGGCATTGGACGTTTAGAAAAAACAGCAGTACTAATTTTAGTCAAAGCCTTAAATAAACGTATTTTACAATTTACCTCTCCTCTAGAATAAATCGAGACTGGGGATATAATAAAACAAAACTTTTTATGACCCCCATAAATTACTCTCGCTTATCTGGTCGATATAGTCAAATCAAGCGGACAGCGACAGATGACTGGTAAACAAGCTTATGTATACATACGCCAGTATTGCTCGGAGCTATAATAGTCAAGGGATCGCTCGATAGCCTGATAAGCCCCAAAGTTGGCAATGGTGAAATATTTATTATAATTATGATTAAAAAGGAGAAAGTTTATGTCGTCAGCAATTTAACCGTTTTCTCATTGTTAATAAGCTAATGCAGTCTTTTCCGGCGACATTGACCCAATGGCTATTTGACTGATTAATGATCTGGAGACGATTTATAACATGATATGCAAGTACTTTGAAACAAATCTGTTTACAGAATATTTTCCTGAAAAAGATTTTATTTATTTGCCAATAAAATATAGTCCTGTGAAAAACCAAGGATTTAGACTTAAAGAACTAGATGACAAATCAGCTTTACTTTAGACTTTAACCAAACACATTTACTTGTTTCGGTTAGTACAAACTATATATCATTCGATCTAGTGGCATGTTATCAATCCGTCGATTCGTTATCTTAACAGATGCCCAATACTCTTACCTCTTATGTTGTATTGTTTGTCACTAATACCAATAACGTCAATACCAATTTCTATGAGTTCATCCATGTCCGCGTGGTCATTAAGCATCTTCTCCAACATATCCGCATACATGTCGGGTAGCATCAGCGTTATAAGCATACTTGATGACGGTTCGACGCCTGCTATGAAGACATTGTGTAGTGGAACAAAGAGAATCTTTGCAACTGTTTGTCTGTATGTTTCAATATGTCGTCTTGAGAGGTTGGAAAAGTCTTTTCCTTCGACATGGAATTGGGCATATTTGTAACCATCGGCTGTTAATGAAACAATATTGTTTTACCACCACTGAATTATGAAATGTGATACCCTAAAAATAACAATTAACGAAATACGATGAATTTGGTAACTTTAGACAGCAAAGTATTTGTTACTATCATTAAGTATACTTAGTTTATTTCATAAGTTAAGGTAAAATGCATCCTTGAATAAATATCAAAAGCTTTAACAATGTATTCACATGTCCCTGAGTGTAAGCGACGGATACCTTTATACAGTACTTGTATTGTCTAATAACAGTTTATCAACTATCTCGTATTTAATCAAAATAAAAGAGTAAAAGATTCAGTCAGCAGCGTCAGTCTGGATCTTGGTATGTTCAATTGATGTGTATCGACACACTGTGCTCCATTTTGCTATTCTGATAGAAAATGTATTTGTTTAACCGTATAGTGATCATATAAGCCAAAAGGTTTTTTAAATGAAAAACTAGAAAATGAACGTCTAAATGATATAACGGCGTGTTATATGTAAATAACATATTAACCCTTGCTCACTTATAGATGCAGCAGACGAATTTTAAAAACAATGTGGCGAATGGAGAATTGCTCATTATGAACAATTTCTCGAATTGCCACAATGTTTTTCAACCAACGCTTTTCATTGATAATACTTTCATTTGTAGAGATTACCCATATTTATCTTAGTCTTTTCAAAGTCGTCTCATGCAGATTTGTTGTATGTGGGAAAGGGTTGAGAAGCTAATTTTTGTTATGTGAATTAATTGACGACATTCGATTCCTTCAATACTCCTTGGATAAGTTCCGTCAATCGCACCCTCGTTGTTGTTCAATTGTATCACATGATTTTAGAATCAGATAAAAAATATTCAGCCTGTTCAAATCCATATGTCTGTTGTTCTGTATTTTACGTTGCTGTTTTTCGTCTAGATTCTTTTAATAACGGAGCAGTGATATCTACCTTGCATGTTATGTTCACTGCCTGTTATCTCCACCTGACTGTTCCATGTGTGTTGATCTCAGCTATAAATATTTAAAACGTCTACAGTACAACAAACACTGACTGCCTCTCTGTAGAGGGTCCATGATAGTATAAGTATAACCGAAGGAAACAACATAATTCCATTCAATAGGTTGCTTACACACATAATCTTGGATAAATTTGTTTCCCGTCATCCCATGCTGCTCTCGATGTAAATCCTTTATATCAGTAAGATGTGGACTGGATAATACTTTTGAAATCTGCGTCTGGCATATCAATCATTCCTGGCCGAAGTTCAATTGAAATTCATGACAATAAAACACATTTAGTTTTTGTAAGACACGTCTAAATGAAGTCGGTGATCCTGTTAACACTTCTTTGGCATAGGATATTTGGGCATATGGCTTTAATGAAACAAATATCCATGTGAAGCTTGTTATTCTTGATGATGAAAAGATATGTTGACATGTTTTATGCATATACAATGCGCGTTATCTTTTTGAGATACACATTGTTACAGAGGGCGTGTCAAAATTTGACAAAATAAGTTTTACAAAACTTACCTGCTGCTTCTGGTGGCGTATAAAAATGAATAACGTCAGTAATATCCCTGGCATACTCAACACACATCTGTAAAAGGTCGTGTCTTCGCAGTGTAAATATCATACTTTGGAGGTACAGTAGATTATCAGGACTCAAAAATGTTCTCTGTCGCATTACTTTGAACACATCAGTCACTGTTGTGCATTCCTCAATAACTTTTTTCCCGATCATCCCTAATTCAATAACAAATGTTTCAATTTACAGGCAATTGAATTATAATATTACAAAACAAATTTATGTTTAGTCAGATCAGGGACTACTAGGTCAGATGAACCCGTATTGCGTTTTGCTTTAATTTACGTATTCTACAATGCATGACATCATTTTGTAGCTGAGATTAAACAATACGATGTTTTAAACTTATAAAATATAACTACGGCGACACACGTTGTAGGACTTGAACAGAAAAACACACATTTCTTGTCTCCGGGCTTTCTCGCAGCAGTACACAACACAACATTCTTTCTGGGTAATTAGCTACCATCCTATGAAGGCTATTAAGTCAATTAAACGCAAATTAACCAAACTTTAATTGACAGTCAAAATCAACTGTTGGGATTCCTCGACAGTAATCCTGATCGGACGCAAATTGAGACCAGTTCAAGTGTATTTATAACAGCCGCATACACTCGCACTAATATGTAATATTTATGTTTTATTTTGAAAAAACAAATCTAACATTATCTCACTCTGAAATAGTCAAACACTATCATAAAATAGACACACCAACATGTATTCTACAACATACCTGTACATAGATCTTTTACTCTCTTAAACTCTTCGCAGGTGATTTCATCCGAAAGTCTGTCAAGGAAAATGTTGAATTGCCAATCTATTGGTGGTTGTGGAAAACCAAGTGACGCCGGATCGTTTTCGCCATTGTTTGTGTCGTTTTCTGCCCGAGGGTTTAATGGAATGGCATCAATGCTTGGTTGACTGGGCGTATTAGATTGTAGATCCAATGATGTCATGGTTGTTGGCAGGTTATATGTTATACTTAGTTGTTGCTGCAGAGAAAATCCAATAATAGATAAAAAAAATATTTCAATTTCAACCTTCTCGTTCGTTTTATACAATTATTATGGATTCTAAGAGGTTCGATTAAAATCGAAAATGAAAAAATAATTTCTAAAACACTGATCGAACTATTGTAAATCTTTAAAATATCATAACATAATAAATAATCATTCTATGTAAGCACCTACACTTTTTCGTCCCGCATTGTCACTGATTTTGCTTAAACTTATTCAACTTGTTAACACTAGTGAACTTTTCAGAAACATAATGTTTATAAATCCACAGTTTGTACTATTGCCATGGAATCAGTGTGCAAATTTTGTTCTTTAGGAAAAACACAATATTTACCAGTGTTTCGACAAAATAAAATGATAGTTGAAGCTTTGTATAAGCAAATGCAAGAAGAAAGCTTACGGAAACAAATTATCGTTACTTGCATAGACTTATCACCGGAAAGTATGAATTACCTCCTTAAGCTTTGTGCAAAGGCATTTTTTAAAAATACATTCTGGTTTGTATAGGACCTATGCACAGAGTGAAGAATGTATCATCAATCTGTACTTAATTGCTTTGGTATAATTGTCTTGCTAAACATAAACATTATAGGGCTTTGTTTGTTTGAGTTATATACATTATTAGATATGAAATTATTTGAAAATGTTTCATCATGATTATCTGCTTTGCTTGAGAAATTATTTATTTTAATAAATCTTTGAATCAGAAAACGCACAAACAACCATTATAAAATGAACATAATTTGTGCATTAATAGTATATTGTTTCCTCTGTAACGCCATTAAGAATATATTCTGAACAATTATTCGGATACATGTTCAGAAAACTATCAGACCTTGGTTTTCCTGATGAAATATTATTAATTCATATTTTTTATCGATTTATGAAATAGTTTTAGAAATGGCTAATGGCTATTGTGGCATCTTGATACCATGGTAACATTAATATTTTTTCTGTTTCATAGTCGTTTCTTCTCCAAACGTGTTTAGCAATATTCGTTTCCCAACGTATTTTTTCAATTATTAAGTTCTACCGAATACATGGAAAACAAAATGTTTTTGAGAGTAATTCAAATAGGATACTTTTTGTAGCCATAGTAATACATTTAAAAGCCATATTCCCTGCATAACTCTTATATTATTAATTAGAAGAGTTGATGAGATTCATGGATCCATAACATATTTAACCCACTTGTCGACAATAGCTTAAATTTTTATTTTTGGGAGGAAATCTGAAAAATGATATATTTTGTAGTCATGGTAACATATCCTAGATACACTGTTCCCAAGATCTGACATTTTTCGTCAGAAGAGGTGCTGATTTTCATAAATACATTATTCATTTTTATTTGCAGGACCTCATTACATTTTAATTAACAATCAAAAACTAGCAAAAAATATGTTGTTCTTTTCCTAAATAAACCCGGGTTTTGGTGCAAAATATACAAATTTATAAACAATTGCAATAAACGATGTCTTTTGATAGAAAACAAGAGGCCTAAGAGGGCCAGTATCGCTCCGCGGCCATAAAGCAAAAACCAAATCTCCAAACAGCCCTGCCCTCTGGTGGCCATGTTTTTTACCAACCACTATGGCTTAAAGAAATATTGTAGAGTGTCACCCAAGGAATGTTTCTGCAAAATTATTTGAAAATCGGCCTGACACTTTCACTTTCACTATAGCAATATAAGGCAAAATAGGCCCACCCCCCTGGCGGCCATATTTTTCAACCAATCAACATGGCTTGAAGGAATCTGATAGAGGGTCAGCCTAGGAACATTTCTAAAAAATTATTTGAATATCAGCCAGACACTTTCGGAGGAGAAGATTTTTTAAGTTTTCTCTTTAGCTATATAAGGCAAAATAGCCCCGCCCTCTGGCCGCCATGTTTCTTTTACCAATCAACATGGCTTGAAGGAATCTGATAGAGGGTTACCCAATGAACATTTCTACAAAATTGTTTGAAAATCGGCTGAACGCTTTCGGAGAAGAAGATTTTTAAGTTTTCACTACAACTATATAAGGTAAAATAGCCCCGCACCCTGGCGGCCATGTTTTTCAACCAATCAACATTTCTTGAAGGAATCTAATAAAGGGTCACCCAAGGAACAAGGAGAAGATTTATTAAGTTTTCACTATTTTTTTATTTTGGTTGCCATGGAAACCAGAATTTTGGATGGATCAATCAAATTTGAAGGCATTGAGAGGATGCTTCCTATGACGTGTCAACCAAATTGGCCAAGTGGTTATGGAGAAGAAGTCGTTTAAAGGAAAAGGTTAACGCACGCACGCACGCACGCACGACGGACAATTCGCCATGACATAAGCTCGACTGGCTTTCAGCCAGTCGAGCTAACAAAATGAATTTCTACAAATATTTCTTCATTTATGCTCAAAACTGATCTGAACATTTAGTGAATTTCCCATTTAGATTATGACGATTCAGTCCAATGAAAAACGTGAGCCAGGTGATATGGCAACCAAAGTCCAGAGCAATGTGTTTTGCCATTTTTGTTTCATTCATCAAGATGAGAAATTGTGTGAAGTTTGGAAGAAATCCATGACCACACTCTCTATAAGGTAGTGCATATGCTTACACAGAATAGCTTTTTATAACATGAATTCGAATCGATACGATGTAACTCAAGTTTATTTCGTACACATACAATTTTATTCTGGTTTAAAACAAGATAAGTATACAGACAGGGTTGCTTTTTTCAGCAATCAGCTGTTGAATATAATCTACCTATTGCGCGGATTTAGGTATACCTATACATGTATATGTATTCAAAGGAGCTAACTTTAACTTACATGGTATTCATTTCAACTCCGGTACATGTTACAAATATATCGACTTTAAGTAAACACATTCGTTGTGAAATGACAAGGTTGCTAGACACGTGATGTACCTTATAAGTATGTGTTCATCGCTTTACCAGCAGTACACCTTTAATTGAAAGTCGATACCCGTGTTATCGGGCTATTCATTAGACCAGCAACGTGCACTTAAACAGTGTATTGGTTAATCAGAGTTTACCTTGGGTTAGAGACCAATTTAGGCTTCCGCCTCTAGGCACCATTTTGTCTTTGGGATTTTTTCCCGCTTCCGGTCCTTCCTTTTGTAACACAAATTTAAAAGATGAATCTCTCCGGCATTCGAACAGGTTGTTCCATGGATTTATTATCCTTTGGGAAAAGAAATGCTTTCTTACATTAGTTCTGCAGTGGCACTTGTATAATTTGTAGTTGTGGCCTCTTATTTTGGTTTGGTGAAAATGGAATAGCTTATTTACTTCGACTTTGTCTATATTTCTTATTATTTTATAGGTTTGCACCATATCTGCTCTTAATCGTCTATATTTTAGAGTCGGTAATCCTAGTTCTTTTAGTCTTTCTGGATATTCTTTGGTCTTTAATTCAGGTATTAGTTTTATTACTCTTCTTTGCACGTTTTCCAAAAGTATTTAAAATACTTTGCTTAGTTCAACATGTATGATGAAACCTAAAGATGTTACATATTAAATTGTATCCGACCTTCGAGAATGAGCATTTAAAGAAATACCCGGGGTTTCTTTTCTCCCCCTTTCCCCCAAATTTAATTTTCAGACAAAATGTGCATGACAATATTCCAGTTTACATCATGTTGATTGTTATGTTAATTTAAACCAAGAACTGTTCGAGAGTCTAATCATGAAAAAATAATAACCCTGCCGAGGGCTACATGAAAAATATAACATTACTGATATATGTCCTAACAGACTGATTGAGTTCGTCCCCTTTCCCACCACAAACACATAGTTCATAACAAAATCTTTATGTTTACAACAAGTGTTTAGCGAGTGAATAAAGACGCCACGCAGCTACATGAAAGTAACACGAATTGTTAATCAGTTTGATCAAACAGGACCAGTTGAAGGAGAACGATATTCTAATTAATACAATATACAATACATTTTATTACATTCAGGCACATTTGCCTATAGTAAATTACAAACAAGTATTTACAATTTTCAAAACGTAATCCCTTTACGAGATGCAAAGATACAATAAATAATGAATATTAAACAATTTTTTTCGACAATAAAAACAATGACTATAACAATAGAAACAAATACAATAGTGTATACCAAACAAATACAAGACGAATTTTGATGCAGAGCATCAAAGGACGCCGCGCATGATTTTGAAGCATGACTTAAAGGAAGCAGATGTAGTTCAGTACATTTAAATAACGTGTGAAAACAGACAGGATGTAAATATTTCGAACAAGAAGGCCAAATGTCCCTTTATCATAACCAAAAAGGCCAAGATGTGCCTATATTGCTCACCTGGCTACCATAGCCTATAATAAAAGGTTACCATACAACATGAAGTTTCTTAATTTTTTACCAATACACGGTTTCAAATCGATATCTCGAAATGTTCGAGAGAAAAAAAAAAAAGAAAAAAAAAAAAAAAATGAAGATATCGCAAATTTCTGAGATAACGAGAAAAAAAAATATAAAAAAAAATAATCGAGAAATCGAAATGAACTTTTCGAAAAAGAAAATTATATTTTTTTTCGATATCTCGAACTTTCCGATATCTCGAAATTTTCGGTATCTCGAACTTGTCGATATCTCGTACTTGTCGATATCTCGAACTTTCCGATAAAGTTCGAGATATCAAGAATTTTTTTTTTAAAGATATCGAAAAGTTATTGGAAAATTCGAGATATCGAGAAGAAAAAAAAAAAAAAAAAAAAAAAAAAAAAAAAAAAAAATCGAGATATCGGAAAGTTCGAGATATCGAAAGTTCGAGATATTGGAAAGTTCGAAATATCGAAAGTTTCGAGATATCGATATGTTCGATTTGTCAATAAATGTTCAAGTTAAAAACATTCGTTTTATCAATGTATTCGAGATATCGATGTGTTCGAGTCATCGGTATGTTCGAGATATCGATATGTTCGAGTTATCAATATGTTCAAGTTATTTGACCAATAAGACATTCGTTTTTTGCGTGTACAATGACCTCAGACAAATTTCGTACCTAAACCTCTTAATTTGCGAATGTCTAATCGAATGTCTAATGTCTAACTGATCAATTAGACATTCGTTTTTTTAATGTACATTGATCTCTGATGAATTTGGTACATAAATCTCTTAATTTGCGAATGTCTAATCGAATGTCTAATGTCTAATTGACCAATTAGACATTCGTTTTTTTAATGTACATTGATCTCTGACGAATTTGGTACCTAAATCTCTTAATTTGCGAATGTCTAATCGAATGTCTAATGTCTAACTGACTAATTAGACATTCGTTTTTTGGATGTACAATGACCTCCGACGAATTTCGTACTTAAATCTCGTAATTTGCGAAAGTCTAATGTCTAACTGACCAATTAGACATTCGTTTTTTTAATGTACAATGACCTCCGACGAATTTGGGTTATAGATCTTGTAATTTGCGAATGTCTAATCGAATGTCTAATGTCTAACTGACCAATTAGACATTCGTTTTTTGAATGTACAATGATCTCTGACGAATTTCGAACCTAAATATAGTAATTTGCGAATGTCTAATCGAATGTCTAATGTCTAACTGACCAATTAGACATTCGTTTTTTTAATGTACAATGACCTCCGACGAATTTGGGTTATAGATCTTGTAATTTGCGAATGTCTAATCGAATGTCTAATGTCTAACTGACCAATTAGACATTCGTTTTTTGAATGTACAATGATCTCTGACGAATTTCGAACCTAAGTATAGTAATTTGCGAATGTCTAATCGAATGTCTAATGTCTAACTGACCAATTAGACATTCGTTTTTTGCACGTACAATGACCTCCGACGAATTTGGTACCTAAATCTCTTAATTTGCGAATGTCTAATCGAATGTCTAATGTCTAACTGACCAATTAGACATTCGTTTTTTGAATGTAGAATGACCTCCGAGGAATTTGGTACCTAAATCTCTTAATTTGCGAATGTCTAATCGAATGTCTAATGTCTAACTGACCAATTAGACATTCGTTTTTTGAATGTAGAATGACCTTCGAGGAATTTGGTACCTAAATCTCTTAATTTGCGAATGTCTTATCGAATGTCTAATGTCTAACTGACCAATTAGACATTCGTTTTTTTAATGTACAATGACCTCCGACGAATTTGGGTTATAGATCTTGTAATTTGCGAATGTCTAATCGAATGTCTAATGTCTAACTGACCAATTAGACATTCGTGTTTTGAATGTACAATGATCTCTGACGAAATTGGAACCTAAGTATAGTAATTTGCGAATGTCTAATCGAATGTCTAATGTCTAACTGACCAATTAGACATTCGTTTGTTGCACGTACAATGACCTCCGACGAATTTGGTACCTAAATCTCTTAATTTGCGAATGTCTAATCGAATGTCTAATGTCTAACTGACCAATTAGACATTCGTTTTTTGATTGTACGTTGACCTACGACGAATTTGGAACCTAAATATCGTAATTCGCGAATGTCTAATCGAATGTCTAATGTCTAACTGACCAATTAGACATTCGTTTTTTGCATGTACAATGACCTCCGACGAATTTGGTACCTAAATCCCTTAATTTGCGAATGTCTAATCGAATGTCTAATGTCTAACTGACCAATTAGACATTCGTTTTTTGAATGTACAATGACCTCCGACGAATTTGGGTTATAGATCTTGTAATTTGCGAATGTCTAATTGAATGTCTAATGTCGAATTAGACATTCGATATGTAACATTTGCGATTTTTCTGAATGTCTAATTGAATGTCTAATGTTTAATTAGACATTCGATAACCAAAATTAGCGAATGTCTAATCGAATGTCTAACGTCTCATTAGATATTCGAATATTTTTTTTGAATGTCTAATGTCTAACGTCTAATGCTCTGCCAACTTCACACACTTTTATAAATAGGCAAAAACATCCGGCGAATTTTGGGCCCGTAAACTAAACAATTAAAAACGCGTAGCCTAGAAAGTTTGGGAAAAGTGAACTTTTTCTCTGAGCTTTGATGAATTGGGTCAGGGCCGTAAACCAAACAATCAAAAACAGCGTAGCCTAGACAGTTGGGGAAAAGTTATTAAATTCAAATTAAATGTGTATAAGGTTTTGTAATAACGGTAGAAGACAAACGTATTTTGTATCTTGTTGTTTCTTAAATCAGTTAATACAATTTATTGATTCATAAAGGTTGTTTTTTTCAATCAAACAACAGAGGTTTTTTTAACAATAATAACATTGGTTTCTCCCTTTTCGATTACGTCACCCCATGGTACAAAATTAAAACCTATCCCATACTGACGCCGCGCTCCCACGCGGCGTCAACAATAATGCATACCAATATGAAACTATATATAATTATGGGAGGCTAAAGTCCGTAAGAACTGCAAAGAACATTGCTGAAATAAACAATGCTATTGAAGTCGGTACAGAAAGTTAACTAACACTGTAGGTTTTTCGAGTGTGCTTTTATTTCAAGTTGACTCCTTACACTTTGTTTGTTATGGAGTGACATTGACAGTCGGCTATACTTTATCCAACATCGTGATTTATTGGCTACAAACGACACATGGAGACAGGTCCGTTTCATTCGGTTTCCACCACGCTCACCAGATATGAGTTCACTATATTTCAAGCTAAAAGGACATGTGAACAACTGGCGGGAATCAGACAGACCCTCAAATATGCCAAGATGTAATTGGCAATTTCATGAAACGTTGTGGCGTCTTTTTGTAGCAAAAGGACGTCATAACAAACATGTGCTTTAAGTTTAATACTACGTCCCTGGTGTAAAATGATATTTTAGTATATATACAACTCATTAGTTACATTATTCCAGGTAGTATTAGCATCAAAATAGAAATATAACCATTTAGACTAGTTAAATTACCATTTAAAATGCGAAAAGATATTAAAGGACTTTTTACATGATGAAATGTAAAAAAAGAGTCTTTACAAGGTCACAATAAAGAAAATTAACAAGATAAACAACAATAATTGTCATGATTGTAAAGAATAAGGACAAACACATATGATACGTATTTAAAACAAAAATAATCTTAATGATCATTGTTTAACTTATCATTGAAAATTACAGCATTATCCTAACGGAGATCTTGTTCTATTTAATTTAAGATTTAAGTATCAAAGAATCCTTCCTGTCTAGAACTGAGATTGATATTGTGATATTTTGTAATCATTCATTTTAAGTTTATTAGGGCGTTATCATTTAATAAAAGGTCAGTACATTCCTACCGCCATTTTTGTAACGTATTTTATTTTACATAAAAACACGATTTAATAGCGATAACAGTTTGAATAGAAATATACAAGAATTATGAAAGTAATCACAATTTTACCTTTAATTTATTTGTTTACTCCCAAAACAAAAAATAAATAAATCAAATCAACAACAAATAATGTTTCTTTTTCAACAGTTAAGAATGTGAGATTACGCCATTTTGATTTATACTTTGTGTTATCGTTACCACGACCTAGAGATACAGGATATCTAAAACGAAACCGAGGCTTTCTACGAAGGCTGTAGTTTCTCTTTACATACACAGCTATATATAGGTTAGGCTTTGCACATGTATGCAAAATGGTCTGCAGTTTATAATAATTTCAAAATTGGTTTTCACAATCAAACTTCACAGCTGATTTGAAATATAATAACTGATCAAAATCAATGTGAATTAAACTGTCCATTTGTTTGCATTCCTGATATGGAATACGCACAAACTATAGATCCGATACATTGCGGAATTTAAACCCTTTGAAAGGGCAGATGTATTTGTTCATTGATTTTCGGAAAATGTGAAACCTCTTATATCTACTGAGTAAAATATGTCCTCATAAAGTTTGACCGTGCAGTCAAGAATGGGACTTGTTTTGTTTATTTAGATTCTAGTTGTACGGATACAATTGCTAATTTAAGTTTTTTCTGGTCGCTAGAAGATGGCTGAACGCTGTATTTACGAGCTTTGGAATGTTATAGCAGTCCTTAAAAAGGCTGCGTAATAACAAAACACATTATGGATAAATTGTTATAATAGGAGCGTTATGACTTCAAATATATCAATTTTAATTAAAACAAAAATGATGCTCGAAGCTTTCACTATCACTTGCATTTTAGATTTGATCATCTCCGACTCAGTAACTAACATACATATATTTAGGAAACAATAGGCATATCGTCAATATTAAACTACTCCTGCCATACAACAAGTACAAAACATGCTGCAGAATGTAGACTGAAAAGGTAGCGCGATGGAGCGAAACCGAAATACTCGATTCCCTCCAAACTATTCTAAAGATACATCGTGAAGGTGTATTTGAAATATATTAAAAACAGTATTCACGAGAGAAAGTGGATGCAAGGTTTACCCTTTCCAACATTCAGACGCATTTGCAGAAGACGACTTTTGTTACATTGTGGCAAAAGGCGAAATTTCTCATAATAAGCGAGTGTGTGTATTTTTTTTCCTTTCTGACGTCGCTGCAACCAACGTTCTTTAAATCTTTTTGATTTAGAGGACCACCTAATAAAATCCCTGTGAAAATTGCCTGAAATTGAAGCTGTGCTTTAGGCACCAAATTATCTTGGATTATCAGACAAACTGATTAAGAGGGGACGAATTAAAAGTGTGTGCTGCATTCCCCCTCCTTTATGACGCCGCTGCAACCAAGGTCCATGATATAATTAAAATCTATGTACTATTTTTAAAGAATTTCTCCCAATTAACATTCCTGTGGAGTCTGCTGAAACATTGATACGGTGATATAGGATGATATGTCGTTTCAAGCTTAAAGTTAAAGAATGACGGACAAACAGCCATACGTAATCAGAAAAGTTCACCTTCAGCCTTCAGTGGAAGTGATTTAGAAATAATTTACCCTGTTGCATATGAAAACATCTGTATAGTTTCTACAGTGAAAGTTTAAGTAATGAATAAACTTCAAAACACTGAAAAAATGAGACATTACACTCATGATCTACTTCTACTTTTGCCTAAACAGTCTTCTGCTTCAGATGCAAAAAAAAATGCGCCTACGAGATGGATCTAACGTAACATTACAAGAGTGAAAAATAGTAATTACATGAAAACATTATCATTATCATTGCAAACCAATACAGTGTTTAATTTGCTTGTCAAGTAGTTACTTCGACTATTTGAAAATAATCAACAAATTTATAAATAGATTGGAAAGATCCATTAACCGGAAGGTATATTATGGACCAGCAGGTATTAATAGTATCATCGCAATTGCGAGAATTAATAAAACAAATACTTAGTACATTGGAACTGTACTTTTCGTTTTAAAATATATTAAAATTAAGTGTATTTACAATCAATTGTAGCTGTGATTTTACCAAGGCATTTACATTTAGTTGATCGTAATGATAACTTCTCCTTTAATGGCCAATTTTGTTCGAGGTAAATTAACATAATCTATACAAGCGTGATCGCATAGCGCAATTAAACAACTGGCTGTGATAACGCTTCCACTAATGTAACCTTTGGCCATTTTGCCGTATATTTTGATGTGATGTCTCTAGATTTTTCAAGTATCTTACCATTGGCCATTGTGTCGTACAACCAGGGACGTAGATAAGGGGGATAAGTAGCTAAATTGTATACTACGATATCACCCGTGCCAAAATTTGTAGCAAGTAAAACTCAAAAACTATTCAAGATATGGAAATAAATAATGTATTTTCTGAAAGTTTAAACATTCTTCTATTGCAGTAGATAAAAATATTTTAATATACTACAGATTTTGATAATATGTTATTCTTATGAAAAATGTCAGTCTATTAATTTTTGGAAAAAAATAATATAATTCAGAAATCCCAATATCTGTGTCTTTTAAACCAGTCATTGTTCAAAATACAAAGAAATTCCAGTTGTTCATTGTACCTCTAACTTTAGTTGAAATTTTAAGGTCCGTGAAGTTAGGTTGACGAGTGACGAATTGACGAGTGACGAACTGTGACATTTTTTTAGGTCCGTGAAGGTAGGTTGACGAGTGACGAATTGACGAGTGACGAACTGTGACATTTTTTCTAAAAACTTTATTTCCTTCTTTAAGATAATGTATCTGGATGTATTAAATGCAAATTAGGCCCCATTTCATGTTTCATGGCGATCATTCAATCAGAGTTCGTCAACTCGTCAATTTCGTCAACTAAATTGACGAAAAAAAAAAAAAAAATCTAAAAACTTTATTTCTTTCCTTTAGATAATGTATCTGGACGTATTGGAAACTTTATTTATTTCTTTTAGATAATGTATCTGGACGTATTAAATGCAAATTATGCCCCAATTTCATGTTTCATGGCGATCAGTCAATCAGAAGAGCTTCGTCAAGTTCGTCAACTCATCAATTTTGTTGACGAAATTGACGATTTTTTTTTTCTTTTCTAAAACTTGATTTCTTTCCTTTAGATAATGTATCTAGATGCATTGAATGCAAACTAGGCCCTATTTGGTGTTTCATGGCGATCAGTCAATTCCTCAACTCGTCAATTTAGTTGAAGAAATTGACAAAAAAAAAAGGATCTAAAAACTTTATTTCTTTCCTTTAGATAATGTATCTGGACGTATTGAATGCAAATTAGACCCTATTTCATGTTTCGTGGCGATCAGTCAATCAGAAGAGCTTCGTCAAGTCCGTCAACTTGTCAATAAAGTTGACGAAATTGACGAACAAAATATTTTTCTAAAAACTTTATTTCTTTCCTTTAGATAAGTATCTGGACGTAGTGCAAATTATGTCCTTTTTCATGTTTCATGGCGATCAGTCAATCAGAAGAGCTTCTTCAAGTTCGTCAATTCGTCAACTTGTCAATAAAGTTGACGAAAATGACGAACAAAATATTTTTCTAAAAACTTTATTTCTTTCCTTTAGATAAGTATCTGGACGTATTGAATGCAAAATAGGCCCTATTTCATGTTTTATGGCGATCAGTCAATCAGAAGAGCTTCTTCAAGTTCGTCAATTCGTCAACTTGTCAATAAAGTTGACGAAATTGACGAAAAAAATATTTTTCTAAAAACTTTATTTCTGTCTTTAAAATAATGTATCTGCACGTATTGAATGCAAATTAAGCCATTTTTGAACTTACATGGCCATCAGTCATTCAGAAGGGCTACGTAAAGTTCGTCAATTTGTCAACACGTCAATTTTGTTGACGAATTGACGAACAAAATATTTTTCTAAAAACTTTATTTCTGTCTTTAAGATAATGTATCTAGACGTACTGAATGCAAATTAAACCCTTTTTTAACTTTCATGGCCATCAGTCATTCAGAAGGGCTACGTAAAGTTCGTCAATTCGTCAACACGTCAGTTTTGTTGACGAATTGACGAACACAATATTTTTCTAAAAATTTATTTCTGTCTTTTAGATAATGTATCTGGACGTATTGAATGCAAATTAGACTCTATTTCAAATTTCATGGCCATCAGTCATTCAGATGAGATTCGTTAATTCGTCAACTCGTCAATTTTGTTGACGAATTGATGAAAACAAATAGAATTGTGTTTTCTGAGTCCTATGATTAAAACTAACTCTTGTGATGAAGAATCTAGTAGAAACTGGAGAGACAATCCCTTGTTTATTATATTTCTGTCTTTCAGATACTGAATCTGAACGTATTGCATGCAAATTAGACCCTACTTTAATTCTCCTGGCCATCACTCATTCAGAAGAGCTAAATCAAGTTCGTCAATTCGTCAACACGTCAATTTTGTTGACGAATTGACGAAAAAAATACTTTTCTAAAAATGTTATTTCTGTTTTTTAGAAGCTGAATCTGAACGTATTTGAAAGAGCTTCATCAAGTTCGTCAATTGGTTGTGATTTGATAACATACAATGAGCCCTGATGTTTGCAACGTATAAAACGGACCAAAATAAATGTTTGCAACGTATAAAACGCACCAAAATAAATGTTGACAAATATCACATGACAGTCTTTGTTCAGTTGAAAAGATATATAAATGTATCTAGGTTTTAGTTGAGATGGCTTTCTGTAAGAGGTAAATGTATTCTGGGGCTAGTCCACGCATGAAATTATCATAGGTGAACGGAAGATAACTGAATATATTATATGAAAATCGGTCCTGATTTTGGACTTCGACATATACAGGTTCTTGTTGA
Source organism: Serripes groenlandicus (assembly GCA_031761405.1). Taxonomy (NCBI): domain Eukaryota; kingdom Metazoa; phylum Mollusca; class Bivalvia; order Cardiida; family Cardiidae; genus Serripes; species Serripes groenlandicus. The sequence continues at coordinate 135,167,309 of JASEVX010000003.1, read as the reverse complement.
TGACATTCTGCATTGGAAAACATATTTTGAGGCGCACTCACGTATGGAATTATCACATACACACGAACTGGTGAACAGACCCGTAAAGCAAACCATGCAAATGAGTCCTGATGTTTTTCAAGAAATAATACGTTGACAAACATCACAGCATATTCTTCTTCAGTTGAATCTCTTCATACACAGGTTCTAACTAATAGCTTTCTGCATAGTGTGTCGATTAGAAAGGGACTGCACAGCCAAACGTTTGTTTTTATTACGTCTTAGTTTGTTTAAGAATGGGTCTTCCGATTTCGCGATTTTCCTAGTAGATATTTTTGGAATCATTGTATTAATACAAAGGTTCGTAACTACTATATAGAAGAATGGACTGTTAGAACGTCTTCGGGACAGTTTGTCTTATACAGAAAACTACAGTATCAGTTCTCTGCTAATCCAGTGTGGGACTACGCTAAACGTAATCCGAATATGCTACGTGCTTGTCTTTCTATCGCCAAAATAATTGCATACACGGCATGCACTGATTTCTCCCATTGCTCACGGTGTGGAAATAGTGATATCAAAACAATTTGACTGAGCATATTCCGATTAACTGTTTTTATGTATTCCTTTCAACAAATAACTTATGTCAAATTTGGTAGTAGTACTTTCAATATGCTAGATTCTTTGAATGATAAGGAGTATGTTGAAGCTCTATTCGGTTTGAATCCGAACTTGAACAGCGTACTGCTTAAAATTTATGATATGTTTTACAAACATGTGGTACGTGTTTTGCACCCCTTCCCTATGAACGCTTTTCTCTTCGTTTCGGTCAAGCGTTTCTTTGGTGGGAAGTTATTATCAACAAATACATTTAGTTAAGTTCAGCTACGGTGCATCTCATATACTTATATTATTATTTTTTTTGTATTTTCTTTCACTCTGTCTGTCTGTCTATCTGTCTCTCTCTCTCTCTCTCTCTCTCTCTCTCTCTCTCTCTCTCTCTCTCTCTCTCTGTCTCTCTCTGTCTGTGTGTCTCTCTCTCTCTCTCTCTCTCTCTC
>JASEVX010000003.1:134894089-135166072 GCA_031761405.1 Serripes groenlandicus | reverse complement strand
GCCGTTAAAGTCGGAACTCCAGCTTCGTCGGCTGTATTAACCAGTCGGAACAGCCGGCTGTATTAACCATCCTGAACAGCCGGAACACCGACAACTTCGACTGTATTAACCAGCCGGAACAGGCGGAACTCCGGCTGTATAAACCAGCCGGAACAGGCGGAACTCCGGCTGTATAAACCAGCCGGAACTGGCGTAACTCCGGCTGTATAAAACCAGCCGAAACAGGCGGAACTTCGGCTGTATAAACAAGCCGGAACATGCGGAACTCCGGCTGTATAAACCAGCCTGATTAGTTGGAAATCCGGCTGTATAAACCAGCCGGAACAGGCGGAACTCCGGCTGTGTAAACCAGCCGGAACAATCTTAACTACGGCTGTATAAACCAGCCGGAACAGGCGGAACTCCGACTTATAAACCAACCGGAACAGGCGGAACTCCGGCTGTATAAACCAGCCGGAACAGATGGAACTCCCTCTACACCGACCGTATTAACAAACCGGAACTCCAGCTGCGTCGGCTGTACTAACCAGCCGGAACAGAGGGAATTCCAGTAACACAAGCTGTATTAACCAGCCGAATAAGCGAAACTTCGGCAACTCCGACTGTATTAACCATGCATGCTTCAATCCACCATCCAATCCATCTATCTCGAGCAATAGGCACGCCAAAACGAGGGTGGGAGCCACTCTGTCGGCCCAACTCCGGCTGGGTTTTAAAGCCGGCTGCGATAAATCCGGGTGGAATCCGCCTAGCGTGTCTGAGTGTGTCACTTTCACCTGGCATATGCCAGGATGCCAGTTAAACTCTTTAATATCGAGCAATATACAGCCGGAGTTGGGCTGTAGACCTGGCCAAACTGCCAACTTCATCTGAACATGGCAGCCAGCTGCGATTAATCCGGGTGGAATCCGGCTAGTGCGACTCGGAGCCAGACTGAGGCGCTTTCACCTGGCATGCTTCAATCCACCGTCCAGGGTTAGGGTTAACCCTAACCCTATTCGATTTCTAAAATTCATTGGATTCGTATTCGGTTTTTCATGTTTCAATCGAGATGAATGATTCGTACCAACTGGTTTTCGCTCTTTGCTCTTTGGGAACTGACTTGACCATTTTCTTTCGTTTATTTTTCAGTTCTCTTCTGGCATGTTCTGGCATAATCAAAACGATTAAACTGATATTACAAACAAACTAAACAGGCTTAATAATTCTTGCTATATGTAAACTATACATGTGAACTTTCATAATGCTCAATCTTGATCTTAATCTTTAATTTACTTCGTATTTTTTTTTTTTTATATACTTCCGTTTTTGCTATCATACTTCTGTTACTTCTTGTTCGAAATATTTACATCCTGTCTGTTTGCACAGGTTATTTAAATATATTTAACTACGCCTGCTTCCTTTAAGTCATCAAAATTCTTCTTGTAATTAATTGTTTTAAAAGGATTTGCTTGGTGTTAGGAATGACATTTTTAATTGATGAAAGGAAAACGCGCGTAAAGTGGGTAATTAGTGCACAGGACAGTTATATACTTAATGTTTATGTTCGTAAAATAAAATAAATGATTTTGTATTACTGTGTACGTTTTTTCATTGTATTCATTTATGTTGGTATGATTACAAAAGGAAATAAAATGGAAATCCGTTGATCTAACCTAAAAAGGGTTCATTATCCCGACGTTAAATACGTCACATATAAACCCAAGATATGTCATAATGCACCACAGACGTTCCAAAATGCATTGTTGGGATGGTAATTTCGTCGGAGGTCACCACAAACTATCACATGTATGCTGGTAACCTCTGGCGCGGTCTAACAACTCGATCGTAATGTTGAACCAGGACGACTAAAAAACTTTTCTGTTTCATGTTTTGAAACAGTCTGGTAACCTCTGGCGCGTTGTAACAGCCCGTAAATTGATTCCTAGACGGTCAAAATCATTTCAACAAATAATCGTTATAACAAGACAAGCATGTTTAAAGCGACTGAACTCCAGATACCCAACTGTTAAGAAAATAAGTGTTATTTTTGTATTTGGGGCATTAAAATATGATAACTGACATATTACATACCCTTATAATCGGTGAGATTGTCTTGTTTTCGAAACTTTTTCCATCGCAAATTCTACCCTGTCAGTAACGGGGTAAGTATTTTTTAAATAGGAAACCCCTTCATCGGGACAATTGAAAACGACTCAAGCTCACTTTATTGATAAAAAACGATTCATTTTCTACCCTGGTTTTACTTGGATAACATAAAGAATAACATTTAGGGCTAATTTCGAGTTTTTGTTTTTTGTTTTTTGTTTTTCGTGCCATCTGGATTTCAGTCGCTTTAAAGACTGGTTACCTCTGGCACGGCTTAAAAACGTGAAATTTAATGATCATTTTTTAAATACGCAAGAGAGACTCGCCTTGACGTGAATATTGGGCTTCAACCCTACTTTGTCTAAAGGATATGTAGAAAACAGGAGACATGAATAAAAATATTTTTTTTATTACAAATTCGTAGATGTACAAAACTATTTAATATAAACATGAAATAAAGCAATATTTTCCCTCAAAATATTTGACGATCAGACATGTTCATTATCAAGGTCTAGTTTTTGTCTGAATGATTGTTTGGTGTTTTACGCCGCTTTCAACTAACATGCCATCACGGAGTTTCCGGGGGGTAAATTACCAGTACTACTGGTCCATTTATCCTGACACAAGCCAGTCAGTCGTAATACTAACCCCGCAACCTTGAGCGTTACCATTTTTAAAGACCGGGGATTCAGAGGCGGACGCTCTACCACTGCACCCGATCGCCGCGGTTGAATTCTTGTTGAATAGATTGTTTAATCAATTTGTTTGATCAATAAACTTGTCGCATGCGACAATGTACACCATCAGTTGATCACACATATTCAACTCCTCTATGGCATACCCATGTCAAATTAACAGGCATTTGATGAAACTTCACGGAGGCGGTTGATTGACGATTGGGAATAACAAATCTATGCTCGAGGAAGCATTAACCGACACTTTCCTGCAGGTTGAGTTTGAGGAAGTGATTAATATGGCCGTGCTTTCAACAGTACCGGTTTTTCACTGTAAATAACCGATTATATCAGTCGTACCAATTTAATCCAGAATAGATAGGTACGGTTCTTTTGTTAATGTGTCTTGACTACCGACTCGCTGGTGTTAAGATAAAAATACCGTTGACCTGGGAAACGCTATTGATATAACCAGGGACGTAGATACGTCTCTGATATAATGAACATTGTTGAAACAGAGACATATAAACAATGTGTTTATATGTCTCTGGTTGAAAGCACCATGAAACACAATACACACACTTAGTTTAAGTACTGTCAGTACTTGGATATTAACCTTAAATTCTTGTCGGACCTTTACAACTGATAAGTAATTCTGTAACATTACTAAAACGAACATTTCTTTCCACAACATAAAAAGATCGGAAGATTTCTTCTATTAACAATTACTGTAAGTCAGCAAGGTAATTATTTATGTAAAATTTGTCATATACTTAAATATTTTCTAATTAAGTATTACTTAGCACCGGGGACGTAGACCTATGTCCCTGTTAGGACTAAGGAGTGTTAGGGGAATTGGGACCTGATATAACCGTTTTAAATATATGTTTTCAAATGCCTACAGGTTTATGAAAGAAAAACAACATATACTAAAACTTACACTTTTTAATAACTGAATAACTACACATTGATTTTCAGGCAAAAACAGAATATCTCAGTACATACATATTATTTTTATCCTGCAGTTTTAAATAAAAGAAGAAATATAAGATAAAACAAGAGGGCCATGGTGGCCCTGGAATCGCTCACCTGATTTTTTTTCTCGCTTTAGCTATATAAGCCCCGCCCCATGGAAGCCATAGTTTCCGACCAATCAACTTGGCTCACCGTAGGAATATTTCTACAAAACTATTTGAAAATCGGCCAGACATTTTTGGAGGAGAGATTTCAAGTTTTCACTATAGCCATATAAGGCAAAATAGCCCCGCCCCCCCTGGCGGCCATGTTTTTCGACCAATCAACTTGGCTTGAAGGAATCAGATAGAGGGTCATCCAAGAAACATTTCTACAAAATTATTTGAAAATCGGCCTGACACTTTCGGAGGAGAAGGCAAAATAGCACCTTCCCCTGGCGGCCATGTTTTTTGACCAATCAACATGGATTGAAGGAATCTAATAGAGGGTCAACCAAGGAGCATTTCTACAAAATTATTTGAAAATATGCCAACAGTTTGGGAGAAGAAGATTTTTTAAGTTTTCACTATAGCCATATAAGTCAAAATAGCCCTGCCCACAGGCGGCCATGTTTTTCGACCAATCAACATGGCTTGAATGAATCTTAGTCACTTAAGGAACATTTCTACAAAATTATTTGAAAATACGGCCCGACACTTTCGGAGGAGAAGATTTTTTAAGTTTTCACTAAAGCCATATAATGCAAAATAGCCCCCTCCCCCCCCCCCCCCCCCCCCCCCCCGGGACAAAAGGCGATCACAATAACTCACCTTGAGCAAAGCCATGAAATTTGAAATAGAGTCTAATTTGCATTCAATACGTCCAGATACATTATCTAAAAGACAGAAATAAAGTTTTTAGAAAAATATTTTTTTCGCCAATTTCGTCAACACAATTGACAAGTTGACGAATTGACGAACTTGTCGAAGCTCTTCTGAATGACTGATGGCCTTTAAATTTGAAATAGGGCCTAATTTGCATTCAATACGTCCTCATACTTATCTAAAGGAAAGAAATAAAGTCTTCAGAAAAATATTTTTTTCGTCAATTTCGTCAACAAAATTGACGAGTTGACGAATTGACGAACTTGACGAAGCTCTTCTGAATGACTGATGGCCATGAATTTTAAAATAGGGCCTAATTTGCATTCAATACGTCAAGATACTTATCTAAAGGAAAGAATTAAAGTTTTTAGAAAAATATTTATTTTTTCAGTTTCGTCAACATTATTGACAAGTTGACGATTTGAAGAAGCTCTTCTGATTGACTAATCACCATGAAACATGAAAAAGTGCCTATTTTGCATTCAATACGTCCAGATACTTATCTAAAGGAAAGAAATAAAGTGTTTAGAAAAAAAATCGTCAATTTCGTCAACTTTATTGACAAGTTGACGAATTGACGAACTTGAAGAAGCTCTTCTGATTGACTGATCGCCATGAAACATTAAATAGGGCCTAGTTTGCACTCAATACGTCCAGATACTTATCTAAAGGAAAGAAATAAAGTTTTTAGAAAAATATTTTTTTCGTCAATTTCGTCAACTTTTTTGAAAAGTTGACGAATTGACGAACTTGAAGAAGCTCTTCTGATTGACTGATCGCCATGAAACATGAAATAGGGCCTATTTTGCATTCAATACTTCAAGATACTTATCTAAAGGAAAGAAATAAAGTTTTTAGAAAAATATTTTTTTCGTCAATTTCGTCAACTTTTTTGACAAGTTGACGAATTGACGAACTTGAAGAAGCTCTTCTGATTGAGTGATCGCCATGAAACATGAAATAGGGCCCTATTTTGCATTCAATACGTCTAGATACGTATCTAAAGGAAAAAATAAAGTTTTTAGAAAAATATTTTTTTTGTCAATTTCGTCAACTTTTTTGACAAGTTGACGAATTGACGAACTTGACGAAGCTCTTCTGAATGACTGATGGCCATGAAACATGAAATAGGGCCTAAATTGCATCCAATATGTCCAGATACATTATCTAAAGGAAAGAAATAAAGTTTTTAGAAAAATATTTCTTTCGTCAATTTAGTTGACGAAATTGACGAGTTGACGAACTTGACGAAGCTCTTCTGATTGAATGATCGCCATGAAACATGAAATGGGGCCTAATTTGCATTTAATACATCCAGATACATTATCTTAAAGAAGGAAATAAAGTTTTTAGAAAAAATGTCACAGTTCGTCACTCGTCAATTCGTCACTCGTCAACCTAACTTCACGGACCTAAAAAATGTCACAGTTCGTCACTCGTCAATTCGTCACTCGTCAACCTAACTTCACGAACCTGAAATGTTAAGCTTTCAGAATATGTATGTTTTGCTTATGTGCCAAATGTGACTTCAACGTTTTATTTGCTACAAAATGTGAACATTTGGACAATTTTATTTCTTTATGTGATATTTTAACCAGATAACAGGTGTACAGGTGGAGTTACCTATCCCTCTTATCTACGTCCCTGGTACAACTAACTGGAGGTTTCTTGTTTTTCACTGATCGTACCATTTACCATTTAGATGTATTCCTGTCTGAGATGTCTTTAGTTTCCACTTATCTTAGTCCTGGCCATATAGCCGTTCTATACGATTGGCTATACTGTTTCTAGGTGTATCACTGATCTTACCCTAGCCCATTCTTTTGGATGTGGTGTCTCTTGATTTTTCACTTATCTTACCGTTGACCAAATTGTCATACCATTGGCTATAGAATGTCCGCTAATCATATGTGATCAATGGGGTGTCCAGACAATTCAACCAAAAGTAACCCATGACAACTCGACCCAAAATAACCCGTGATAACACGCCCCCAAAGTAACCCGTGATAACACGCCCCCAAAGTAACCCGTGATAACCCGCTCAAAATAACCCGTGATAACACGCCCCCAAAGTAACCCGTGATAACACGCCCCCAAAGTAACCCGTGATAACACGCCCCCAAAGTAACCCGTGATAACACGCCCCCAAAGTAACCCGTGATAACACGCCCCCAAAGTAACCCGTGATAACACGCCCCCAAAGTAACCCGTGATAACACGCCCCCAAAATAACCCGTGATAACACGCCCCCAAAGTAACCCGTGATAACACGCACCCAAAGTAACCCGTGATAACACGCCCCCAAAATAACCCGTGATAACCCGCCCCCAAAATAACCCGTGATAACACGCCCCCAAAGTAACCCGTGATAACACGCCCCCAAAGTAACCCGTGATAACACGCCCCCAAAATAACCCGTGATAACCCGCCCCCAAAATAACCCGTGATAACACGCCCCCAAAGTAACCCGTGATAACACGCCCCCAAAATAACCCGTGATAACACGCCCCCAAAGTAACCCGTGATAACCCGCTCAAAATAACCCGTGATAACCCGCTCAAAATAACCCGTGATAACACGCCCCCAAAGTAACCCGTGATAACACGCCCCCAAAGTAACCCGTGATAACCCACCAAATGTTAAAACAACTTGCCTAATACGTTGATGTAGATATTTTAGAAGTGTGATTCCTATCATGCGACGGAGGTAAAAAACATTTTTTTAAATAAATTAACTTTATCTATTGTTCTCTGCAGTCTACGGATAAGACAAAAGGGATTCCTTTGAAAGCTAATTAGCCAATCAGAGAACAAGCTGCTATCGGGTGTCACTGTACTGATTCTTTATTTATCGATCTAGGCCTAGAGTAGGAACAGTTCATACACTTCACTATTTTGAAGATACATGTATTAACATTTTATGAAATCTACACACATCAATACATCTCTTTGAATTTGAAACGAACGTTCATTAATAGTGAACAACTACTACTACGAAAAAAGGGAAAATGACGTTATTTAACACACCTAAAATGATATTGGCGTCTGTAGCATGTCTAATCAGAGAGAGTAAATAATCGTAAATAACGTTAAATAAACTGTAATACGGGTAAACAAATCGACGGCCTAGTCGGTAATTTTTCCCCGTCTATATGTAATGTGTATGAACTTTGCTAAACCATGTATCCAAATATTGTGTCCAGAAAAGATTTATGGCGTAGTCACGATATTCCAACGTTTTGGTTGGATGAACAGTACATGTCACAACAAGAAAACAAAAACAAAACAAAATTTTAGACGAAATAATTAAATAAGATAATACTAGGTATTCGATAAATGAATGAAAACAGAGAATCTGCAATGTGATTAAACGGGTAAACAAAACGACGGCGTATCCGGCGATTTTGCCCCCTGCCATAGGTAATGTGTATGAACCATGTATCCAAAAATTGTGTCCAGAGAGGATTTTTTGTTGCAGACAAGATATTTCCACGTTTTGATTTAATGAAAATAAAATATGGAAAAAAAAAACAATATAAAGGAAATTATTAAATATGATAATACCTACTCGATAAAGGAATGAAAACACGTAAACTGATTTGTGATAATTTGTGTGTATTAATGAATTCAAATAAAACGGATAAAGTTTAATTGAATAACAGGATATGTTGCAAATCAAAATTTCTATAAATGTGACGTCTTTGTATTACCTTTACGTAAATGATGAATGAATAATCAAAAGGAAAACGACAGAAATTATAGGAAATGTAGTTCCGTAAATTATGGAATTATTTCATTGGAAGTACTTAAGTTACGAAGGGCAAGTCTATTATTGTTTGTACCTGTCATCATTAGTCAATGGATTTAAAATCTTGGCCATATTTTAAGGTTGAATATTGTTATGTTCTGATGTCAGGATTAAAAGCCCCAAGATAAAGACGAGTTTAATCTATCCCTTTATTGTCAACTAATACAATGGCTACCGAACTATAAACCAAACCATGTGACAAATACATTAAGGGAGGGAACTCTGTTCCCCTGTCGAGTCGTTGTGTATAGGTTATTTTCCTTCACATATTTTCTATATAACACAACATCTTCCCCTTTCCTAAGATTATTAATTTGTCCCTGTAGTATAACTCTTTCAAAACACGATTTAAATGCATAACAAGACTTATGTGTATCTAATGCACAATAAACATCAAAACAAAAACATACAAATCAACTCAATTCTTAACCCATAAAGTGATCCTTAAACCTTCCTGGTAATTCCACTTGACTTTACTATTGGTTCTTCCATTTGAACATTTCTTTCTCAAAATGCACACATCAGGGGTTTCTTTTTCAAAATGATTTTCAATCTGAGCATAAAATGTTTACACAAAAGAACTATTCCTTTTGTAAAATACGCCTTCAGCTGACTTACCTGTACAACTCGATCAATGTATATGGTTAAGGATGAAATGGTGTATCAAACTTATTACTACTCTGTTACTGATTAACTAATATTTAATTCCCAACTTCTAAATTAGATTCATTTGCATTCTTTTGCATTCCTTTTCATATCTGTATAGACTTTTGACTGATTCTCTGTCACGAATTTCTTTGTCGAGGCTACTTTTCCCAAATTGTTCAATTTGAGGTAATTTAGTACGCAACTTTCTCCCATACATCAATTTTGCTGGCGATACTCCAGTAACGTTATGTGGAGTAGCCCGGTAAGCCAAAAGATATATTTGAATCTCTTTCATCCAATCTTTTGACTGAGCCTGTGCTATTTTAATTATTTTCATCAAAGACCTTTTTTGGCTTTGCAGATGGATGTAATGGCACAGTTTTGCGATGACTTGTCCTATTTTCACCAAGATATGTCTCAAATTCATCAGACCTAAATTGGGGTCCATTGTCAAATGTAACCATGCCTAGTGAACATATTTTCTAAACTCTCAATGATTCTTACACTAGTAACATCTTTTAATATGTCTATTTCATAAAATCTATTGTAATAGTCGAAAACTACAAAAACATAATGACCAGTTGGTAATGGCCCGAGCAAATATATTGCAAAATCTTGCCATGACTTAGTTAGCAAAATTATTGGCTGCATGGTTCGGTATGCACCATTGGCCACCATACTTTAGTTCTCAATTGCTGTTTAGTCCCATCAATTTCTTAATGACTCCACACATTTCTGTCAAAGACTATTTGGAATAACTAATCGTGTACGTCTAAGTACTTAATACCCAAATATACATAGTTCATTCCTAAGAGGATAATATAAAGCACATTCTTTTGACTCTTCCCACTTGCCAGAGTCAAGACAATGTCTCAACATTATCAGCTCTTCATCATATTTGGAAGCTTCTTCAACTTCTTTTGTACTCAAAACTGTAAGAATTGCTTCTTTTACCACTAAATTAACAAATTCTTCTGCCTCTCTCTCTCTAGCTCACTTTCTACTTTTGACATACCATTTGGAATCAATTTAGATAAAGATTATGCAATGTTTCCTTTCTCTGGAGAATACAGAACCTTGAACTTAAAGGGCATAAACCTCATAACCAAACATTCTATTTTCGCATATGGTTTCGATTTTGGCCCATAAATGACTTCTAGAGGCTTGTGATCACTAATCAACTCAAAATCAATACCTAACAAATATAATTTGAATTTCTCACATCCCCAAACAACAACTCATGCCTCTTTCTCTGTTGTAGAATAACGTTTTTTTATATCAGACAGAGATTTACTTGCGTAACTGATGACTTTTGAATTTCCCTCATCATCATCTTGAACCAGTACCGCACCAATTCCTATATTGTGTAACAAGTGTAGTCTTTGTTGCCTCTTGTCTGAAATGACCAATAAGTCTGTCCATCTGAAAGGTTGAAGCATTGCTTTTGTTCTGGCCCCCATACTTACATTATATATATATATTGTTAACCGTCTCAAGGGTTCACTTATGGTAACTACATTAGGAATATACCGTGCACTGAAGTTTACCAGACTGAAGAAATTACGAATTTCAGATGCTGTGTTTGGTTCAGAAGCATTTACAATGGCCTTTACCCTTTCATCTGTAGGACCTATGCCGTTACCAGAGATCATATTACCCATAAATTGAATTTCATTAAGACACATTTTCACACAGTCTCAAAAAGACTTTCTTTAAACGTTCATCGTGTTATTTCTGTGATAATCCATGAACGACAATGTCATCCGATATGATGTATGCACCTTCAATGTCATGAACCGCCTTGCGATATTATATGTTGATATTTGTCTGGCGCGGAACTAATACCGAACATCAAGCGTTTATAACGATATAACCCTTTCTGTGTAACGAACATTGTTATGTCTCTCGAGTTTTCATCTAATCATATTTGATGATAGCCATATTTAAGGTCCAGTTTGCTAAAAACTTTACTCCCATTGAGTTTATATAGGACATCATACACCGTTGGTATTGGGTGACGTTCCCTGAGTATGGCTTCATTCGCCCTCATCATGTCGACGCAGAGTCGCACGTCACCATCTGGTTTAGGAACCACTATCACAGGACTCACCCAATGACTTGGAGATTCTACGTTTTCTATAATGTCTAATCTCTCCAGCTTGTCAATTTTATAACTGACCTTGTTTTGCATGCTAAACGGTATTCTGAACATTTTCTGAGATACAGGTGTGACATCTTCGTCGATGTGAATTTCCAATTTGTAATCTTTTAGTTTACCAATCCCGTTGAAACAACCTTGAAATATGTGGTTATTCACAATGTTCACTACATCTTTTACTGTCAGTAGACCTATATTTATTGCGTAAATATTCATGACGTACACATATTTAACGGCAGATTACATGGTGATACGGAGGGACATTATACGTGTACCGCAAATAATGGTAAAAGCCTGGTCGATTATGTGATTGGTTCAACGCAATTGTTTAACTACTGTACTGACTTCTACATTGGAGCTGAGGATTACTCTGATCATTTCCCAGTGTGTTGTAGGCTTACATTTCAAAGTAATACAAAACATGATGACAATATCAAACTTAAAACAATCATGTTCGTACAAGTGGAAAGATTCCTGTGAAAACACATTTATCGAAAGCTTTTCTCGCCTATTTCAGCAGTTTAACAGTAACCTAACGGCAGGCAACTCTATTGAAAAACTCGGTGATTTTAATTTACTGTATAAACAAGCCGGTATATCTATGAAAAGGCTTTCGGGTCCGATACAGGTAAATAATACTCAGCCAGACTGGTGGGACGACGAGTGTTTACTGGCCAAGCGTGCTAAATACAAATACCAGAGAAGATTTAGAGCCTCTAATCTGCAGAGTGATTTCGATTTATACACTTCTCATAAAAGGCAATTCAAGACTTTGTGTACTATTAAAAAGCGATCTCTTGAAAAGAAGCGACGACATTACCTTGTTAAATCCTGTCATAATCCAAAGTTGTTTTGGCAAACAATAAAAGGTTTATCGAATAAACACATTAACAAGCAATCAAATAATCCTTGTATCAACAGTGATACATGGTTTACCTATTTTCAAGGTTTATTCAATCGTGATACTAGCGACGTTGTGGATGGACCGAGTATACTTGATAACCCAATAAGGGAGGTAAATGCTGATGATTTAAACGCACCCCTATCAAGGGAGGAAATCCGAATGAATGAATGAATGTATATTGTTTTATGGCGCATCGACAGCTAAGGTCATTTAGCGCGCAATTAAATTTAATTATTCATGATCCCTGGGAAAACAAACCAGTACTAGGCTAGAAAATGTGCCTTGCCCAAGGGCACTCCACCATGACCGTAGTGCCGCGACTGGGGATCGAACCCGGGACACCCGACGCTAACCACTCGACCACAGCGGATTCCTAGGAGGAAATCCGAAAAAGTACAATTGCTCTTCATGGTAATCGAGCTACAGGCATTGATGAGTTGTGCATATAAATGTGTAAGTGCACTATAGACGTTGTGTTACAATACCTACATGTTCTTTTTAACAGTATATTTGACACTGGACAATTTCCCGAGCAATGGAGCAAGAGTATTATTTCCCCCATACATAAGAAAGGATCTAAGTTAGAGCTCAACAATTATAGGGCTATTTCTTTAATAAACTCTTTATGTAAAATATTTGTGCATGTGTTAACAAGACGCTTAACCAACTGGTGTGACGTTAACAATGTAATAGAGGAATCTCAAGCTGGGTTCCGATCGCAATACTCTACCATTGATAATATATTTACGTTAAATGGTGTGATACAAAAATATTTAAGCAAACGAAAAGGAAGATGTTATGTATTTTATATAGACTTCTTAAAGGCATTTGATGGCTGTATTCACAAGAAACTGTGGTCATGTTTGTCTAGACATGGTGTACAAGGAAAAATTCTCTGCATATATGACTCTATGTATCGTAAACTTAAATCATTTGTTAGAGTAGACGGTGGCCTAACAGACCTTTTTTCGTGTAGCATTGGAACTCGCCAAGGCTGTGTTAGTTCACCCATAATATTTTCTTTATTTATCAATGACTTAGTTACTTATCTTAGACATAAATGTGGTCCCGGTATTCAGATAAGCAACGATATTGACGATGTATATGCATTGATGTTTGCTGATGATGTTTCCAACGTGGCTGACACTGTGTTTAACCTACAACGCCAGATCAACTATATTGATGACTTTTGTAAAGACACTGGCATGAACTTAAATCTAGATAAATATAAGATAATGGTGTTTCGGAATGGTGGATCTCTACGTGCCTATGAGAGATGGACATTTCGGGGAAATATAATAGAAGTAGTGCCTTACTACAAATACCTTGGTGTATTTTTCACATCAACATTGTCCTGGACTAAAACAAAAGAAACATTAGCTCAGCAGGCATCTAAAGCTGTTGTTAGCATTTTCAAATACCAGAAGAATTTTGGTTATTTCTTTGCTAATGAAGCTCTGAAATTGTTTGACTCTATTGTCGTACCGATTTTATGTTACTCTGCTGATGTGTGGGGGTACCAATATTCTGAATGTATAGAACGAGTGCAATCCAATTTCTGTAAACGTATATGTTGCCTGAATAGAAATGTACCAAACTTTACTGCCCTTACTGAATGTGGGCGACAGCCATTGTCAGTTATATACATGACTAGATGTGTTAAATACTGGGTTAAGCTTACCACAATGCCTAGCCATAGATATCCAAAACAGACATATAATATGTTACGTTCTTTGGATGAATCTGGTAGGATAACATGGGCTACACATATAAAACAGTTATTGTTCAAGTTCGGTTTTGGATATGCATGGCTAGCAAATGAAGATGGTGATACCAATGCATTTACTTATTTGTTTAAAACACGTGTTACTGATTGTGCACAGCAAAACCTAAATGAAAAGGTAAATACTTCAAGTAAAACATTTTATTACAGAAATTTAAAAACACTGCTAGATGTTGAAAGGTACCTATCTATTGATCTACCGTATTTATATAAAAGAGCTTTGTCTAACTTTAGATGTTCGGGTCATTGTTTGAATATTGAGACAGGTCGACACCAGAATATTGACAGAGAACTTAGATTTTGTAATCACTGCTCAATGTCAAATATCTATACTGTTGAGGATGAATTTCACATGCTATTATTATTTCCATTATATGCCAATCTAAGACAAGAGTTTTTCCCACAGCCATGGTTACGTAGACCTATTTGTGAACAATTGTTTTACGACATTATGTCAAATAAAGACATCAACAATATATATCGCCTGTCAAAATGTATACATAAAGCGTTTCTACTTAGACAAACTCTATAAATTGATAAACTGTGAATGTGATATTATATTACTGCTATTAGTATTGGTATAGTCTCAGTTACATTTATTATTGTCTGTATGTTTAACTGTTCCATGTGCTTACTTACAGGTATCTACTAAACGTATTTGTTTGCTTTTCAAATTATTTCCATGTTGTAAATTATATATGTATGTGAATATCACTCATTTTTTTTTTAATTAACAAGAATTTGTATTTTGGGTCAGTGGCCTTATGTTACAAAATAAACAATATCTTATTGCAGTTTCTCTTCCAAACAAAGCTTGACCGATGTCATCGAAAACATAAATGTCAGTGTTTGGCAATGTCTCTCCCTTCGATTGAAACTATGGTTGTGAATTTTCCAATATTTTCAAAGGAACTTTTGAACCATACGAATACAATTTGTTAGAGGTATTTTCTGTGTTACACTTAATTTTTTTGTTCTTATTAAGGTCACTCCAAAGAATTGTGTCAATCAAATTAACGGATGCACCACTGTCTTTGATGAAATCAGCATTCTGTTCGTCGACTTTTACTTTAATAAGAGAGTTTTCACATTTACTGTCTACTGGAAATAAATATTCACCATTATCTGACTGTTCAACAGTGTTTACTTTTGACCATACATGTTTATTGTTCTTACTTGAGATGCTTAATACAATGATGATTTTTAGTTTATTTGCTTAGGACGGTAGGATTCATTTACATATAACAATTGAAGTTATAACTAGTTTACAAATATCTGGCATTTGTAAAAAGAAATCAGAACAGTATGCAATGCCTTCTAGTGTTGTTTTCAATCAACATCCCTGAAAATCTCAGTCTGTTACACTCCTGACCTTATACAAAAATAAAACAGCTATGTCCTAAATAAACTTAAATGCATGATAAGTTGAGGTGCTTTCAATATGTTTTACAAATTCCTTTCTTGTTTGGGGACTGACACTGCTTAATTAATCGTTCTTGCTTTGCCTGTTAACATATTAATTACAATTATGAATAAATACCCAAAGGGAAAACTACAGGAATGGTAGATATTAATATTTTGACTCGTCACAAATGTAGTTCTGTAAATTCTGGTTGTTTTTCTTTGAAATTACTTCATGAAGTTGATTATTTTTTCACCTGACGCTGTCACAATCATTTCATTGATTTAGTATCTTGACCATATTTTAAAGTGGAATACATGCTTAAACAGATGATGATATGATTTTTATTTTATTTGCATAGGACGAACTCGTAAATTACTCCTAAAAATAACTCATGAGATCATGATAACCGACACCAGCATTCGGATTTGGTCAAAGGGAAGCATTTGGGATCGGAGCGCCGTGCAGAGATTGGACAATAATGACTTTGTTGAAAGTTGAAAGTGTTTTTAAGTTAAATACCCTCTGACTGATTTATAATGTAAACATTGTTTGCTTTTAGCTTTATTGTCAGCTGAGGAGCCATTTTCAGAACAACATGTTTTTCTGAAATTGAAAGTAAAATTCACTGCGGAATAAGGGTGACCTTTGAGTTGACGTCATAGCTATATAAAATCAAAGCACTGAAAGTACTAAATTGCGGGGGATGTTGGCTCTTGAGTGTTAACAAGATTTTCCTTCAATTTGACCTAGTGACCTACCTTTTGACCCAACATGACCCATGTTATAACTTGACCTAGATATCGTCAAGAAAAACATTCTTCAAAAATGCGGTATCCAGAGTGTTAACAAGATTTTCCTTCAATTTGACCTAGTGACTTAGTTTTAACCCGGCATGACCCATATTCAAACTTGACCTAGATATCATTTAGATAGAATTCTGACCAAATTTCAAGCTGCTGTAGCCAAAATAGATGCTTCTACAGAGTTAACAAGATTTTCCTTCAATGTGACCTAGTAACCTACTTTTGACCATTATGACCCATGTTCGAACTTGACCTACATATCATCAAGACAAACATTCTGATAAAGTTACAACATGCTCAAGTTGAAAATAAGGCCTCCGAAGTGTTAACACGATTTCCATTCAATTTGGCCTAGTGACCTAGTTTTTGACCCGGCTTGACCCATATTCAAACTCGATTTAGATATAATTTTAATAAACATCTGACCAAATTTCAAGCTGCCTTACTTAAAAATACGGCTTATACACTGTTAACAAGATATTCCTTCAATTTGGCATAGTGACCTAGTTTCTTACCCAATATAACCTATATTTGAACTTGACCTAGAAATCATTAATACAAACATCCTGACAAAATTTAAAACTGCTGACGCAAAAGTTGCGGCCTCTAGAGTGTTAACAAGCTTTTCCTTCCATTTGACCTAGTGACCTACTCTTTGACCCATCATGACCTATGTTCAAACTTAACCTACATATTCTCAAGACAAACATTCTGATAAAGTTCCAACTTACTCCAGTCGAAACTGTGGCCTCTAGAATATTAACAAGATTTTCTTCAATTTAACCTAGTGACCTAGTTTTTGACCTCAAATAGCCCAGTTTCGAACTTGTCCAAGATTTGATGGAGATGAATGTTCTGATCAACTTTCATAAAGATCCGATGCAAAATGTAGCCTGTAGATTGTTAACAAGGGAAACTGTTGACGATTCACGACAGCCGTATTTCCGTATTTTTCATTGCAGGGATTTTCTCAAAAGGTTTTTGAGCTACCCGCTTTCAAGCTACTCGTTTTTCATATATTTAAAAGAAACATTTAAGATCCTTATGTCTGACTTAGATTTCTAAATTATGTATACAACTTCATTGATTAAAACTTTACATTGTGTACGTTTACATTGTATGATGTACATACTGTTTAGGTTATTGTAGCATTTAACTAGTCCCTGGACAATCAAGAAAAATTGTCCATTTTGAAAAAACAGAGGGCAGCACAAAAACTTTACAAATTTACACTTCCTGAAAGTGGGCATGACAATATACGGAGGTATTCAGCATAGCTGAATCCCCGCATAAAACAAAAGGTAGGATAACATGTGAGTTTTTTGGTAGTTTTGATAATGAACTTTAATTGAATATAGGTTTCTGGGTTATTTCGGCTGCTTGGAAACAGCAATAGCCCAAAACGCTATAATGGTCGCCTATGGAAAATGAATTGCTTCCATCTGACCATTTGTTAGTCGCCGATTGCTACTGTCGACTAATCTTCCGGAAGATACCGGAATTTAGGTGTGTATACACGGTGTTCCGTGTAAATTGCTGATAGCGTAATATTTAATTTGAAATGCAGTTTTAGTTGTTTTAGTTATAAATACGATAAGCCTAATGGAATAGTCTTATTTAATTATTGTTTGTCATTAAGCAATGGAACCAACTGTTTCCTGTTTTAGTTTGTATGTCGTTTCTGTTCTTGATTTATTGACTTTCTTTGAACGAGATCTTGTTAAAAGTAATTGGTTTTCGTGGTGGTATCTGTCAGAATGTTCATGACAAGGTCGTGGTGATATCAGTTCTTATTTGGTATCAATAAAAGCGTTATGCATGTACAATTTGTATACGTCAATTTTTTGTAATGAAAAAATATCGTGTATTAACATAGACTACTGAATGCATGATAATACGGGTAAACAAATCGACGGCGAAGCCGGCGAAGCCGGCGATGTTTCCCGTCAATAGGTAATGTGTATGAATTTTGCAAAATTTTGCTATACCGTCTTTCCAAAAATTGTGTCCAGAGTGGAATTTTCGATGCAGTCACGATTCTGCTACCTTTTGATTGGATGAAAAGAAATTATTGAAACAAAAAAAACTTCTAGAGCAAATAATTAAATATGATAATACGTACTCGATAAAGGAACCGTGCACAAGTAATTTTATGTGTGATAATTTCCGTCTAATAACCCTCGTCGTCTATTTCTAAAACGAGTTCAAATAAAACTCGTAAGGGTTTTTTGACCTTTGACATTCTGGAATTTATAAATCCAAATTCCTGTAATATGATGTCAAAAAAGTCTCATTTACCCATTATGTTTTTTATTTCTAATATGAGTCAGGGTCTTTCAAATTTGAAAGACCCTGTATGAGTATAGGTGCTACCTATTTCGGGTAAACATTTATTAACTTTTGTGCTCGGTAAATAATTCCCCGTGAACTGCAGTAAGTCCCTTGCTTGCAGCACGATCACCTCCCTAATCAAAGAAAATAAAAATCATCATCAGGTTAAGGTTATATTTAACCATAAAATATAGCCAAGATTTTAAATCCATGAAATTATGATGACAGGTACAACAAATAATCAACTTGCCCTTCATAAAGTACTTCAAATAAAACGATTCCATAATTTACGGAACTACATTTGTGACAAGTCAAACTAACCTTTCCTATAATATGGTATTTTCCTTTTAGTTATTTATTCATCATTTGCGTTACGCTAATAGAATGACGTCATATTACAGGAATTTGGTTTTGTAACTTCTGGAAAGTCAAAAAACCCTTATGAGTTTTTATTTGAACATGTTTTAGAAATAGACGACGAGTGTTATTAAACAGAAATTATCACACATAAAATTACTTGTACTCGTTCCTTTATCGAGTACCTATTATCATATTTAATTATTTCCTCTAGAATTTTTTTTTGTTTCTATATTTTAATTTCATCCAATCAAAAGGTAGCAGAATCGTGACTGCATCGAAAATTCCACTCTGGACACAATTTTTGGAAAGACGGTATAGCAAAGTTTTGCAAAGTTCATACACATTACCTATTGACGGGAAACATCGCCGTCAATTCGTTTACCTGTATCACATCAGAAATGCAATAAATAATCTGATTTGCCTCCTCTTGAATATTATAGTTGATTCGGTCATGCATACTAAGTCTTGCCATTTGCATTTTCTACTAAGTCCAGGGCTCTCGTGAGGTGGCGACTTGAGCGAAGTGTTTGAAGAATATATAATGATTTTGTTAATTTCAAGCTGCTATATAATGTACATGTTACCTGTCTGAAAACTGGTAAAAATTCTCATTGTTTACCCTAAATAAGGCTTGCTTTTTTCATCCAATCTTCTGGAAAATTGATCAGAACATTTGACCCCATCGAATCACTAATCAAGTTTGGTCATGTTGTACCAAAGTCTAGGTCACAAGGCCAAATCGTAGGACAAACTGGTAAACACTTGTTCTTCCACTCTTCATGAAATTGTGTACAGTCGTTAAGTTTTGTCTTTATAAAATCTTAGTCTCATTTCAGGTTAAATCTTTAGTAGAAAAATCCTATGAAACTCTAGACACTGCCTATGTTTTATCTGTTCTTCTTGTGAGGTTGTTGGTGCATTTGCCTTTAAAAAAGACTGCGTAAAAGTTTTAACATTTTCCCTCAGTAATATAGAGTTTTTTCTGGCACCTAGATATGCAGAAGAGGACTTTTGAAAAATTCTGACAAAAGTAGAAGTAATTGCTCAAAATGAGCTATTTCTGAATTTGCCATGTTGTGCAACGTTTTCAACTTTCTTCATTAATTTTATCTTCATTTATAGAGACTTTCCACATTTTCGCCTTCAATATTTCAAAGTCGTCTGCTGCAGATTTGTTGTATGTGGTAATTTTTTTTAAACTTGGTTGTCAAGAACTAAGTCACTAGGTGAATGCTCTGATGAGTGATCCAGTACCAGTAAAAAATTACATATTTTATTATGACTTTTATGCACTAGTCTTTGCTAAGTAAAAGTAAGTTTTCATAAATGAGTTGTGGATAATGCAAACCAAGATTAGACTGTATGAATGTGCTGGCTGATCTTGGACTACATTGTTAAAAAAAATGCAGTTTTAAGTCATATGAATAACATGATACGCAAAAGTTGTTAAGAGTTAAGAAAAGGGGGAGAAAGCCTTAGGTTTGCTTATTTATGAATTTTTGGTAAGATTTTTATGCTTCTTGCCTTCACACCTTGACTGACATAGCAATAATTTCTCCTTCACATGTCTGAATTTCTTCTGGTTAGGCACACTTTCACCCTTGATGTCTGCTTCCATAAATAATGTACATATTTATGAATTTTAGAGATATCCTGGTTTGAAGCTGACAAACCGGGTTCTAGCCATGTTAAGTGTTACAAGATTCCCACAGATGTGTAGAAGATTGTTTACCTTAAAGAAAGGGTTGAGTCAGGTTAACATCACACATCTACCAGCATGTGTAAGGGTAAGTAAGATCATCATTATGAACACTTGTGCAAAGTGACATGAAAATCATCTGATAAATTGTGAAATTATAGCTACTAAGCTAGTGTAAGCTTGTTTAATTAATTTTTAGCTCCTCTGACTGAAAGTCAGTCAAGCTTAAGTCATGGTGAATTGTCCGTTGTGTGTCAGTATGTTAACTTTTTGCTTCAATTGATTTCTCTGTAACCACTGGATAAATAGGGATGAAACTTCACAGGTAGTATTCAAAGTCCTCTTCTAAATTCCTTCTTCTCCCAAACTGGTCAGCGAACTTCAGCGAACTTTCAAATAAATTTGAAAAAATGTTCCTTGGATTACCCTCTTATAGATTTCTTCAAGCCATGTTGATTGGTCGAAAAACACGACTGCAAGGGGTTGGGCTGTTTAGCCTTATATATGGCTATAGTGAAGACTTTAAAAATCTTCTCCCCCCAAAGGGTCTGGCCTTTTTTCTTAAAACTTAGTAAAAATGTTATTTGGGCTGAGCTTGTTTTCATTATATAATACTTGTGAAAGCTTGAGTCAAGCACGCCTATAGGTTACCCGTTACCCGTACGAAGACATCATAAGAGATAAAAAAACGAGAGTTCAGTACAATCATACTGTTTTTCAAATGTCAAATCTCAACCCCATAGAATTATTTTTTTTCCATTTTGTTTTCGGTTTTACTTGACTGAAAAAGTAACTTCTAACCTATTTATTTCATAACCGGTAAATCCGCTGACACGATTTTTCGAAGTTTTGATTGGATGAAAAGTAAATTACAAAACAAAAAATACTTTATGAAGGGAAAGTCGACTATTCTTTTGTACCTGTCATCATTATTTCATTGATTTTTTTAAGTTTGTGTTTTTATACCCCCAAAAAACAAAGTTTTGGGGGGGTATGTAGGAGTCACTGTGTCAGTCGGTCGGTCGGTCGGTCAGAAGCCATATTTTGTCCGGACCATATCTTAACAATGCAACATAGGATTTGAACAATACTTCATAGGATGATACAACACATTTAGAGGAAGTGTGGTGTACAGGAACAATAACTCTATTTTATCTAAATACAGAGTTATTGCCCTTTGTTACTTTTTCTTATTCGTAGAGTCTTGTCCGGAGCATAACTTTAAAACTAATTGCTGGAATTTAATAAAACTTCATAGGATGATACAACACATTGAGAGGAAGTGCAGTGTACAGGAACCATAACTCTATTTAATCTAAATACAGAGTTATTGCCCTTTGTTACTTTTTCTTGTCCGGAGAATTACTTTATAACTAACAGATGGAATCTAATAAAACTGCATTCAATGGTAGAGCATAATCAGAGGAAGTGCAATGTACAAGAACCATAACTCTAATTTACATAATTACAGAGTTATTGCCCTTTGTTACTTTTTGTTATTCGTAGAGTCTTGTCCAGAGCATAACTTTAAAACTAATTGTTGGAATTTAATAAAACTTCATAGGATGATACAACACATTGAGAGAAAGTGCAGTGTACAGGAACAATAACTCTATTTAATCTAAATACAGAGTTATTGCCCTTTGTTACTTTTTCTTGTCCGGAGAATTACTTAATAACTAACAGATGGAATCTAATAAAACTGCATTCAATGGTAGAGCATAATCAGAGGAAGTGCAGTGTACAAGAACCATAACTCTAATTTACATAATTACAGAGTTATTGCCCTTTGTTACTTTTTCTTATTCGTAGAGTCTTGTCCGGAGTATAACTTTAAAACTAATTGTTGGAATTTAATAAAACTTCATAGGATGATACAACACATTGAGAGGAAATGCAGTGTATAGAAACCATAACTCTATTTAATATAAATACAGAGTTATTGCCCTTTGTTACTTTTTCTTGTCCGGAGAATTACTTAATAACTAACAGATGGAATCTAATAAAACTGCATACAATGGTAGAGCATAATCAGAGGAAGTTCAGTGTACAAGTACCATAACTCTAATTTACATAATTACAGAGTTATTGCCCTTTGTTACTTTTTCTTGTTAAGTAAGCCATTTTTTGTCCGGCCTATTTCTTACAAACCACTGGGTGGAATTCAATAAAAAAATTACATGAAGCTTCTATACTTAGAGGAGATGTGCATATCCTAAAGGGGTTACAATTGCATGTTATTTTACAGAGTTATGGCCCTTTTACTTATTAAGTAAGCCATATTTTGTCCGGCCTATTTCTTACAAACCACTGGGTGGAATTCAATAAAATTTTACATGAAGCTTCTATACCAAGAGGAGATGTGTTTATCCTAAAGGGGTTACAATTGCATGTTATTTTACCGAGTTATGGCCCTTTTACTTATTAAGTAAGCCATATTTTGTCCCACCTATTTCTTACAAACCACTGGGTGGAATTCAATAAAATTTTACATGAAGCTTCTATACCAAGAGGAGATGTGCATACCCTACAGGTCTTACAATTGCATGTTATTTTACAGAGTTATGGCCCTTTTGTTGGTCGGTCGGAAGCCATATTTTAAATCAAGGTGCTGTTTTGGGGGTATTTATCAGCTTCAATGATAGTTCTAGTTTCAATATGTTTTTCAAATTCCTTTTTGTAACTTTCTACAATTTTGCATATTAATTAGTTTCTAGTTTGGGGACTGACACTGCTTAATTAATTGTTCTTGCTTTCACACGACCTAGACTTTGCCTATTAACATGTAATATATATATATAGGATCTGACATGAGTTGTCATTTCATATAAAGTTTTATTAAAAGAGTTCAAGAAATTTGTTATTAAGCGAGCCTTTGGAAAGACAAAGAATGTCAGATTCTTTTTATCACATGACAAAACACAAAAAGAAATCAGGTTTTCGCAGTAAGAAAATCAGGTTTTCGCGGTAAGAAAATATTTCCCAACATGTAATACTTAATTAACTGTTAACTAATCAAAAATTTCTTTTTTTTAATGGCCAATATTTAAATGGTCCCTTTACCTCGTCCATCTATCGTGACATTTGTATTTACCGGATACAGCCAGTTTGTAAACATTCGCCGATCGGATGAAGACAAAAATAGTGATTCGGTCATATTATATTATACATGTTACATATAAAGAAAAAGGTAATGGGTATATTAGATTGGATTCAAGCATTGTCATGTGATAGATATATATAGTGAAAACACTAAAAAATGTATTTGTTTAAATATGTAGGCCTGATATTAAAATAATTTGGCACAAATATTCCTTTGGTGACAGTCTACCAAGATTGTTGAAATCATTATGATCTTTTGATAAATATGACCACCACCAGGGGACGTTGCTAGATTAAATTATTTTGATCAGTTGAAAATCATGGCCACCAGGGGCTGGGACTTGTTTTCCTAATATACGCATATACATGTATAATGAAAACTTGAAATATTATTGTCCAAACTAACAGGCTGATTTGGCACAAATATTCTTTGGATGACCCTCTTCAAAGATTGTTAAAATTATAATTATGATCTTTTGAAAAGCATTCAACTTTTTTTGCTAGTTTATAAATCTTGTATGCATAGAGTAAGAACATTGAAAACTATTTAATTTCTTTTAAATCAGGTGAGCGATTTAGGACCATATCATGGTCCTCTTGTTTTATTATCCTATTTGCCTGACTGTTTTGATATACCGGAACTATTGTTGAAAGCTGTTGTTGAACTCCAATAATATAAAAAAAAAAGCACATTGTGACACATGTGTTCCATGGAATACTCTTGTTGTTATTAACCCTCTCCCTCATACGACAATTCTAAAGCAGACGACTTTGAACGTATTTTATCAAAACATAGAATCTCCATAATTGAAAGGATAACCTATGACAAAAAGTGGAAAACATTGTGGCAAAAGGAGAAATTGCACGTTTTGTGCAATTTCTTCTTTTGTCACTATGTTTTCAAAAAGCCATCTGCTGCAGAGGCGTCAGAAAGCGTCTATATGAGCGAAAGGGTTAAGGAGTTAGATGGCTGTTTAGAAACTAAAGGATCAAACAATAGAAGCTATGTACAGATTAATGGCATCATTAAAAAAGGTACCCCTTCATATTAAAACAAAGCTCTCTCAATTTGATAAGTAAGTCATGCCTATTATTCTGCTTAGGGATTATAGAAGTACGTACAGTTTATATCTAGAGTTTATTTACCACTGATTTTTAGCTCTACTGGCCAAAGGCCAGAAGGGCTTATGTCGTGGCGATTTGTCCGTCGTCCGTGCGTGCGTCCGTGCGTCCGTAAACAATTTCTTGTTAACACGATACAGTCTTCACTATTGATTGTATCTCAACTAAACTTATACAGTAGTTAGATATCCATGAGAGCTCGGTTCCTTTCGAAAACCAGCAAGATCCGCCCATGCATGACTGGATTATGGCCCTTGAAATGGTCAAAATTGCTATAAAAGAGCTTGTTAACACGATACAGTCTTTACTTTTGATTGTATCTCAACCAAACTTATACAGTAGTCAGATATCCATAAGAGCTTGGTTCCTTTCAAAAACCAGCCAGATCTGCCCATGCATGACTGGATTATGGCCCTTGAAATGGTCAAAATTTCTATAAAAGAGCTTGTTAACACAATACAGTCTTCTTTTTTGATTGTATCTCAACCAAACTTATACAGTAGTTAGATATCCATAAGAGCTCGGTTCCTTTCGAAAACCAGCCAGATCCGCCCATGCATGACTGGATTATGGCCCTTGAAATGGTCAAAATTGCTATAAAAGAGCTTGTTAACACAATACAGTCTTCTTTTTTGATTGTATCTCAACCAAACTTATACAGAAGTTAGATATCCATGAGAGCTCAATTCCTTTCGAAAACCAGCAAGATCGGCCCATGCATGACTGGATTATGGCCCTTGAAATGGTCAAAATTGCTATAAAAGAGCTTGTTAACACGATACAGTCTTCACTTTTGATTGTATCTCAACCAAACTTATACAGTAGTCAGATATCCATAAGAGCTCGGTTCCTTTCAAAAACCAGCCAGATCCGCCTATGCAAGACTGGATTATGGCCCTTGAAATTGTCCAAATTGCTATAATTGAGCATGTGAACACAATATAGGTTTAACTACTATCTGATCTTCACCAAACTTAGATAGTAGTTAAATATTGATGAGAGCTTGGTTCCTTTTGAAAATCAGCCAGATCCGCCCATGCAAGACTGGATTATGGCCCATGAAATTGTAAAAATTGCTATAATACAGCTTGTGAGCACAAAAGAGCCTCCATTTACTATCCGAGCTTCACCATATATACATGCTCTGGATTGAAAATGACCAAAGAACCATACCAGTAGAGCATAGGCCCTCATGGGCCTCTTGTTTATTTTCTATCCCAAATGATAGTAAAATGAGCAGATCAGGCTAAGAGTAATGCAAAGATGATGACTTATTATAGAGCAAGGGTTTGCACTATCCTTCACTTGATGTAGACAACTATTCATGCCGCTTGGTCTGCAGCAGTACACTTTTGAAACCATTGCTTAAAAAGAGTAAAATAATTGATTGCTCATCTTGAGCAAATCCTCGATTTCCACAATGTTTTCAATCAATGCCTAGTAAATACATTTTATCTACCCAATTATTTGGAAAAATATTTAATTAATAGAGTGAAAACATGGCAAAAGGAGAATTTTCTGATGATGAACCATTTCATCTTTTGCCACATTTTTTTTCGAAGTAATCAGAGGGTTAAATCTGAGTGTTATGATTAACCCTTTCCCTCATACGACAAATATGCAGCAGATGACTTTGAACATATGTTGACAAACAATAGAAAATCTCTATAACTGAACGGATAACCTATGACTAAAAGTGGAAAACATTGTGGCAAAAGGAGAAATTGCACGTTTTGTGCAATTTCTTCTTTTGTCACTATGTTTTCAAAAAGCTGTCTGCTGCAGAGGCGTCAGAAAGCGTCTATATGAGGGAAAGGGTTAAACAACCCCAAATGTAGAGGAGTGTTTTCTCCTATAGATTCAATCATGGTTTTCCAAATACAAACTGGTTCAAGTCTTTCATGGTTATTTTTCTTGATAATTATGCCCTCTTCAAAGAAGAGGGGTATATTGCTTTACACATGTTAGTCAGTCTGTCGGTAGACCAAAGCTTGTCAATGCCTGGACCTATGGTCCTCAAACTCAATTTGGAGGTTGAACCCTAATGATTTTGAGGACATCAGGTCAAAGGTCAAGGTCACAGTGACCTTGAATACGAAAAGCTTGTCCGAGTGATAACTCAACATTGACTGCACCCTTTGCCCTCAAACTTGACATGAAGGCTGGGGGTGACCAGTAGATGACCCCTATTGATTTTGAGGTCATTGTGTCAAAGGTCAAGTTCACAGTGACCTTGAACGTGAAAAGCTTGTCCAGGTGGTAACTCGACATCACCTGCATTTGGCCCTCAAACTTGACATGGAGGCTGGGGGTGACCAGTAGATGACCCGTATTGATGTTGAGGTCATACAGTCAAAGGTCAAGGTCACGGTGACATTGAATGTGAAAAGCTTGTCTGAGTGATAACTTGACATTGCCTGCACCCAAGGCCCTCCAACTTGACATGGAGGCTGGGTGTGACCAGTAGATGACCTGTATTGATTTTGAGGTCATCAGGTCAAAGGTCAACGTCACTGGCTTTGAACGCGAAATCTTGTCCGAGTGATAACTCGACATTGCATTCGCCCATGGCCCTCAAACTTACCATGGAGGCTGGGGGTGACTAGTAGATGACCCCTATTGTGATGTCATCAGGTGAAAGGTCAAGGTCAGCTACCAAGCTTGTCCGATTGATAACTAAACAATGCCTGGACCTATGGTCCTCAAACTTGATTTGGAGGTTGGGCCTGACCCGAAGATGACCCCTATTGATTTTGAGGTCATCGGGTCAAAGATCACAATGACCTTGAAATCGAAAAGCTTTTCCGAGTGATAACTCGACATTGTCTGCACCTATGGCCCTCAAACTTGACATGGAGGCTGGGTGTGACCAGTAGATGACCCCTTTTGTTTTTGAGGTCATCAGGTCAAAGGTCAATGTCACTGACCTTGAACGCAAAATCTTGTCAAAGTGATAACTCAACATAATGTTTGGCAAATACCTCTTGTTTTAAACCAATTTCAGATACAGACTTGTGTTTATCATTCAAGTACCACCGGAATCTCGACCCAAAAGATTATCGATCAAATTAATCAAGCCTGTAGATTTAAGGATAGAAAGAGCTTACTGAAAGTCTTGAAAACAAACAACGAAACCAAGTTAGAAAAGCCTTTGATTCTCAGTGAAAAAATGGAAGCATTCCTCAAACCGTTTCTGTTTGAAAATCCAATGGGAGAAATTGGCATAACACTTTTAAAGTTTCTACTCAAGGTAAGTACAATGCATTGCTGCATAATTCTCAACTTTCATGGTTTCACAAAACCTCCCATTTGAAAGTAATTGCATCCACCCTTCCTGATGTTAGTTTGTTTTTTGTTTTAACCAGGTTTTACACTGCTTCAACATTATTTCACCTATATCACAGTGTCTGTTCATTTGTTGATTATCTCTGGGTAAACAAACCAGTACTATAGGCAAGGAAATGTGACTTGCGGAAAGTCACTCACTCTACCATGACCACTGTGACTTTGGATGCCCGGTTCCAAATCCCGTACGCTAACCACTTGGCCACAGTGGATTTCTCTCAAACCTTCCTGAAGTTAAAGTCCTCAATTGTAAACAAAATTTCATATTTTCAGCATGGAGAAAAAAACTCGGAGTTGGAGAGGAGAGTTCTAGAGAAGATATTAAAAGGGATGGATGAATATAATGCACTAGGTTTGGCAGCTATTATAGACTGTGTTCATCATGCAAACACAGACCTAAGATGGGCTGTAGTTACAGTAAGTATTCTTAATTTTATCATTTGTAATCTTAATTCAATAACAACTTGTGGTGAGCTCGACATAGCTGTCACAATGGTGGTTCTGTGTATATACTTGCATGCATGAGTCTGTGCGTCCGTCTGTCTGAACCTTGTCCGGCCCATATCTTAACCATGCTCAATAGTATTCCAAGAAACTTGGCACAAACATTTACCTTGATGAAGCATTGTGTCGCACACAATATTTAGGCCTGTACCTCAAATGTCAAGGTTCATTTAGAGTTCAATGGTCAAAATGAGTACTATTTGATAGGATTGTACCTTGTCCAGCCCGCAACGCAACCATGCATCATAGGATTCCCAAATTGTTGTGCACAAATGTTCACAAATGTTCATCATGAAGAGGTGAAGTGCCACACACAAGACCAAGGCCTGTACCTCAAAGGTCAAGGTCTAAAGTTGAAATGAGTAATGTTTGTTAGGACTTTACTCTCAATTATGCATCATAGGATTCCAAAGTAGCTGAGCACTTATGTACACCATGTACATGGAAGGTCGAGGTCACACATTTTGACATGATTGTTTGACTTCGAGACAACAATGAATAGGTCACTTTCATTTAAACTTAGTGTTTGACAAATTTACGGAAATACAAACATTTTGGTTTTTGATCTGTCAAAATTATTCAAATTGAAGGAGAGGAATCATTTTATTTGCGACCGAAATAAAGTTTTCTATACATGTGTTGGTGTGTAGAATTATTCCTATGTAAGATATGTCTGAACCTTTCATACACAAAAAAATACTAAAAAAAGACATATGTTAAACTTCAGAATAATATGGTATCTCAAAAATGAAAGATAATGTTTGGTTATTGTACTTTTGACATTTTACAACCACTTCGCAGTTCGGTATTGCAGAAGGTCCTTAATAAATTGCTTTTAGGTAAACTCTTTTTCAGTCTGTGTTGCAATTGCATGGAAGAGCACTATGTCTGTGAAAAAACCTTTTGAGAGCGGCTCAACGTGTTGCCTGTGGGCATCTAGTTTCAAATGTTGTCTGCTGCAGAGGCTTGAGAAAGCATCTATATGATGAAAAGGGTTAAGTTGTGTTATTTTATGAAAGCACGTGGCCATGGATCACAGGGTGTGCGTCTTTTATTGCTGACTGAGTTAACCCTTTTCCTCATATAGACACTTTCTGACACCTCTGCAGCAGACAGCTTTTTGAAAACATAGTGACAAAAGAAGAAATTGCACAAAACGTGCAATTTCTCCTTTTGCTACAATGTTTTCCACTTTTTAGCTCGCCTATTCGAAGAAATAGGGGAGCTTATGTTATGACCCTGGCGTTGGCGTTGGCGTCCGCGTTGCCAGCTTGGTCAAACCTTTGCGTGCAAGGCCTTTTCTCAGACACTGTGTATGCTGTTGCTTTGAAACTTCACACTCTTATTCAGGATCATTAGGGGACCTTGTATGTCAAGTCCCATAACTCTGGAATGGATTTTGACTGAATTGTGCCCCTTTTTAGACTTAGAAATTTGGTCAAACCTTTGCGTGCAAGGCCTTTTCTCAGACACTGTGTATGCTGTTGCTTTCAAACTTCACACACTTATTCAGGGTCATTAGGGGACCTTGTATGTCAAGTCCCATAACTCTGGAATGGATTTTGACTGAATTGTGCCCCTTTTTCGACTTAGAATTTTGGTCAAACCTTTGCGTGCAAGGCCTTTTCTCAGACACTGTGTATGCTGTTGCTTTGAAACTTCACACACTTATTCAGGATCATTAGGGGACCTTGTATGTCAAGTCCCATAACTCTGGAATGGATTTTGACTGAATTGTGCCCCTTTTTGGACTTAGAAATTTGGTCAAACCTTTGTGTGCAAGGCCTTTTCTCAGACACTGTGTATGCTGTTGCTTTCAAACTTCACACACTTATTCAGGGTCATTAGGGGACCTTGTATGTCAAGTCCCATAACTCTGGAATGGATTTTGACTGAATTGTGCCCCTTTTTCGACTTAGAATTTTGGTCAAACCTTTGCGTGCAAGGCCTTTTCTCAGACACTGTGTATGCTGTTGCTTTGAAACTTCACACACTTATTCAGGATCATTAGGGGACCTTGTATGGCGTTGGTATCAGCGTTGCCAGGTTAAGATTTGCATGCAAGTATTGAAAATTTGTGATATCTTGCAATAAATAATAGTGTGTGGTTTTATCTGATACTGATACTGTAAGTCTTCGGTATTATGTTCACTATTGGCATACATCGTATATAAACCAATTTACAGATTTAAAAGGCCTGTATGGACTTGGTTAACATTTGCATGGAAGTATTGAAAAGGTGTATTATCTTGCAATAGGTGATACTGTGTGACTTTACCTAATGCTATAACTGTTCTGAAGTAGGCCCTGATAGACGATGGCCCTGATAGGCGAGCTATATTGTCCTCCGACAACTCTTGTTGTCATAGGTTATCCATTCAATTATGGAGATTTTCTATGTTTTGACAAAATACGTTCAAAGTCGTCTGCTGCAGAATTGCCGTATGAAGGAAAGGGTTAATTTGCTGTGAGGTGTAAGAATTGCTAAGAAACATATTTTTTTAATCCATTACCACAATCAGGAATTCTGTAGTAGATGACTTTGATACAATCCAGACTTTAAAAATGGTAGTAATGGCTGCCCTCCTTGGCACTCATGGTTGCGGGGGTATAGCATTACAACTGACTGGCTGGTGTGAGGATAAATGGACCAGCTGTACTGGTATCCTACTCAGAAAATGACGTGATATAACTGAATTGAAAGCCGCATAAAACACCAATCAAACATTGAAATGATCTAGACAAAAATATGGACATTCATGACAAACTTTAGTATAACGATTAAATAGGATTGAAAACATTGTGACACAACGGCAAATTGGTCCTTATGAACAAATTTCTACTTTTGCCACAATGTTTTTTCAAAAGTCATCTGCTGTACATGTATGTGGGAAAGGGTCACAAAACAAACTTCTTGTGTTGAAATTCCATTCTTGCATAATTATGAGTTCTATTTAACCGTTTTCTATTTGCTGATGTATTTTGACACATTTACAGCAGATGACTTTAGAAAAGCTTTGTGGCATATTATGAAGTTACTTGTAATAAGCATTTTCTCCTTTCACTGTCATATTTTCAACTCTTTTCAATAATTATACTTTTGATGGATAAAATGATATTCCCTTTTTAGCTCGACTTTTCGAAGAAAAGGCTAGCTATACTACTCGCCCCGGCGTTGGTGTCACACCTTGGTTAAGGCTTTTATACCAATCCCCTTTTTAGATCACCTAGAGCCGAAGGCTCAAGGTGAGCTATTCTGATCACTTTTTGTCCGTCGTCCGTCGTCCGTCGTCCGTCCGTCCGTCCGTCCGGCGTTAACTTTTAGCTTTAAACATCATCTCCTCCCAAACTCCAAGGACAATTTCCGTGAAACATCACAGGACTGTTCCTCTGGTTGGCCTCTTTCAAAGTTGTTCAAAGATTTAAATTCCATTGAGAACTTTGGTTGCTGCGGCATCAGAAAGGGGGCAAAATGTCCGAACTTTAAAAATCTTCTCCTCCGAATCTGCCTGTCAGATTCAAATATAATTTGGTAGAAATGTTCCTTGGGTGACCCTCTATGAAAATTGTTCAAGCCATACTGATTGGTCGAAAAACATGGCAGTCAGGCGGCATCAGAAAAGGGGCAAAATGACAAAATTTGAAAATTCCATTTTTATGAAAGTGCTTGTCTGGTTTTAAGAAAATATAATACGAATCTTACTTTAATGATCCTCTATTTAATTTGTTTAAGCCGTTTTGATGGGTTACACAATCATAGCAACCAGGCGTCATCACAAAAGGGGTAAATTGAACTTTTAGCTACAAATGACAACCAACTCCTACCATTCCAATAGACCAATTTCCACAAAACATCACAGGAATGTTCCTTTGGTGGTCCTCTTTCAAATTTGTTCAAAGAATAAAATTCCATTGAGAACTTTGGTTGCTGCGGCATCAGAAAGGGGACAAAATGTCCAAACTTTAAAAATCTTCTCCTCCGAATCTGCCTGTCAGATTCAAATATAATTTGGTAGAAATGTTCCTTGGGTGACCCTCTATAAAAATTGTTCAAGCCATACTGATTGGTCGAAAAACATGGCAGTCAGGCGGCATCAGAAAAGGGGCAAAATGACAAAATTTGAAAATTCCATTTTTATGAAAGTGTTTGTCTGATTTAAAGAAAATATAATACGAATCTTACTTTAATGATCCTCTATTTAATTTGTTTAAGCCGTTTTGATTGGTTACACAATCATAGCAACCAGGCGTCATCACAAAAGGGGTAAATTGAACTTTTAGCTACAATTGACAACCAACACCTACCATTCCAATAGACCAATTTCCACAAAACATCACAAGAATGATCCTTCGGTGGTCCTATTTCAAATTTGTTCAAAGATTTAAATTCCATTGAGAACTTTGGTTGCTGCGGCATCAGAAAGGGGACAAAATGTCCAAACTTTAAAAATCTTCTCCTCCGAATCTGCCTGTCAGATTCAAATATAATTTGGTAGAAATGTTCCTTGGGTGACCCTCTATAAAAATTGTTCAAGCCATACTGATTGGTCGAAAAACATGGCAGTCAGGCGGCATCAGAAAACGGGCAAAATGACAAAATTTGAAAATTCCATTTTTATGAAAGTGTTTGTCTGATTTTAAGAAAATATAATACAAATCTTACTGTAGTGATCCTCTATTTAATTTGTTTAAGCCGTTTTGATTGGTTACACAATCATATCAACCAGGCGTCATCACAAAAGGGGTAAATTGAACTTTTAGCTACAAATGACAACCAACTCCTACCATTCCAATTGACCAATTTCCAAAAAACATCACAGGAATGTTCCTTTGGTGGTCTTCTTTCAAAATTGTTCAAAGATTTAATTTCCTTTGAGAACTTTGGTTGCTGCGGCATCAAAAAGTGAGAAAAATACCCAAATTTTAAAATCCTTTTCCTCCATAATCTGCTTGTGCGATTGCAAGATAATTTGGTAGAAATGTTCCTTAAGTGACAATCTAAATAAACTGTTGAAGCCATATTGATTTCGTTGAAAAACAGGGCAGCAAGGTGGCATCAGAAAAGGTGCAAAATGACAAAAACTTTATAATTCCATTCTTATTAAAGTTCTTGTTAGATTTCAAGATATAAATGGCCTTTACTAATAAGCTGTTTCTTGAGAAGTGTCCACTCCTTGCAGTTTCATTTGCACTCCTTGATCAAATTTTCCCAGATATTTGCAGTTAAATATTTGCTACTAATTTACTATCAATTAGGTGATCGATTTAGGGCCATTTTGGCCCTCTTGTTTGTCAAAACTATTACAGATATTGCTTTGAAACTTACAACACTTATTCACCATCATTACCTCCATCAACAGACAAGAGTACATAACTCTGTTGAGGTTTTTGTAAGAATTATGGCCCTTTTTTTACTTAAAATTTGGTTAAGTTTTTTGTACCAATTCACTTTTTTTTCAAAACCATTACAGATATGGATTCGAAACTTACAACACTTATTCACCATCATTACTTCTACCAACAGACGACAGTACATATTTCTGTCAAGGTTTTTGTATGAATTATTGCCCTTTTTCGACTCAGAATTTTGGTTAAGTTTTTTGTACCAATTTACTTTTTTTCAAAACCAATACAGATATTGCTTTGAAACTTACAACACTTTTTCACCATCATTACTTCCATCAACAGACAAGACTTTGCCTTTTTTTACTAAGAATTTTGGTAAAGTTTTTTTGTACCAATTTACTTTTTTTCAAAACAATTACAGATATTGCTTTGAAACTTACAACACTTATTCACCATCATTACTTCTATCAACAGGAGTTCATAGCTCTGTCAAGATTTTGTAAGAATAATGGCCCTTTTTCGACTTAGAATTTTGGTTAAGTTTTTTGTACCAAATTACTTATTATCAAAATCATTACAGATATGGCTTCAAAACTTACAACACTTGTTCACCATCATAAACTCCATCAACAGACATGAGTACATAACTCTGTCAAAATATTTGTAGGAATTATGGCCTTTTTTCGACTATAGAATTTTGGTTAAGTTTTTTGTACCAATTTACTTTTTTCAAAACCACTACAGATATTGCTTTGAAACTTACAAAACTATTTCACCATCATTCCCTCCATCAACAGACAAGAGTACATAACTCTGTCAAGGTTTTTGTATGAATTATTGCCCTTTTTCGACTTAGAATTTTGGTTAATTTTTTTGTACCAATTTTCTTTTTCAAAACCAATACAGATATTGCTTTGAAACTAACAACACTATTTCACCATCATTACCTCCATCAACAGATAAGAGTACATAGTTTTGTCAAGATTTTTGTAAGAATTATGGCCCTTTTTTCGACTTAGAATTTTGGTAAAGTTTCTTGTACCAATTTACTTATTTTCAAAACCATTACAGATATGGCTTCGAAACTTACAACACTTGTTCACCATCATTAACTTCATTAACAGACAAGAGTACATAACTCTGTCAAGATCTTTATAAGAATTATGGCCCTTTATCGACTTAGAATTTTGGTTAAGTTTTTTGTACCAATTTACATTTTTTTCACCATCATTACCTCCAGCAACAGACAATAGTACATAACTCTGCCAATGTTTTTGTAAGAATTACGGCCATTTTTCGCCTTGGAATTATGGTTAAGTTTTTCATACCACCCCACTTTTTTTCAAACCATTAGTGATTTAGCTTATACACTTACAATACTTATTTATCATCATTACCTCCATCAACAGACAAGGGTACATAAATATGTCAAGTTTTGTTTAAAAATTATGGCCCTTTTTCGATTAATAATTTGGTTAAGATATTCATACCAAATCAATTTTTTTCAAAACAATTAGAGATATAGCTTAAACACTTACAAAAATCTTTTTACGTTTTATTGGCAAGCACAAAAAAGTCGAGCATGCTGTCCTCCGACAGCTCTTGTTTTACCCCCAATAATTTTAAAGTCTTTTGCTGCATATTTTTAGCTCACATAAGTCTGTAGTCTGTCAAAATCTACTCCTCTGTAACCAGTGGGTCAATTGGGATTTATCTTCACAGAAAGCATCCTCTCTATATCCACATCAAAATTACCCATGCTGAGTTCTGGTTTCCAGGGCAACCAAAAGGAAGAAGCTTTAAAAATGTTCTTCTCTCAAACCGGTTGGCTGATTTTCAACTAAATTTGTAGAAAAGTTCCTAGGGTGACCTTTTAACTATTTCATGTGCTGTACACATAATACTTGACCAGCCACTTCATTCACCATCAGAAGAACTTTTCTAACAATTATCCTGGATGAAATTTCAAGCAAGAATAGACTATAAAAAAGCAATTATCATCTACAAATCATTAAATGAACAATGTCCTGAATACATACATCAGAGACAATTCAAGTACCCCCACAAAAAGTGTCCAAGATCCTTCTATAACAAGATGTAACAGTTACCAAAACTAAACCTAAAATTCTTCTTATTCAGGACCAAAAATTTGGGAAGCTATTCCCTTTCAAATTCAAACAGCAAATTCATTAAAAATGATAAGAAATTATATTTAGCATGGACGTTCTCTGGTTATTCATGAAATTAAGTCATTTATTGTACAACTCTTTTTCAGCTCACCTGAGCATGAAGTGTGTATAGGGAAAAGGCTTTAAAAATTTTGTAGTCTAAAAGTAGAAGGCCAAGGCCTTTGCTATTTGGTATGTAGCTTTATAAAGTGGACCTCTACCAAGATTGTTCAAATTATAGCCCTGGGGTCAAAAATTGCCTGTCCCTTGGGGTCACTTGTTTTACATACTCGTATAGGGAAACAACTTTAAAAATCATCTTGTCTAAAAGTAGATGGCCCAGGCCTTTGATATTTTGTATGTAGCTTCATTTAGTGGACCTCTACCAAGAATGTTCAAATTATAGCCCTGGGGTAAAAAATTACCCATCCCCGGGGGTCACTTGTTGTCCCCCGCTTTACGAAGTAAAACGTCGGGGACATTAAATCTCATTCGTCAGTCCCTCCGTCACGCTGTCACAAAAACTTTAACCTTGGTCATAACTTCTGAACCGTAATAGGTACTGCTTTCATAGCGGGGGACCATAATTCTCTGAATTTGCTTGTTTTACATAGATTTGTATAGGGAAAAAACTTTAAAAATCTTCTTCTCTGAGGTCACTTGTTTTTAGGGATGTCAGCGATTAATCGGTTACCCTGTTAACCGTATGTTATTCGATTAATCAGTTAGTAATTCAAGTAACAGAGTACTCGGAAAAATAGAAAAAATATATACACAGTTATATTTCACCTTTTGTTCTTTTTATGCCCCCACGGAATCTCCGATTCGGGGGGCATATAGTTTTTGGCTGGTCTGTCTGTTGGTCTGCACGTCTCTCTGCACAAAAAAAAACTTTAACCTTGGCCATTACTTTTGAACCATAATAGGTACGGCTACCATATTTCACATGTGTATTCCTTGTGACATGACCTTTCTGTCAGTACCAAATTTTTTGACCTTGCGACCTTGACCTTTGACCTAGATGTAGTTTTTGGCCTGTCTGCACGAAAAAAACTTTAACCTTGACCACTACTTTTGAACCATAACAGGTACGGCTACCATATTTCACATGTGTATTCCTTGTGACATTACCTTTCTGTCAGTACCAAAATGTTTGACCTTGCGACCTTCACCTTTGACCTAGATGTTGCCATTCTCGAAAAAAACTTTAACCTTGGCCATTACTTTTGAACCATAACAGGTACGGCTACCATATTTCACATGTGTATTCCTTGTGACATGACCTTTCTGTCAGTACCAACATTTTTGACCTTGCGACCTTGACCTTTGACCTAGATGTAGTTTTTGGCCTGTCTGCACGAAAAAAACTTAAACCTTGACCACTACTTTTGAACCATAACAGGTACGGCTACCATATTTCACATGTGTATTCCTTGTGACATTACCTTTCTGTCAGTACCAAAATGTTTGACCTTGCGACCTTCACCTTTGACCTAGATGTTGCCATTCTCAAAAAAAACTTTAACCTTGGCCATTACTTTTGAACCATAACAGGTACGGCTACCATATTTCACATGTGTATTCCTTGTGACATGACCTTTCTGTCAGTACCAACATTTTTGACCTTGCGACCTTGACCACCTTTGACCTAGATGTTGCCATTCTCGAAAAAAACTTTAACCTTGGCCATTACTTTTGAACCATAACAGATACGGCTACCATATTTCACATGTGTATTCCTTGTGACATGACCTTTCTGTCAGTACCAACATTTTTGACCTTGCGACCTTGACCTTTTTACCTAGATGTTGCCATTCTCGAAAAAAACTTTAACCTTGGCCATTACTTTTGAACCATAACAGATACGGCTACCATATTTCACATGTGTATTCCTTGTGACATGACCTTTCTGTCAGTACCAACATTTTTGACCTTGCGACCTTGACCTTTGACCTAGATGTTGCCATTCTCAATTATTTTTTTTAACCTTCCCCACTTCTTTTGAACCATAACAGGTAAGGCTACCATATTTCACATGTGTATACCTTGTGACATAACCTTTCTGTTAGTACCAACATTTTTCACCTTGCGACCTTGACCTTTGACCTAGATGTTGCCATTCTCGAAAAAAACTTTAACCTTCACCACTACTTTTGAACCATAACAGGTACGGCTACCATATTTCACATGTGTATTCCTTGTGACATGACCTTTCTGTCAGTACCAACATTTTTGACCTGGCGACCTTGACCTTTGACCTATTGGGGGGCATCAGTGTTTCACAAACACATCTTGTTCAATTTGTCACACATAATTGGCCAGAGGTTAATTATTCACACCTCAATCAGGAATGTTTACATAAAGTTCTGTGAAAACGACCGCACTCGATTGTATTGATGACCATTTGTTATCGAATAATTGTTGCTGATCTAACGATTAATTACAGGACAGACAGTTTGTTTCTTTTAAAAAAACCATTGATGTCTTATACAAGACTAGAATTATATGATAAAGACTTATTAATGAAAAACGTCCGTATAGATTATATATACGAAAAACGTCCGTATAGATTATATACATGAAAAACATCCGCATAGGTTATTCACATGAAAAACGTCCGTATAGGTTATTCACATGAAAAACGTCCGCATAGGTTATATTCACAAAAAACGTCTGTATAGGTTATTTTGTAGAAATGTTCCTTTTGTACCAGATTCTTTCAAGTCATTTTGATTGGTTAAAAAACATGTCTGACACAGGGTAGGACAGTTTTGCCTTAATCTTCTCCTTCGATAGAATTAGGTAGATTTTCAAATAATAGATATGTTCCTTGGGTACTGTAACCCACTAGTAGAGTACTAGAAACCTTCAAGCCATGTTGATTGGTCATAAAACATGACCACCATGGACGGGGCTGTATTGCCTTATATGGCTCAAGTGATTTAATTTCAGCCTAATGGCAGTGGGTCAATACTGGCCCTCTTGAGCCTCATTTCTTTATCTTGTAACGTATAAGCCAGTGAAACAATTTCAAACTTTGTACATATACCGGTAGCTTGTTATCTGCAGATATGCAGTGCTGCCAGTGCACAAGAACTTTGATTCCGACAAGCATATTCTTGGAGCAATCCTGTGTGTTTTCTTTTTGTCAGTCTATTTTCTCACTTATTATCAGACTTTCACACATACAACAAATCTGCAGCAGTTGATTTTGAAAACATCTCATCCAAAAAATCCCTTTTTGAGCAATTTCTACTTTTGTCACAATGTTTTCAAAAGTCATCTGCTGCAGAGGCATCTGAGAGCATCTATTTGAGGGAAAGGGTTATCATACTTTCACACATGTTCTATAGAATGCTCTTCTTCAAAAAGTATCTGCCCTTTTCTCTTCAACTCATTGCAGTGTCTTCTCATTAGATTTGTCTATTTGCGAAAATTTAATGTTTCAATCAACTTCAGAATGAAGCTAACTGGATGCAGAGGCTTTTAAAGACAGGATATTTTGCTAAATGTAAATTATTTTGATTCCTCGTTAAATTGGCTAACATTTAAAAAAAAAAAAATCTTTTCCTTTTAATTTACCTAATTTCCTTATGATATTACTATTCAAATGCTATTATTTTTTTACTTTGGTACATTCTGATTTTACGAAATGAATAGGTACTTTATTCTGTGGGTAAATCTAAATTTGAAATAAATAACTCCTTTATCTAGTTTTTTTTTAAACTTTGAAAGTTTCACTCATCTATCTGCCATTTTGGAATTCCTGCTCGTAGGCATAAGTATATGTATGTATACATGTATACTATATGTGAAAGTTGTTTGCATTTGAAAGTGCTCTTTTGTCACACTGAGTGAAAACTGGTACACAACATGATAAAATGTGAAAAACTAGTAAACAACATGAAAACATGTGAAGCTGTTAAACAATATGATAAAATGTGAAAACTCGAACCCAACATGATAAAATGTGAAAACCGGACTGGTACACAACATGATGAAATGTGAAAACAGGTACACAACATGATAAAATGTGAACACAGGTACACAAAATGATAACATATGAAAACTGGTACCCAACATGATAAAATTTGAAAACGGGTACACAACATGATAACATTTGAAAACTGGAACCCAACATGATAAAATGTGAAAACTGTTAAACAACATGATAGAATGTGAAAACTTGTACACAACATGATAAAATGTGAGCTACTAATTTGCTATACTGAATGCAAAGCTGACATCTGTTTAGTTTACAGTTTCTACACTTGCAGGTTTTTACCCAACTCTCTATACAAAATTTCCATCAATATTTGCTACCAACATATTACTCCGCTTATCCCTTCAGGGCCATCTTGTATGAGTTATGGCTCCTTGATATTTTTGTTCAATCTATTCTTCATCCATGAGTTCTACTGACTTTTGTGTATTTGTCTGTTTCAGGAATATGAAAAACAACTAAGGAAGGGTTTACGTGAGGAAGACAGAGATAAGATTTTACAATCATTTCAAAAGTATTCAGCCACAGCTCTATTCCCATATCTATTACAAATAAGCTTTGAACTTAAATTCAAACCCAAATATCTGGCAACTTATTATCCTGAACAACTTTCGAATGCACTGATAATCATAGGTCAACAGAATGTGACACACTATAGCTTATGCCAACAATTACAGACCGATTTAGCAAAGATTTCGTATGAGCGATTTCGATTTACTATTGAGGAAATACAACATCTACTATTTTTATATTTTAAGTTTCAAAACAACAGTTTGAGTTATTTAAAAATGCTATCAAAACATTTGAAGTCCAGTCTGGATGTGATGGTTCACTCTAATGTAGAATCAGATCAGAAGACTTATTCCCATCTCGTTAGTTCTTTGATAACCTATGCTATCCTTGGATATTATGATGAAGAAGTTCTCGACCGTTTGGTGATGAAGATAAGAGACATTGAAAACCCCTACACCATCATGAAGTGCTATAGTGCCCTTAGTATGTTAAACCATCCAGGCTTAGGCTTTTCAAAGGAGAAGATGAAAGATATTCTAGCTGACAAACATGTTAAGAAAAATTTGAATTACACATGGTTAAGAGCATTAGTTGATGAGCAGTTCCTTGACAAAGATTATGTAAAAGAACTAATGAGTGACCTGGGGAAGACCCTGACTGAAATGATAAAAAATGGTAAGATTATGTGGGCCTAT
Source organism: Serripes groenlandicus (assembly GCA_031761405.1). NCBI lineage: Eukaryota > Metazoa > Mollusca > Bivalvia > Cardiida > Cardiidae > Serripes > Serripes groenlandicus. The sequence goes on along the minus strand of JASEVX010000003.1, from coordinate 135,124,776 downwards.
TTGCCTTATATTAATATTTATTGCAATTAACCCTTTCTCACATGCAACAATTCTGCAGCAGAAGACGTTAAAAACATCTAGACACTAATTTGAAAAAGTCTATAACTGAATGTCAATAATTTAAAATAGCTTTCTATATCCCAAAAGTCCTAAATCTTTGGTAAGACTATTTTTATCATAAATGACGTCGCCAGCGTGAAATAACGTCATTCTATATTTTTCGGTATATATCTAGTGTAATAACAATGCTTCGTAACGTCATAATGAAAAGCATTGAAAATGACCACGCTATATAGCAAGACTGGATTATGGCCCTTCCCTAGTGAAAATGTGACTGAAATCCCAGTGAAATCCCACTGGGATTTCAGTGAAAAATTTGGTCAAAATAACAGTGGGATTTCAGTGAAATCCCACTGAGATTTCAGTGAAATCCCACTGGGATTTCAGTGAGATTTTGACCAATTTTTTCAGTGAGATTCTCAGTGAAATCCCAGTGGGATTCTCAGTGGGATTCCCACTGGGATTTCACTGAGAATCTCACTGAAAAATTTGGTTGAAATCTCACCGAATTTCAGTGAAATCCCAGTGAAATTTCAGTGAAAATCCCACCGAGATTTTCTTGAAATTTCAGTGAAATCCCACTGGGATACCACCAAGATTCAGTAGGACCATTCAAAAAAATTAATATGCATGAAATAAACTGTAAATTAGCTGTAATCATTTAACACATATAAGATACAAAAACTAAATCAGTAAACTGCACAAAAGACCAACTTTAATTTGAACTATATTTGCCAGGAAGCAATTATAAATTAAGAGCTTACTGGATAATTTATTTAAAAAGTCTAGGACCTTGACCCCATGCAGGATCAGCAGCGACATGGATCTTTCAGAGAAGTGTCTTGGCAATACATATATGCAGAAGTGAAACACAAATAAAATAAATGAAAACAGAATTAACTTAAGCTATACATAAGAGATCACTTTCTTCAAATCTATTTCACAGTATAACCCGAAATCATATAACCAGCATTATAATTAAATGTTTTTTAGGCTGATAATCGGTTTCTTATTCCTCGTGTTTTAGGGCGGCATGATGATAACTGGATTCCAAGTTCCTTCTTTGGTTTCCATTGCTTCTCCGGTATAGTAGTGGCTGAATATTTCACCTGCAAAATAATCAAGTTCTAAACAATATGCATATGGTTATTTAAACCCAATTTAAGGTGAAATGAAGACATTTTAATACATATAATCACCAATAAATTTTCCACAATATATTTCTCCCTTTTAGAAGTATACATCTATCTGTTAATATATATATATATATATATATATGGACACTGCAATACCCCCTTTCCTTGATTAACATGCATTGATGTACACTCAAATCAAATACAACTATAGATGGTTTTGTAACAAAAACATATGTCTTTGCAGTTTGTCAATGATTGTAATACTGAAACAGAATTTTAACCCTTTCCCAGCTATAGACGCATGTTGATGCATCTGCAGATGACTTTTGAGAACATTGTGACTGCGCGAGGTTGTATAAATCTTCAATGCAATGCATCTTGAAATCAGTTACTAAGATGTCGACTCTAAATGTAGTTTCACATATATAGTTTCACGCAAAACTTTAATGAGAATTTCTAAGTTAAAAAAGGGCCATAATCTACATAAAGAGTTATCTTACTTAATTAGTAACATAGGTGTGATGATTTAGAAGGGTTGTATTAATTTGCAATGCAATGCATCACTATTTACTGAGATAACGACTCTTATTGTAGCTGCACCCAAAACTTTAACCAGAATTTCTAAGTGAAAAAGGGCCATAATTTGCATTATATGCAGGATATTAGTTTATCTAACTTGATTATTACATAGGTGTGATAGTTAGAAAGCCTTGTAGAAAGTTTCAATGCAATACATGTACATCAAGTAGTAACTCAGCTATCGTGCAAAACAGTACTTGCATGTATAAAACCTTAACCAAGTTTTGAGTTGTGATGCCGAAGTAAGTAGAATAGATGTCATATTTCCCAAAAAGTCAAGCTAAAAACTGCAAGTAAGCTAGATATTTTCACAGTATTTAGTTCAAACCTGGGACATCCCATCTGCAAACGAACTGATATGGCCAAGCTATCATTCATACCAGTTCACTGTCAACAGTTGGGGCTCCCATGATGACCTGCACTTACTTTGTTTGGCATTCTGTTTCTCTCTCCTAATAATGGCAGCTGGTTCAGAGGTTTCTAGGTCAAGCTGAAGACTGCAGTCCTTCAAGTTTTTTCAGGTCATCTAAACAATAAACAAAATCATAAGCTTTCATGTTGTTAATTGACTATTGAATACTGTTCCCATGCTTTAATTCTTTTTTTGATAATGTCAATTGATCAGTGATACATTTTGCATGCATCTCTGTCCTAAACTTAATAAATGTTGACATAATAATATTATTTGAATGTTTATCCTGAATTTAATTTGATATTTAAAAACAAATTTTAACAGAAAATTAACTGAAGATGAAAAATATCCCCAAAACAGCACCTTGACCTACACCATAACTTAATAAGTAAAAGGGAAGTTATCATACAAATTCAACTTCCTGTGGTGTTCACTGTTCATGCACAATTAAATGATGATGAACTAATTTATTAATCAAATCAACTAACCTGAAATATTTTTAAATGACTTTCACTGGATAGGTTTTTCCTCCTTTACGAAATCGCGCTTTCGTGTGGACATCGTATCGGCTGGAATTATTGTAGTTTTCATTTCCAGAAACCAATAGACCAAACATTTCTCAGCTTTAGTAGGCTCTTTTATAGACATTTCAGTCGCTTTTAATAATGATTTGACATTTTTCGATTTCAAATCCGTTGAGGCTAGATACTTTCAAATCCTGCAGGCGGATATTATATGCTTTGGGAATTGACCAATCAGCTCATAGTAAATGGATGCGGTGTTGGAGCAATTTATTCCTGTCTAAATATAAGCTTATTTTGATCGTAAAACATTTACGATAGGATTTCTTCCCATTGAAAAGCCTATGAGTTATACGATATCTGTTCCATGCCGTTTTATATTTTAAAAAAGAAGGAAATTGCGACGAAATATTTTCATCGATCTAATAGGATTAAATATCCGTGGTTGCGTTTAACAACAACACCGTTTTACTTGGAATGCCGGGAACTTTCTGAGACGGAACCGGTTGCGACGGAACCAGCATCATTTGTTTACCTTGAAAATAAAATGGCGGAAAATCAAACACTCAAAATACACGAACATACAACAAACGATTTTGCGAGGAAGATGCTGTTATTCCTCGAACTACCAAATGGAGACTATTGAACAGATTGGACAAAAGTACAGAAAATTACTACGACATGCAAGAAAGGTAATAAATACTATTGTTTTGTGACTAATTACTGACACTCAGACAGAAAGTTCGCTTTTATTTTACGCTACAGTGTATTAAAAAAAAAAAAGTATTTCCTTGGCTTCTTTGTTTTCGTAATTCCAGACGATCAATTCAGCAGAATTTGTTCTTCATGATTATTTTATATTATTCTGGGAATCAATGTCTCAATACTCTGAACGAGTAAATAAATGTCAAATCTGTTAATTCATAATTGAGCTATTTGTAGTATTTAACAATTTTGGAAGTCGAGAAATTACTCGTCGTGCACGTAGAAAAGGAATACACAGCTATTTTGATATATTTTAATGAGGCTGTCGAGAATGAGACATGATACATTTTTGTAAGAAATTGTTTGTGTAGACTAGCTTAATCTGTTACTCTATGACTGAGAAATGATCAATCTCTTCTTTTTCTCTGCAGAAAACCAGAAATCACAGAACCTGTATATTTAAACATGCCAGGTCCCAGTTCAGGAAATGGTAACCAAGAAGCTTTTCATGAAACCATTGAGGCAACAGGTATTTTAAATGTTAATGAAATCCTTTTGCCTTGAGTGTTTTCTATACTTCATAACCTTCGAGATATTTTCATATTTGGTAGGGATGCTTTGCAGAATTAGAAGGTTTGCCACTTAGTGACTTATCAAACATACCAGTACTGGTGTAGTAATCTCCTGTTAATGATTTTATTTATTGTGAGTTTTCTCACCGTCCGTGGTCTGTCTGTTAACATTTTCCTACAAATTACTTCTATTAAAACCAACAAACCAAAATCAAAATTAATCCTTGGGTGGTCCTCTTTCAAACTTGTTCAAACACAATTTTAAACAACGTAATTATTGCTGCCTGTTCACAAATTAACTGTTGTTTCCTTAAATTTCACACACCAGTACTTCACACAACAGTTTCTCCAAGCTACTGGTTGCTTTCCACATAGGCTGTTAAAGAGCCTATTGGTGAAAGACATATGTCACTTTTTGCACTGATTTTGTAAATAATGTTTGTCAAGCTGGGATTCAAACTCCCCATCCCTCAATTGACAGCCAGTCTTGCATCGATTATTGACAGAGCTGCCAGGGCTCGGCTTAATGCATTTTGTTCACACACTTTTTATTTCTACAATTGTAGATTTGTTTTATTTTAGATTGCAATTTTTTAGGGCTTTATTAATAACATGTATTAAGATTTATGTAGACCTTAATCATTTAAGGACAACTGACATTTTTTATCATTTAAATGACTGCTAAAATGAAAATAATCCATTAAGATGCAGGTTATATATATTGATCTGTCAAAGTCATCTGTAGATTAGTTTATCTATAGTATTTGCCTGATATTGTATTGTGTTCATTTTTTCTTCTTCAGTTTTCACCCTCTGCCGGTGACTTCACTTGGATGACTTTCCTGAACCACAGAATACAGAACATGCACATTCCTGACTTCCTGTCAGCAGTGCAGATACATCTTGAGGAGCATGCTCATTGGAAAGGTAGATATTATTACATTATTATGTAACATGATGATATCTTAGATAAATGTTAATATACTGAAAAGTCTTGAGAGCATGCTCATTGGAAAGGTAGATATTATTACATTATTATGTAACATGATGTTATCTTAGATAAATGTTAATATACTGAAAAATCTTGAGGGCATGCTCATTGGAAAGGTAGATAATATGAAAAAGGCAAAGCCTCATCACGAGCACAGCGTCAATAATGGGTCTAACCTGTAGGTATATGACTACCATGATAAAGGAATCTGTTTCAAGCTGTACGAACTGAGACAGCTGTCGTGCACTATTCCTACTTTATCTCTTAGTGCAAAGTCAAATCTTCAACAATTTTAACATTCAATTCATCACATGAACATAATCAATACAGAAAGGTAAAAAAATAAATAGTGAAAACAAGTTTTCCTTCAATTAGGCTTAGTGACATAGTTTCTGGGTTAAAAGCAATGTTCAAAACTTCTATTCTGCCAAAGTTTCAGCATGTTAACATTAAATAAAAGAACAGCTGTCAGAGTGTTAACAAGATTTTCCTTTAATTTGGTCTAGTGACCTTATGTTTGACCCGACTTGACCAATATTTGAACTTGGTCTAGATATCAATAATCATCAGGCGAACATTCTGACAAAGTTTCAAGATGCTGAATCAAACCTTGAGGTCAAGCTGTTTACAAGATTTTTCTCAAATGTTTTTCTTTGGACCTCATTGTTGTTTTTATCCAACATGACCTATGTTTAAGTCTAGATTTCACCAAAACACCAATTCTGACAAAATTTCAACATGTTAAAATAAACAAGAGGACCATGATGGTCCTACATCGCTCACCTGATTTAATCAAACTTAAAAAGTTTTCAGTGTTCTTTCCCCTATATGAGTCCATGAAAAACAAGTGACCCCCGGGGAGGCGTCATTTTTTTAACAATCTTGGTAGAGGTCCACTAGATGATGCTACATACTAAATATCTTTTAGACAAGATTTTTAAAGTCTATTCCCTATATGAGTATATGTAAAACAAGTGACCCCTGGGGAGGGGTAAATTTTGAACCCAGGGATAAAATTTGCACAATCTAGGTAGAGGTCCACTAGATGATGCTACATACCAAATATCAAAGGCCTGGGCCTTCTACTTCGAGATAACAAGATTTTTAAAGTTTTTCCCCTATCTATGTCAAACAAGTGACCCCAGGGCTATAATTTGAACAATCTTGGTAGAGGTCTACTAGATGATGCCACATACCAAATATCAAAGGCCTGGGGCCTCTACTTTTAGACAAGAAGATTTTTTTCTCTATATGAGTCTATGTAAAACAATAGACCCCAGGGGAGGGGTCATTTTGACCCCAGGGCTATAATTTGAACAATCTTGGTAAAGGTCCACTAGATGATGCTACGTACCCAAAACAAAGGCTTGGGCCCTCTACTTTTAGACAAGAAGATTTTTAAAGTTTTTCCCCTATATGGGTCTATGTGAAACAAGTGACCCCCGGGGAGGGGTCATTTTTGACCCCAGGGCTATAATTTGAACAATCTTGGTACAGGTTCACTAGATGATGCTACATACCAAATATCAAAGGCATGGGCCTTCCACTTTCAGACCAGAAGATTTTTTAATTTTTTCCCCTATATGAGTCTATGTTAAACAATTGACCTCGGGGAGGGGTAATTTTTGACCCAAGGGCTATACTTTGAACAATCTTGGTAGAGGTTCACTAGATGATGCTACATACCAAATATCAAAGGCATGGCCCTTCTACTTTCAGACAAGAAGATTTTTTAAGTTTTGGTTAATTTCCCCCTTTTGTGTTGCCGTGGCAGCCAAAGTTTTGCATGGAATAGAATTCTTTGAACATGTTTGAAAGAGATCCACCCAAAGAACATTCCTGTAGAATTATTTTGAATTGGTGTAGGAGGAGAAGTCATTTGTATGAAACTGTGAACGGACGGACGACGACTACGGACGGTGAGAGATCACAAAAGCTCACCATGCACTTCATGCATTGGTGAGCTAAAAATGCAGCATTCAAAATGTCTGAGTGTTAACAAAATGTTACTTCATTTTGGTCTAGTGACCTAGTTTTTGACCCACCATGACCCTTATTCTTACTAGGTCTAGATATTGTCAAGACAAACATTCTGACAAAGCCTCAAGCTGCTCAAGGCAAAGTGTGGTTTCTAGACTAACAAGATTTTCCTTCAATTTGGTGGAGTGACTTAGTTTATGACCCAACATGACCTAGTTTATGACAGAATATATTTAAACTTAGCCTAGATATCATCAAAACAGTTATTCTGAAAACATTTCAACATGCTTAAGTTTAAAATAAGGCATCCAGAGTGTTTTCAATACGTTCCTTCAAATTGACATTGAAACCTAGTTTTTCACCTCACAGGACCCAGTCTATAACTTGGCCAAGATTTGATGGAGTTGATTTTCTGATAAACTTTCATTCATATTGGATGTTGTAAAATGTTGCCTGTAGATTGTTCACAAGGCAATTGTTGATGGCGTGTGACCAAAGGACATCAGACAAAACCTGATCATAAAAAACACAAACTGTGCAATAAAAAAACAGGACTTCCTTTATATACTACATTTAATTAGATAAAACAAGCTTGATATGATTTTGATAAACTTATCCATTAATAATGATTACCAAGTGTATGTATTCATTAGTAATATATGTAATCAGCTGAAGTTCCTCTCCTGTCCTGTCATAACAGCTGTAATTCCATCTGTAAATGGGTTTCTCTCAATATATTCCCTTGTTTGATGTAGATGCAGGAAGTTATATCCCACAGTCAAAGATGCATGCAATTTTCATTGTTTTGACAGGCACCAATGACCAAAGGGTATATCACTAACTGCTTATATGAACGTCTAATCTCCCATTATCGCCATAACGGCTGTGATTCCATGATTGTACAGGTTGATCTCAATCCATTTACTGTTTTGATGTGTATGCAGGAAAGAATATTACCCCACAGTCAAAGATGCATGATATTTTCATTGTATAGACAGGTACCAATGACCAAAGGGTATATCACTAACTGCCTATATGAACTTCCTATCCCATTATCGCCATAACAGCTGTGATTCCATGATTGTACAGGTTGATCTCAATCCATTTACTGTTTTGATGTGTATGCAGGAAAGAATATTACCCCACAGTCAAAGATGCATGATATTTTCATTGTATAGACAGGTACCAATGACCAAGGGGTATATCACTAACTGCTTATATGAATTTCCTCTCCAGTAATCGCCATCAGAACTGTTATTCCATGATTGTATGGGATGTTCTAAATCCATTCTGTTTTAAAATAAAACTTGATGCAGAATATGATTGACTGCTGTTATAATAAATGACATCAGACAATAACTGCAAATAAAAGTGGCTTTATATAAAATAAAATGATAAATTAAAGAATGAGATTACAAACACTATTTATACCTTTTTTCTTTTAAATACACTAATATTAAAAAATAGACCAGAATTGAAAACAGTATACATGTATATTAGTTATGTCAAAAAGCCAAGCTTTGGGTTCTGCAACCAGTTTTGTTTTAGACCAGTTTGTACCTCTGTGCAGTCTTATCTAGATTATTCCTTTAAACCAGTGACTTTAAACTTGTCTTTTTTACATCAATTATGAAACAAGCTTTAATCTTATTTTAATCACGCTCAATATTCTGGAGATACAACCAGTTCTCGCCCAATTTGTGCGGAAAATCCCAATCTTCACTGAATTCTGACTCAAATATTTGGGGCATTTTTTTAAGAATTAGGTAGACTTTGAGGATTCCGGTGTATTTTGGTATTTTTATACATTTTTCATTTGAGTATATTTGGGCAAAGATGCTTCTATAATTTTTTGAAAGGGAGTCAATTCCCCACTTGTGTTCAGAAAAAGTAGCCATTTCATTGAGGGGTTTATACAGATATTGTTGACAATCAAAGATAAATCAACATTTTAATTGACATATGATTATTATAATTACTGATGATACAGATGTAACTTACATTTATGTTTATCTTATGAAGATGACATTTGACCTTTCAGCATAATTATGATGTTTGAAAGCATTTTGAAAGAAGGTCAAATTGTTGACAATATGCAATTATACTTCTCACAATGCTTTTGAATTAAAATCATTGTGCATTTTCTAATTCTTAAGATTTATTTGTTTTGCAAGATGTGGATTCTTTTAAAGCATCGCAGTGGTCCTGACGGCTTCCAGAATTCCCGACCCCAATTTCCTAAGAATAGTCGACCCCAATTTAGACCCAAGTTTATATAGGTGTGAACAGGGTCTTTCAAATAGTACTATTTGAAAGACCCTGGTGTGAATGGATGATGGTTATTTTGTTGTATAATCACTACATTTAGATAATGATTAATGTAATAATGATGTTTGTTTTAACATTGTTATAAATTATCCTATATCATCGTTTTCAAAGTATTCTTAAGATTTGAAGTATTGTTTGATAGAGGACATTTCCTCTTTTTCTCACAATCTTCCTTATTCATTAATATAACAATACCTTAGCCAGAAGTCAACCTGTCATGTACATATTCTCCTTTTCTCACCAAATGTTTTCAAAGTCGTCTGCAGCAGATTAACTATTTAGAACACATCAAGATCATTTAAATAATCAATCAACAGGTAAGTAAGTATCAATAATCAGTCTTTTGTTTTTGACACCTGTGTGTTAAACCATCCATTCACACCTATATAAACCGATAATGGGGTCGACAATTCTTTGAGTCGAGATTTCTGGCTACCGTCCTGACATGCAATCTGCCTTGTTAAGATTAATTTTTGATTATCACATCCTTTTTTCACTTGTAAAAACATTTTTAATTTTTTTTGTTCAGAACACACAGCACAAGGCATGCCTATATAAATCCGTCTCGGCCACGGATATGTGTCTCCAGTCAAGTTTCTTTTTTGGACACCCGATATGTCTCTTGAATACACTGGGGACGTTTCTTCTTGGGTTCTTTTAGCCTAAAAAGCTGTTAGTTTTAACTGATTAGCCATTATTCTTAAATATTCCGTCCATATTGCAAATGTGTTCACCACTAAAACATGAAGTGGATGCCATGCAGTAGACACGTAAGATATTACGTCATTAAATGTGTAAACAATCTGCACTCGAGAGCTTCCAAGAACACTTCTAAAAATAGATTTACTTTCTTATGTGCTATTTTTGTGATATTTATGCAGAGGGACTTAGGGTCATATTTATTTCTTACATCATACACTAAGCGTGGAAGTTTCGCATCACTAACGAAACAACACAAATAGTGATAGCTAGAATAAAGGAATTGAGAATTTAAAAGAAACTTTTTGCAGTTTAATGGCAAAATATCCCACCTTTCATCTTATATTTGTTGTCTGTCACACAACTGAACATTGTTTTAGTGTTTAGTTTAGTTTAGTTATAAATACATGTCTCTCATTTGGGTCACAGGTTGTATGTTCAACCAATTTTTGCATCGATCTCCGTCCAAAGGAGTTTTGTCAGAAGAACTGACGACTTTAGTAGGTCTGTGAAGCATTGTTATTGATCTAGTCAGTGCAACAAATTTACCACGAAGAGCATTTTAGGTCAGACAGTTATCCCATCGCCAGGAACATCCGTCAAAACATTCAAATTTACAATAGGTAGATCTTACCTACAAGAACGCCAGAATTATATTGTCTGTGTTAATATATGTCACGAAAACGAGAGGGATAAAAATTCTTACCTAAAACAAATGGTATCCTAGCCGATAGGTTCTGGTTATCAGCCTTTACTGTACATAAAAAAGTTATTGCCGTTATCTCGGGAACCAGCTTGATTTGGACGGATGTGACGTCGGCCGGATATGAATAAATGTCGGCCATGGTTCCCTGCTTTGTTCTATGTAATTCCATTTGGATTTCATGAGCTGGGCCGTTGTATCTTTGCACCCAAATTTTTTCCATACTGAATATAGAAAATTTCCCCTTATTAAGGTTAAACCTCATAACGAGCTATGCTCGTTATTATTACATTATTATGTAACATAATGTTATCTTAGATAAATGTTAATATACTGACAAAACATAAATGGCTATACTCCATCATTATACCCCCAGATACGTAGTATATTGGGGCTATATAGGAGTTGCGCTTGTCGGTCGGTTTGTCAGTTGGTTGGTCGGTCGGTCCGTTGGTCCGGACATTTCTTGTGAACACTATTTCTCAGCAACCCTTGGTCAGAATTCAATATAACTTCACAAGAATGATTGATACCAAGCCTAGTTGTGCATATTGTCGGCATGTTGCACTGGATTATTTTTTTAATGAGTTATGGCCCCTTGAATTTCTCATACATAGTTGGCCTATAGACATTTCTTGTGAACACTATTTCTCAGCAACCCTTGGTCAGAATTCAATATAACTTCACAAGAATGATTGATACCAAGCCTAGTTGTGCATATTGTCGGCGTGTTGCACTGGAATTATTTTTAAATGAGTTATGGCCCCTTGAATTTCTCATACATAGTTGGTCTGAAGACATTTCTTGTGAACACTATTTCTCAGCAACCCTTTGTCAGAATTCAATATAACTTCACAATAATGATTGATACCAAGCCTAGTTGTGCATATTGTAGGGGTGTTGCACTGGAATTATTTTTAAATGAGTTATGGCCCCTTGAATTTCTCATACTTATGTATATTGTCAGGCACCAGCTGGGGGTATTCATCACCTTCAGTGATATTTCTTGTTTATTTAGTTTGTGTGCCCAAACTGATGCAGGGACATGTATGTTAAGCTCTTACTTCATAATAATGGTCATGTTTTTAGCATGTATACTTAAATTTCTCTTTTGTTTTGCTCAAAATGTATTTAAGCTACAACTGACAGTCCAAAATACTTCCATAACAAATATTAAGATGGTAAACAACTGCAGTCGAGAGTACTGGCTATAGATAATTATTTAGGATTACCATTAACTTGTCCATCTTAAAGCATGCAGGTAAAAGGTTAACATGAATATTATTCCCCACCATGTGAAATCATTCACAATGGCATGTATTTCTTTACAGAAAAAATAGTATTTGGTGGATCCATTGTCTATGATCATGTGTATTTTCTAAAAAAAATCCAGTTATGCAGGACATGGTTCTTGTTCTAACTAGTAATCATTTTTAAAAATTGTACAATTTATGATTAATTCCTGAAATGTTTTTTGTATTACAGGGGAGGAGTACCACTAGATGATGAATGTCCACCTACTTAATAAAGCATTTACTTCTGGGTCTACATGGACCACTGTTTGTCACATAATGCTTTGGCCTTGATTCTATGATCAATCATCATTTGAAGAATATAATACATGGGACCCGTTTTTGTAAACAAACAGGTAACTGACCTAGTAATGTAGCTCTATTGTGTTCAGTTTGTATACACATGTTATAGAATGAAAGACTGTGATTACAAGAATAATCATGAAATCACCATTGCCTGTCACAGGCGATGATTATTAAAATTGATCATCACATTTGTGAAGACATGCACTATTTATATTTTAGGATCACACTTGTTTGACAGTGTATCTCAAATTACAATTTTTAATTAAAACCCTACTTTTTCTATAGTAGCATTTAAAGAACAGTTAATATTGCTGATCTTGATTTGTCTGTACATTCATTGTGATACCTGTAGTTAAATGGTGAACATTTTAAGCTTGTCTGTTTTTCGAAGATAAAAGGTCGGGCCATGCCTCTTTCTAGGAATTTTGGAAAATGAATAGGTACTGTTGTTACAAAGATAGGGATCACATGAGTAGGTGATCTGGCCCCTGTGATATGACTGAAAAAATGTTGAAAACGGCATTAAGCATCAATATAAGTAATCCGTTTTAGGAAGTCAAACAGGTTGGCATGTCTATTCCAATTTTGATCACCATAGTGTTGTTTTTTTAGCCTGCAAACTTCCTCACCAATCCTCAATACAGGGTCGACTACCTGGTTCTATACCAAATAGAATAGTCATATTTTGTACTAAAATATCATGACAAAGTCAAATATCCATGATAATCTCTGAACACAACTACCAGAAATCAGTGCTGTTTTATAGGACCTGTTCGTTTCTGTCAAGAACTATGCCAGTATAACCTTGATATCAAACCGTGATCAACATTGCAGATGTGTACAATTTTATTTTTCAGTGGAGAGGAATCGGAAAGACTGGATGCAATGGGACGGAGGATTTTTACACTATATACAAGCTGAGAATGTCCACTTTGCTGTAGTGATGAAGCAAAAAATACGAGTCTTAAGACAATTATTCTGACAAAGTTTCTATGTGCTCAAGTTATAATTGTGCCTCCAGAGTGATAACAATTTTATAAAACTTTTAACTATGTCATGTTAATTTGGATGATTAAAATAAAATCCCACAAAGATTTGATTCATATATTTGAATCACTATTGACATGATATGGAGTTTTCATTGGGATCCATCCAGATTTCAGTGAAATCATAATTAATGAACGTTTTCAGGTCAATTTCACTGGGATTTCACCAAGATCTCACTGAGATCCACATCCAGATTTCAGTGAGATCCCAGTGAAATCCCAGTGAAATCAAGTTTGACATATTGAGGGTGATTTCACTGGGATTTCTTTATTTTTCAGTGAAATTTCACTGAGATCCCAGTGAAATTCGCTGGGATTTGAAAAAAAGACCGAAATATGACAATCTCATTGAATTTCACTGGGATTTCACTGAGATCTCAGTCACATTTTCACTGGGGTTGAAATGGTCAAAATTGCTATATTTGAGCTTGTGAACACAATAGAGGCTCCATTTACTAACTAATCTTCACCAAACTCAGATAGTAGTTAAATATTGATGAGAGCTCGGTTCCGTTCGCAAACCAGCCAGATACACCTATGCAAAACTGGATTATAGCCCTTGAAATTGTCAAAATTGCTATAATACAGCTTGTGAACACAAAAGAGCATCCATTTACTATCCGATCTTCACCATACATACATGCTCTGGATTGAAAATTTCCAAAGAACCATACCAGTAGAGCATAGGCCCTCATGGGCCTCTTGTTTTCATATTATACAGGTTATTAGATGTTGATTAGTATATAATCAAATGAGAGAAATTTTAATTTAGTAAAGTGATATTTTGTTTATTAGTAAATTGCAAGACTTACATACTGAATAGTTATTTGATGAAGAGACAAGAAAAAGGTAAAGGAATATTTGAACGATGAGTCTAGAAATTATATGCATGCTAAAGTAACAGAAGGTCAATTTTGTACATAATGTGTTCATTCAAAGAAGTAGATAAGGGAAAGAAGTACATGTGTATAATTGTCTACCACAGTTAAGAATTGTCGGAACATTATATTGTCAACACTAATTACTTTACTTGTGAGCATGTGCAGAGCGATGTTAATAAAAACATGGAACTTCCTTTAATGGGTCTTAATTATAGATATATCGTTTAATACGGTATAATCTATTGTCATCGGATTGAATATACTACAAGCGATATATGACCATCATGACCATTTTTTTCCATATATAAAGGCTTTATAGACACTTTTAAAAAACTCCTTTTAACCCTGTCCCACATAATTATAGACGCTTTCTGACGTCTTTTTGAAAACATTGTAGAAAAGAGGCAAAATTGCTCATGATAAGCAATTTCTCCTTTTGCCACAATGTTTTCAACTGTTTTCAGTAATTATACCTTCAATTATAGAGATTTTATGTGTTTTTGACCAAATGTGTTCAAAGCCTTCTGCTGCCGATTTGTTGTATGTGGGAAAGGGTTTATTGCTTTACAATTATTAGATCAGACTTCTAGACACTAAAGCAATATATTCCCCATAAATGGTAGGTTGGGTAACCTGAATATTGTGGTAATTACTGTTTTTGTGTAACAAATATGCTAAAGTCAAACTTAACTGTAAATTATATGCAAGGTCATTCATTCTTTTATATGTATGTATAAATTAAATGTCATGAAACGCATTAATTTTTGTGGAAGTTTAAAAAATTATGTCCATTTGAAAAGTGAACTCAAGGGATATATAGTACACAATAGCTAGATACTCACAAAAAGCTTTGATATGGTCATTCTGTTGTATAAAATTAGAAAATAATGTGCGATTTTATCTGAAATGATTATTCTATAATAATACTTGAGTATGTTTACTCATGTCAGCGTTATTGGACCATCATAGCAGAGGACTAGATAAGAGGGAGTGAACAGGTATTTTTCCCACTATATTTCTCTTATTACTCAATCATATCCTATGTTGTGGATACTCAAAAGAATCATCTCACTGAGACGATTCTTTTGAGTACCCACAACATAGGGTTTGCATGTCAAATAAGGATTTTAGAACATGAAAAATGCCCCTTATCTAGAGCTCTGTTAGATCACCTAAGTCTAAGGTGATTGAATATACCAAGTTCAACAAAACTACACAGGAATCTTTCTTTGGTGGTTCTATTTCAAAATGGCTCAAAGATATAGATTCTATGTTGAAAGTATCAGACAGGAGAGTTCCTAAACTTAACCCTTACCAAGATATATATGCTTTCTGACGCCTCTGCAGCAGACGACTTTTTAAAACGTGTCGTCAAAAGAAAAAGTGCTCAAAACAAGCAATTTTTCCTTTTGCCACTATGTTTTCAACTCTATTCAATTATTGTACTTTCATTTAAAGGGAGTTTCCAAAAAAATTGGGTATGTTTTCAAAGTCGTCATTCTGCTGCAGAGATGACGTGTGTGGGAAAGAGTCTTCTCCCTTGAATCTGCTTACCTGACATCAAGATAATTTGGTAATTTGGTAGAAATATTCCTTGGGTGACTCTCTACAAAAATATTCAAGCCATATTCATTGGTTGAAAAGCATGGTGCACATGCAATATTAGAGATGGGGCTAAATGGCAGATCTTAAAAACTCCATTTATATGAACTAGCTTGTCTGATTTCAAGATATTTAGCAGACACATTCCTTCAATTACCTTCCACATAACTTGTTCAAGCCATATTGATTGATTAAAAACAAATCCACCAGACGGTATTACGAAAAAAAAACATAAATGGGTAACAGGTGAGATTTTTTTTTTTTCAATAAACCATGAAGCTTTCTGAAATGAAACTGGCAAAATCCATTGGGCCCACCATTTATAAAAAGCGGTCGGCAAAACACTGATTTAAAATTGTTGTCTTCTAGTTAATCTTTTAAAAAATATCTAAAACAACATTTAAGGTCATAAAAGTACTGTGTTATTTTCGTGTGATCTAACTTTTGTACAAAAAAGTTAAAAAATAAATGGAACTTTGAAACCGCAATTTGACGTCAGAACATAACTGTTGACTGTACCGTAGCCAAAGAACGATGTGACGTCATTTCCGTAAAGCTTCATTTTGCGTTATGTCAAATGGAGCGACGTCGTTTCCCTCAAACAAAGTGGTATGAACATTAAATACCTCAAATTCCTATGCATGAGCTATAGATTCACTCATACTAAGTATAATTATTTATCAAATATTGTTGAAACAGGATAAATTTCTAATATTGAGCAATTGTACCTTTGGCGACAATCTTTTCCTAAGTCGTCTGCTGCAAAGGAGTCAGAAACCATCTCTATCAGGGAAAGGATTAAGCAGAAATGTGACCCTTTACATAATTTGTTCCAGTAAAATTGACTGGTTGAAAAGGGTAGTTGCCAGATCGATGGCATCAGAAAAGGGTTGTTACACATTTGCTTCTTTACCATAATATAGGTAATTGATTAAGGACCTTAAGCATCTTGGCCCTCATGTTTGAACCTTGTTCATCATAAATGTTCTTCATTAATTTTCTGAAAGTCTTTACTTTAAAAATGTTAGTAATGGCTGCCCTCCTTGAGTCAGCTTTGTTGTCAATCTAAATGGACCAGTAGTACTGGTTACTTATCAAGGAACCGCCGTTATATAACTGAACAATTGTTGAAAGCGGCATAAAACACCAAACAATTAATCATTTTGCCACAATGTTGTTAATAGTCGTCTTCTACGGAGGCCTAAAAGTTTGTCTACAACTCTACATGTAAGAAAAAGCTAACTCTTGCAAAGAATATTCAAATTATTTTATTTCATAAAAAAACTTTATCAGCATGAAGGCTTGTTTTACATGTCTGTATACAGTAAAATTTTAAACAAAATGTTTATCAAAGCTATCACTTGCAAAGAATATTCAAATTATTTTATTTCATAAAAAAACTTTATCAGCATGAAGGCTTGTTTTACATGTCTGTATACAGTAAAATGTTAAACAAAATGTTTATCAAAGCTATCACTTGCAAAGAATATTCAAATTATTTTATTTCATAAAAAAAACTTTGTCACCATTGAGGCTGGTTTTACGTATATACAGTAAAAAGTTTAAAAATCTATTTATCAAAGTCGGCATAATACAAGTGAAAGAGCTATATATATAGAAAATCTTTCAATGACATAAACACTTCCCACATAAATGTTCCTCCACTGGTCCTCTATCAAAATTGTCAAAACTGTTTAACTCATCTGCACAAATTGGTCGATAGGGCTAAAAACACAACAATCTTAAAAAGATGTTTCTTCCTAATACCACTTGCCCAATTGTAAAAAAAAATCTAAAGTGGCCATCTACCAAAATTATTCAAACTGTTCCACTGACCGCTGTACAAGCTAGCCATCAGAGTAACAAATAGAAATATCTTTAAACAATATCTCTCTAACCACGGGCCTGATTTTAAAGTAAATTCACAAAAATGTTCTTTTAGTAGACCTTTGCCAATAAATAATAAAACCGTTCTGCTCAGATTCACTCTTTATTCATCATATTAAACTTGTTGCCATTAAGTTTAAAACATGTATTCAGGTTTCTGCCAAGAGCTGTTGATTTCAGGGAAAGGATTCATATGGAGCGCTTTAAATTTGTTTTACATTCACAGATAAGTTGGTGTATTCAACAGTCTCGTCATATTTCCTCCTGAAAGCGTATTCTGAGATTGATTTAGAAACACCAATAGATGTGTCTGTAGATGAAACAGCATTGAGGACCAAAATTTTCAGTAAGATTGTAAGTATTAACCCTTTTCCGCATACAACAAATTGTTAGCAGACGACTTTTAAAACATCTAGACAAAAATATATAAAATCTCAATTAATTTTAGTATAAAAGTTGGATAGAGTTAAAAACATTGTGGCAATTGGAGAAGTTGCTCATTATGAGTAATGACTCCATTTGCCACAATTTTTAGCTCTACTGGCCAAAGGCCAGAAGGGCTTATGTCGTGGCGATTTGTCCGTTGTGCGTGCGTGCATCTCTCCGTTCGTACGTCCGTAAACATTTTCTTGTTAACACGATACAGTCTTCACTTTTGATTGTATCTCAACCAAACTTATACAATAGTTAGATATTCATAAGATCTCGGTTCCGTTTAAAAAACAGCCAGATCCGGGATTATGGCCCTTGAAATTGTCAAAATTGCTATAAAAGAGCTTGTTAACACGATACAGTCTTCACTTTTGATTGTATCTCAACCAAACTTATACAGTAGTTAGATATCCATGAGAGCTCGGTTCCTTTCGAAAACCAGCCACAGATCCGCCCATGCATGACTGGATTATGGCCCTTGAAATTGTCAAAATTGCTATAATACAGCTTGTGAACACAATAGAGCTTACATTTACTATCTGATCTTCACCAAACTTAGATGGTATTTGAATATTGATGACATATTGATTCCTTTTGAAACAAGCCAGATCAATGCCAGTAGAGCATAGGCCCTCATGGGCCTCTTGTTTTCACAAGTTGTCTGTTGCAGAAGCGTCAGAAAGTGTCCATATGTGGGAAAGGTTCATCTAATTATCCCCCGCCTATGAAATAGGGAGGGGGATATTGAAATGGCGTTGTCCGTCCGTCCGTCCTTCCATCCTTCCTTTCGTCCTTCCTTCCGTCCTTCCGTCCGTCACCTGCATTTTCTCAGTAACTAGCTGGTAGAATTTCATGAAACTTAAAATAAATATGAACCACTATACTGGGATGATGCCCGTCCAATTTTTTTTTTGATTAGTCAATTTTCCTTGGAGTTTTTGCCCTTGATTTTTTGAAAAATTTACGTTTTCAGCCATTTCTCAGTAACTAGCGGGTAGAATTTCATGAAACTTAAAATAAATATGAACCACTATACTGGGATGATGCCCGTCCAATTTTTTTTTTGATTAGTCAATTTTCCTTGGAGTTATTGCCCTTGATTTTTTGAAAAAATCTACGTTTTCAGCCATTTCTCAGTAACTAGCGGGTGGAATTTCATGAAACTTAAAATAAATATGAACCACTATACTGGGATGATGCCTGTTCATTTTTCATTTGGATTAGTCAATTTTTCGAGTTATTTCCCTTGATTTATTAAAAAATAATCGTTCGCAGCCGTTTCTCAGTAACTAGCGGCTAGAATTTGATGAAACTTGAATGTAATATTAACCAACTTCCTGCCATTATTCCCCTCCAACTCTTTTTTGGATTCCTTAAATTTTTTTAGAGTTACTGCCCCTGATTTATTAAAAAATCCACACCTACAGTTATTTCTCAGTAACTAGCTGCTAGAATTTGGTGAAACTTGAATGTGATATGAACCAACATCCTGCAATGAACTTCTGAATAAATATGGTATCAAATCATTTACATTTATTATAACACTGTCTGATACATAATTATCCATGCATTTTAGCTCCACTTTAAGAAGAGTAAAGATATCTATTGTATTTGTGTCACTGTTGGTTTAAGAAGCAAAACCTAGTATTCACATTTTTCCTGTGTTATTTAAGAAATAACAAATGACACCCCTTTAGTTTTGTAATATTGATTATTAACCCTTTCACAGCATAAATACTCTGTTGAAAATAGTGCAGTTCCAGATATGACGCCGCTTTTAAAGGTGGCGTCTTATCTTGGACTGCACTATTTTGCAATAATTGATGTTCCCGAGTAAGCAGTTTCGGAAAATACAGTTTTATTTAATCGTCCTTCTGATTTATTTCGTTAAAATATTTTATCATAAAGTAATCCCAGTCGATATTTTATAATTTGGCGCGGAACGGGATAAACCAGTGTCATAACTTTATTCCTTCCCCTTGATCTTGTGCGAAGAAGTTGAAATTTAAAGGTCAATTGCACATTAAACATAAAGACCTTCATGCACAAACAAGCCATCAATTACAAACAAGCCATCGTTGGCGGGGGATATCTTTTCACTGAAAATGCTTGTTATATTGGTTAAGATCACAGATCTACGTGCTTCTTCTATCAATGCATGTAACATACTAAACTGGTGCATTTCTGTTAAATAAAGAATAAAAAAAAAGAATAGCAATATTGTAATTGAAAAGTCAACCATGTGGAATCTACCTGCCCTGTTAAATACAGATGAGGCCACAGTGCCGATCCATCTAATGGTTCACCAAATTTTGGTTTTAAATCTTTCCCTCATAAGACAATTCTGCTGCAGATGACTGAACATATTTTGTTAAAGAATAGATAATCTCTATAATTGAATGGATAACCTATGAGCAATTTCTTCTTTTGTCACCATGTTTTAAAAAAGCTGTCTGCTGCAGAGGTGTCAAAACTTTGAAAAGGCGTCTATATGAGGGAAAGAGTTATTACTTCATGGATATCATACTAATAACCCTTTCCCACATACAACACATCTTTAGCAGACGACTTTGAAAACATCTATTTAAAGATACTGAAAATCTCTATAAATCAAACTTACATTTTTAGATAAAATTCTTTAAAATGGGCGTACAGGTGGGAAAGTGATAATTTCATTGATTCATTCAAATAATATTTTTCTAACAGTTTAAACATTGTTTTTATACGCCCGTTTTGAAAAAACGGATCGTATTATAGTTTTACCTGCGGCGTACGGTATGTTGTCAGCTCAATAACTTTTGAAGCCTTTGTCCAATCATCATCATATTAAGTCAGAATGTGTATTGGGATAATATCTCAGACAAGTTCGATAACTAGCCATATCGCTTTAGTCAATCAAGAGTTATCGCCTTTTAATTATAGAAATTACCCAAAATTGGTCTTGTCAGCTCAATAACTTTAGAAGCCTTTGTCAATTGATCACCAAAGTTGGTCAGAATGTGTATTGGGATAATATCTCGGACAAGTTCGATAACTAGCCATATCGCTTTAGTCAATCAAGAGTTATTGCCCTTTTATTATAGAAATTACCTAAAATTGGTCTTGTCAGCTCAATTACTTTAGGAGCCTTTGTCCAATCATCACCAAATTTGATCAGAATGTGTATTGGCATAATATTTCGGACAAGTTCGATAACTAGCCATATCTCTTTAGTCAATCGAGAGTTATCCCTCTTTAATTATAGAAATTACCTAAAATTGGTCTTGTCAGCTCAATAACTTTGGGAGCTTTTGTCCAATCATCACCAAATTTTGTCAGAATGTGTATTGGCGTAATATCTTGGACAAGTTCGATAACTAGCCATATTGCTTCAGTCGATAGAGAGTTATTGCCCTTTAATTATAGAAATTACCTAAAATTGGTCTTTTCAGCTAAATAACTTATAAAGCCTTTATCCGATCATCACCAAATTTAGCCAATATGTTTATAGGCAGAATATCTTGGTCACGTTTGATAACTTACAACATTATCTTAGTCACTACACAATTATGTCCCTCGAAATGGCCAAAACTGTACTAACAGTGTCCGCTCTCTAAGTTTGGCTGACGTACAACCAATTACCACTATACTTGGTCTCAAAAAAACTTGACGGGCGTATTTTGTGACATTTGGCGCTCTTGTTTTGTATGGATTATTCCAGACAGTTATTGCATCACTTAAGATGTAATCACATTTACAACTCTCGCAATTTGACACATTATAGTTGTAACAAGTGAAATTATTCATGTTGAGCATTGTCTTCTTTTACCACTATGTTTCCCACTGGCAGTCAAAATTTGACACATTTGTAGCAGAATTTTGAAAACACAGTGATAACAGGAGCAACTTTTCATGAAGAGCAGATTTGTCAGAATTTGTCTGTATATGGAACAGGATAAAAAGAAGTATATTACAGTCTTTCAGTATTATTATTTTAGGGAACTCAATCTAGTCTGAAGGAAACGCTAAAGTTTGTTTTGACTGAAATGTTTGGGGATGAAAGCTTGTTACGCTGCTCTTATTTCAACGAATATGGCCAGCTCATAGGTAAATTGATTTTGTTTTTAGCTCACCTGTGCACAAAGTGCTCTAGATTAGCTATTGTGATCACCCTGTGTCCATCAGTGTGCATCATGTGTCATTAATACTTTCTTGAAGAAACATCTCTTAAACCATTGGGTCAGTTGCAACCAAATTTCTCAGTAATAGCTTTGGTGGTCCTCTTCAAAAATTCTTCAAAGAATTATATTTGATTCAAAACTGGGTGCTGCATCATCAGAAAGAGGGAACAATAACTCAACTTCTCCTCTGAAACTGCTGATCTGATTTTAAGCTAATTTTACAGAATTGTTCCTTAAAGGGTACCAAGAATGACATTCAAATACGCGATTAATATGTAAGAAAAGTCATAAAAACCTAATGTGATATATCAAAAAAATAACTTTAATAAGCATTTAAAATCCGGGCTCAAAATAAGCCAGGTCGAGATTAAAAAGATCAGCAATTTCCGTAAAAAATACCGGAAGTGACGTGCTCATGGGGAATTCAATGCAGGCTCTCATTATGTTGACAGTATAAATCGTGAACGCATCGATATATTTGGAATAATTAAAGAGAAATAAAACGTGAAAATGCCCAGAGAGTTTGTGGTAGGGGGGTGTTTAAACAAGCCGAAGTACGGAGTTGGCTTTTATAGCTTCCCAAAGTACGACACAGTAAGGAAAATGTGGCTAAAGGTGGTGGACTCAACGCGAACACTTTGGAAAGGTCCGACAAAACATACCGTGGTTTGTTCCGACAAGTACATTTTTCGTGTGAAAAGGTCCTCCGAAAGTTTATCACCATACAATTTGATTATTTACAAAGAGATCTCAGACTTTAAATCATAGTGTCACTATATAAAGTGTGTTAGTAAAAAGCGTCCAAACAGGTGTAGTTTAAAAATTCAGTAACCAGGTTGAATGAAATGCGTCGGCAACTGATAAGATTGAAAATTACCTTTTTCCTATGAAAAATATCAGTTTTCATTTGTAATTGTTTTCTACATTACATGATCACTATGCACCTTATAAAGATTAAGCCACGACACATAAAAATAGACAATCACTTTTGTTTCCGGATTTTAAGGCAGTTTGTATCAATTTACATAATTGCAATGCCGGCTTTGGGTCATTACTGTTCTCCAAAGACTTCGATAATTGTTGTGTGACAATTTACGAACAGTGATGACCCTGATCAGTCTTAACAGAAGAGCATATTGATCTGAATATTCCCAACTATCGGAAGGCGGGTTTTCATTTGACACAGTATTATTATGTGTAAACCATGTGCAACCCAGATCAAATGGAAAATTACTGATGCATGCAGTAAAAATGACAACAGTGCTTTGTAGTTCATTTCTCTCTTTCTTCATATTAAAAAATCTGGAGCAGATGACATTTGAAAACGAGAGAAATTGCTCACAGCGTAATGAAGCAACCCTATATGAATTTATTCTTCTGCTGTAGAATTTGTCTGTACATGAGAAAGGGTTAAAGAGTTTTAATTTTTTGTCAAGATGTTTTTAATTTCGTCGGCAAATTTGTTGAAAGAGGAAAGGGTTTGCGCACACGTGTTAAGTCGGTTCTTTGTTTGACCGATCAGGAGTCATAATTTATTTCCGGTGTTTAACGTTTTTGACAATCAAGTAAGCTACTGGGTAAACTAATACCCCTTTCACAGATTACATTCATTTTGACGCAACTAAAGCTGACGAGTTTGGTAAACAGTGCAGTAAATGCATTAAATTTAATAGATAACTTTTGCCACAATGATTTGAATTAATTCAGTAATTATACTTTCATTTTTTATAGATTTTCTTTATTTTTGTCTCAACATTTTCACAATCGTTTGCTGTGGTTTGTTGTAATGGGGAAAGGGATGAACAGCTGACATAAGTGGTTATTGTTTTCATCTACACAATACCGGCGGGTCTTTGATTGATTGATCTGGTTACACTGCGGAAAGAAATCAGATGGGCAATAAAATGGGTTATTCACGGGGGAGCAAATTAGAATCGCGTGTTATGACACTTACACAATACTGAAGCTGTTTTTATGCCCCCGGAATCACCGATTCGGTGGGCATCTAGTTTTTGGCCTGTCTGCACGTCTGTCTGCACGTCTGTCGGTCTGTCTGCACGAAAAAAACTTTAAACTTGACCACTACTTTTGAACCATAACAGGTACGGCTACCATATTTCACATGTGTATTCCTTGTGACATGACCTTTCTGTCAGTACCAAAATGTTTGACCTTGCGACTTTGACCTAGATGTTGCCATTCTGGAAAAAAACTTTAACCTTGGCCATTACTTTTGAACCATAACAGGTACGGCTACCATATTCACATGTGTATTCCTTGTGACATGACCTTTCTGTCAGTACCAACATTTTTGACCTTGCGACCTTGACCTTTGACCTAGATGTTGCCATTCTTGAAAAAAACTTTAACCTTGGCCATTACTTTTGAACCATAACAGGTACGGCTACCATATTTCACATGTGTATTCCTTGTGACATGACCTTTCTGTCAGTACCAACATTTTTTACCTTGCGACCTTGACCTTTGACCTAGATGTTGCCATTCTCCAAAAAAAATTTAACCTTCACCACTACTTTTGAACCATAACAGGTAAGGCTACCATATTTCACATGTGTATACCTTGTGACATGACCTTTCTGTCAGTACCAAAAATTTTCACATTGCGACCTTGACCTTTGACCTAGATGTTGCCATTCGGGGGCATCAGTGTTTCACAAACACATCTTGTTTTTTTCTGGCTTCACCCCGTCTGACATTCAATCAGATATTTCTGATCTGGAAGTCGTTTCCGGATTGTTCTTGTCTTGGAATATTGAGTTTCAACAACCAAGGGTAAGTAAACAAAGAACTAAATCGTCCTTGATAATCGGGAAAATACGCAAACATGTGTTTAAATTTGACTTTTTTTGGGGGGTTGACAATGTTCTATTGCCGATCTATTTCTTCAAAAGGAAATGATTAGAAATGAAAATGTAAGGACATTAGACATTCAATAACTTTGTAATCTTCTTTATATGGGATGTTTTTACATTTATTCTCGTGGAATCGACTTTGACTCATGACAGGAAAATAGGTCATTTCTGCATTAGAAATCGGGAAAATACGTGAACATGTGTTTAAATTTGACTTATGGAGTAGAAACAAAAATCCCTGTCAAAACGAACAGTAATCAAACTAAAAGTAGTTCTAGATATAAATAATTAAAGTTTAAATGCTTCTTAAAATAACCTTTAACAAAAATTGATTTATTCTCGCATGTTATCTATACAGTACTTTCATTTATCACAAACAATTTCATGTCCTGCTTCGTCTTCAGACTCGCTGCTCGTTTCAGATTGTTTTACTGACTCAAACTGGTATGGTCTGATCCCTAAAGGTGCTAGACTGTTGCTTAGGTCATCTGTCTCACTGTAAATAGCTGACTCATCACTGTTTTCTTTGAAAGAAGACGATGAACAGTACAAGTCTTCATCTAAAGCTCCGTAATTCAACTCATCCGCCATTATTGAAATCGAAACAACTCCCCATCACTACGTCATCACGGTAAACCGGAAGTCAGTTTATTTTTATTGCACAAAATTGATCTTTTCATACTTAAAAACATTTCTTAATTTTTTTTTTTGTTCTTATGTTATTATTTAAGCATTAATTTTTTGATAGTCAAATTTTATTTTTTGACTCTTGGTACCCTTTAAGTGATCCTCTACAAAAATCTGTTTAACCCTTTCCCACCTGCAGACGCATTTTGAAGCAATATCAGTAGACGACTTTTGAAAACATTGTGGCCAAAGGTGAAATTGCTCATGATGATTGATTTATCAGGTTTTGTCACTATCTTATCAAAGTCGTCTGCTGCAGATTTGTTGAATGTGGGAAAGGGTTAATTCATATTGATTAATTAAAAAATATGGCCACCATAGGGCATCAAAGTGGGGTAAAATGACAAAACTGAAAGATCTTATGCTCTGCAAGTGCTTTATACCTGATTTCTCAATAATTTGACCAATATGAATCTTAGGTGACCCTTTACTAAAATTGTTTAAGCTGGCAGACTGCATCAGAAAAGGGATTAAATGGTAAAACTTTAAGTCTTTAGCTCTGCAAGTGCTTGTCTGATTTCAAGATGTTTTGGTAAATATGTTCCTTAGGTGATCCTCTACTAAATTGTTCAAGCCATATTGATCGGTTTCAAAACACTAGAAGGACAATCTTGTTAACTCTGTAGAAGACGCATTTTTTGCTACAGCAGCTTAACATTTGATGGGAATGTTTATCTAAATGATATCTAAGCCAAGTTTGAATATGGGTCATGTAGGGTCAAAAACTAGGTCACTAGGCCAAATTGAAGAAAAAACTTGTTAACACTTTGGATGCCACATTTTTTGTCTGAATTATATCTAGGTCAAGTTCGAATATGGGTCATATTAGGTCAGAAACAAATTCAAGAAAGGAAAATATTGTTCAAACTTTGTAGGCTGCATTTCCACTTTTAGCAAGTTGAAACTTTGTCAGAATGTTGTCTTGATGATATCTAGTCCATGTTGGAATATATGTAAAAAATATAGATCAGTAGGCCAAATGAATGAAAATCTTGTTTACACTGTGGAGGTTGCATTCAGAATAATTGTCATGATGTGTTTTGCATTGCATAACATTGTATAATTAAGGTGAGCGAATCATCATGGCCCTCTTGTTATAAATAAACAATGAACAGCTAAAAATCAAACCATTTTCCTGAGAGGTTCAAACCTTTCTCACTTACAGCAAATCTGCAGTAGATGACTTTAAAAACATCTTGCTTAAAATATGGAAAGTATTTTAAAATGAAAATTAATTTATTAAAGAGAGTTAAAAAGATTGTGGCAAAAAAAGAAATTGCTCAAAATGAATTTGGAAGATTTTTGGACTAATCTTCACCCGAAGAGGGAGAAAGTGGCAGTCTTGTCTCTTCCATTTTGCAGAAACTGGGTAACTAGGTGTTTTTATGAGGGGATACATATACTGCCTTGCTGCTCAGCTTACTGGTGTAGTGACATTATAGTAATCACCTCTGGGTGAAGAGATCCTTGAGATAAGCCTTTATCATATAAAACCCTCTCTGGAAGTGTCAAAATTCCATAACATAAATATCATATGACGCTACCAGTTCGGTTTCCAGTCTTACGCTCAAGTCTTTGTTACAACGTGGAAAGTAAACTATGAAAATGACCATATGTCAGCGGTTTGGGGTTATAATGTTAGTCACTTTGGCCCCAAAACTGGCAAATTTCATGTACATTTTTTCAAAATACACCTCATAAATCATTTTATGTGATAAATAGAATATCTCTCATTTGTGTTTGTTTATTACCGGTATCACTTTTTATAAACTTGTTAACAAAGCTGAATATGACACTCTCCAAGGCTCTCAGCATATCATCTAAATAAACTTGTTTATTAAAAGTGATAATAAATAAACACTCATGAAATATCCTCTAGAATGGACAGTTGAACATGGACAGACCTATTGATAAGGGGCTTATTTCAAATTCTAAAATAAACTTATTTTACCACAATAAACCTTTGTTGTTGGTACTGTCTGAGATGATTATTTTGAATGTCACAACATACATATTAAATTAGTAAGTACTAATTAGATATTTTGGTGCAAGTATCTGTTTTCTTCTCCAGATCTAGACCTCTGTTGGAACAAAGGGTGTGAATGTGAATTTTATTTTCAGATATAGAATTTTACTTGGATAATGAAGGAACAATCCACAACCCCGAGACCTACGACGGCGATCTGACTAGGTAATTTTACATAATGTGTGTGTCATCTGCCTTGACGGAATGACATATATGAATCATTTCACCATCCGTCTGTCCCATCTATCCATCTGCCCATCTCACCTGTCAGAGTTCAACTACTGACATAATTATTTGCATGAGGACATAATTATGTGAAAGGAACAGATATGATGGCGTTTAGAACCAGGGAATGTCTGGACTGAAACCACGACCTTCAAAAACACATTTTCATCAAAATTGTACAATTAATTAACCCTTTCCCTTATACAGACATTATCTAACGCCTCTGAATCAGACGACTTTTGAAAACATTGTGACAAATGGATAACTTGCTCATAATGAGCAATTTCTCAATTTGCCACAATGTTTTCAACTCCATTTTATAATTACGCTTCTGTTTATAGAGATTTTCCTCATTTATGTTGGTATGTTTTCAAAGTCATCTGCTGCAGATTTGCTGTATGTGGGAAAGGGTTTACTGTCAGCAATAGCTGAAACACTCCATGCTATTATTCTTGCTTAAAGTTCAGGGTTAGGCTATTAGCTCACCTAAGCATAAGGTGTTTGTGAACACATTTTATCTGTCTCCCATTCCATTAGTAGTCAACAATTGACCATTGCCTTCATCAAAACTTCACAAAACATTTTCAGTTTGTTTTTTTCCATTGATATCTAGGCTAAATTTGAAAATGGTTCATGTCAGTTCAAAATAAGAAATCTCCATGAATGAGAGATTAATTATGTCTCCCCCATTACATGGGGGTGACATATTGTTTTTGCCCGTTCCGTCCGTCCTTCCGTCTGTCACACTTGTTTCCGCTCAATAACTGAAGAACGCTTGGGCGTAGGAACTTCATACTTGATATGCAGGTTGCTCATGACCAGTAGCTGACCCCTATTGATTTTGATAGCAGAAGGTCAAAGGTCAAGGTCATGGTGACCTTGTGAGGTAAAAAATGGTTTCCGCTCAATAACTGAAGAACGCTTTGGCTGGGGAACTCCATACTTGGTATGCAGGTTGGCCATGCCTAGTAGAAGACCCCTATTGATTTTGAGGTCAGTACGTGACAAGGTCACAGTGACCATGAGCATGAAAGGTCACAGTTACAATGAGCTGATAAATAGTTTTTGCTTGGGCCCAGGAACTTCATACTTGATGTGCAGGTTGGTCACCACCAGCAAATGACCCCTATTAATTTTAAGGTCACTAGGTCAAAGGTCAAGGTCACATCCGTCACACTTGTTTCCACTCAATTACTGAAGAACGCTTGGGCATAAGATCTTCATACTTGGTATGCAGGTTGGTCATGACCAGTAGATGACTCCTATTGATTTTGATGTCAGAAGGTCAAAGGTCAAGGTCATGGTGACCTTGTGAGGTAAAAAGTGGTTTCAGCTCAATAACTGAAGAAGGCTTGGGCCGAGGAACTCCATACTTGGTATGCAGGTTGGCGATGCCTAGTAGAAGACCCTATTCATTTTGAGGTCAAAGTCAAGGTCACAGTGACAATGAGCTGAAACATTGTTTTTGCTTAATAACTGTAGAATACTTTGGCCATGGAAGTTAATACTTGGTGTGCAGGTTGGTTACCACCAGTAGATGACCCCTATTGATTTTGAGGTCACTAGCTTAAAGGTCAAGGTCATGGTAACCTTCAGCTGAAAAATGGTTTCCTCTCAATAACTTAAGAATGCTTATGTTGAGGAACTTCATACCTGGTGTGCAGGTTGGTCCTAACCAGTAAATTACCTTTGTTGAATTTGTTTGATTTTGAGGTCACAAGGTCAAATGTCGAAGGTCACGGTAACCTTCAGCTGAAAAATGTGTTTTACTCAATAACTCAAGAACGCTTATACCCAGGAACTTCATACTTAGTGTGCATATTGGTCCTAACCTGTAGATGACCCCTATTGATTTTGATGTCAGTAGGTCAAAGGTCAAGGTCGCAATGACCTTTGGCTGAAAAATGGTTTCCGCTCAATAACTGAAGATTGCTTGGGCCCAGGAACTTCATACTTGGTGTGCAGGTTGGTCACCAGCAGCAAATGACCCCTATTGATCTTGAGGTCACTAGGTCAAAGACCAAGGTCATGGTAACCCGCAGCTGAAAAATGGTTTCCGCTCAATAACTGAGGATTGCCACTGTTGCTTCATCTCCAGTCCAAAACTAAAAAAATCATCTCCATCATTTCTTTTCCTCCCCTACAACCACACAAATGGGGAGACAAGCGCTTTTTAAAAAAAGCAATTTCTAGTTATTAAATAGAGTTGAAAATTCATCATGTTCAGTTTCTGGTTTTGCGACAATGTTTTCAAAGGTTGTCATCTTTAGAGTTTCAGAAAGCTTTTGTATGTTGCAAAGGGTTAACTTTAGCATGTTGATATGTTATCAGAATTGTTATTTTGATGATATCTAAGCTAATTTGTAATATGTGTCCACCAGGGGGGTTAAAAACTAGGTCACTAGGCTAAATTTTGAAAAATCTTGTTAACATTCAGAAATGATTAAACTGTGTGGGAATGATAGTATCTAACCTACAAATGAATATGCATCATAATTAGTGAAAAACTATGTCACTAATCCAACTGAAAGTAAAATCTTAAACACACTCTACAGGTTGCATTTTTGACTTAAGAATTGTGAAACTAAATCAGAATATTTTAAATCACCTGAGCCAAAGGCTCAATGGGATCTATTCTAATCACTCTCAGTCTGTCGTCCATCGTTAACTTTTATCTTTAAACAGCATGGCATCCTTAACCACAGGACCAATTTCAATTAAACTTCACAGGAATGTTCCTTTGGTGGTCCTCTTTAATAGGAGTTCAAAGATTTAAATTCCATGGAGAACTTTGGTTGCTGCGGCATCAGAAAGGGGTCAAAATGTCCAAACTTTAAAATTCTTCTAATCTGAATCTGCTTATCAGATTCCAATACAATTTGGTGGAAATGATGCTTGGGTGACCCTCCACAAAATATTTCCAGCCATATTTATTGGTTAAAAAACATGGCACACAGATCAGAAAAGGGTAAAATGACAAAATTTAAAAATTCCATTTTTATGAAAGTGCTCGACTGATTTTAAGAGAATTGAAAAGAAATCTTACATCAATGATCCTCTACTTAATTTGTAACAAAATCATAACATCCAGGCGTCATCAAAAAAGGGGTGAATTGAACTTTTAGCTACAAATGACAACTTTACTTCACGGGAATGTTCCTTTGTTGGTCCTCTTTCATAATTGTTCAAAGACTTGCATTCTGTACACAATTTTGGTTGCTGCGTCATCAGAAAGTGAGAAAAATGCCCAAACTTTAAAATCTATTTCCTCCAGAATCTGCTTGTTCGATTCCAGGATAATTTGTTAGAAATGTTACTCTACAAAAACTGTTCAAGCCATATTGATTCGTTGAAATACAGGCCAAATTTGAGTAAAAACTTATGGACACACTTGAGCATGTTAAAACTTGTGGACACTCTTGAACATGTTGAAACTTTGTTAAGAGTGTTTCTCTTGGTAAAGTCTAAGATAAATCTAAATGAGGATCATGTCAGGTCAAAACTGGGTGATCATGCAATATTGAAAAACAATCTTGTTAACACTCTTTTGACTTGAGCATATTGAAACTTTGTCAGAAAGTTGTCTTAATGATATCTAAGAAAATATTAAATTTGGATCATGTTGGGTAAAAAACTAGGTTTCTATGTCAAATTTAACCCTTTCCCTCATATAAACTCTTTCTGACGCCTCTGCAGCAGACGGCTTTTTGAAAACATAGTGACAAAAGAAGAAATTGCTCAAGACGAACAATTTCTCCTTTTGACACAATGTTTTCAACTTTTAGTCATAGGTTATCCATTCAATTATAGAGATATTCTATCTTTTGACAAAATATCTTCAAAGTCGTCTGCTGCAGAATTGTCGTATGATGGAAAAGCTTAAGAAACATTTCGTGGACACTCTTATCTAGAGGACACATTTTTTGTCTGTCTTATTCATAAGTTTCTTTAACCCTTTTTGAACATTATACATGTACTCCAAAGATGCAGATGGCATATTCAGGTAAATTTGTAACTTTGCCAAGTAATAGAAATTTTATAATTACATTGTAGGTTTATTGTACTAGGACTAGATCAGACTGATTTGATTCTGAGTCATGAGTACGGTGACATTTCTATCCAACTTAGAAATCCTCAACTCACCAAGATAAGACAGCTCACAAAATTAGATAATACAAAGGTCATACAGGTAAGATAACAGTAAACTATAAACATATCCCTAATAGGCTACAGACAACATCTAGGCAAAAAAAGAGCTCTATAGATTAAAATATATTGTGGAAAAAGGAGAAATATCAAAAAGACAAGTTGTTCTTTTTAAACGCCTTTCAGTATATGGGCTGTATAATAGGAACACCTGCAGCAGGTGGTGTTCACATATTGTAACTCTCTAAGTTTTTATCCAATCATCACCAAACTTGTTGAACATGTTTGTGTGCAAAATGCCTGAGCAAAATTTGATAACCAGCCAAATTGTGCTTTGGAATTGTCCATTGAATTAAATTAGCCTTGCCCGATCTCTTAGTTGGACAGTTGCATTTGATCTGAACCCATCTTGGTTAAATGTGTTTGGGCCCATAGATTTTCCAAAATTGGCCAAGTTAGCCTTGTCCACTCTCAAAGTCAAACTGTTTTTCTCAGATCTTCACCAAACATGGTAAAAAAATTTGTGAGCATAATGTCTTGGCCAAGTTTGATAAATCCAAATCGCCTAAAGCATTATTGCCCTTGAAATATTCAAAGTTTGCCAGAATAAACTTTAACAGTTCTTATTTGATCTTCATCAATTTGACATGAATGTTTATGAGCATAACACAACACCTCCGTTGCAATTAAAGACTGACCAAATAATTTTGGTCAATCCATAGATTGACGTATTTTGAGAGAATTTGGCATTCTTGTTAAACAATATTTTTTTCGAAATTATACTTCTGATGTTCACTTTTTCCTCCGAGGTTTACAACACTCACAAAGTATTTTGTGACAATTTGGCATTCTTGTTACACAATATTTTTTTCAGAATTATACTTCTGATGTACACTTTTTCCTCCGATGTTTATGACACTCACAAAGTGACTAAAGTGTTTTCAAAAGACATATTTATTTGGAAAAGGGAACATTCAATCAGTTATTGAAGGCCAATTTCCAATTAATATATTCCAGTTTTATTGGCTCTAATATATATTCTTTTTACCATTTAATTTTTGATACAGGATTTTCTATCCTGAGGTTTAAATCACAAGGGATAAGCATTCTCGTTTTTACTGTTCAGTGGTAAAGTATATATGAGCCGTTCCGTAGTGAATCGCAGTCCGCGCAGGCTAATCCAGGCCGACACGTTCTGTCTCAGGGGGAAAGAGGCATAGCGTAATGATTCCTGAAATGGAAAATCCTCAAGTGGCGAAAAGTGTCTGTCCAGGTACTGTCAAAGAAATCTGATGCAAAAAGCTTTGACAACTTGTAGGCAACATTATGGACAATCACTATTAATGAAAGTATGATTATTGATTTCAGTGGAAAACAACATGTCAAAAGGAGGCGTTGTTCATTTTGATCGATCACTCCCTTTACCACAATGTGTACAAAAGTTGTCTGCTGAGGATGCATACAAATGCATCTACATATGGCAAGCCTTTGATTGATTTGTTTATTTCAGGTATATTGGATGGAATGGAACGCACTGAAA
Source organism: Serripes groenlandicus (assembly GCA_031761405.1). NCBI lineage: Eukaryota > Metazoa > Mollusca > Bivalvia > Cardiida > Cardiidae > Serripes > Serripes groenlandicus. The sequence continues at coordinate 135,090,987 of JASEVX010000003.1, read as the reverse complement.
GACAGACCCAAACGCAAGGAATTCTTGCAGTCAGAAATTAATGCCATATTGGAAGAAAAAAAAGAGTCATCAAGTGTTTAATCAGTTTTTAGCTTGTCTGTGAAGAAACAAAATCAGGCTATAATAATACCCTTGACATTGTCTGTGTCTGCGTCACAAAACTTTAACCTTACCTCATAACTCAAGAACAATACGCACGTCTATAAATAATTATTCAGTAAAGTCCCTTTTTAGCTCGCCTATTCGAAGAAATAGGGGAGCTTATGTTATCACCCCGGCGTCCGCGTTGGCGTTTGCTTCCGCGTTGCTAGTTTGGTCAAACCTTTGCGTGCAAGGCCTTTTCTCAGACACTGTGTATGCTGTTGCTTTGAAACTTCACACACTTATTCAGGATCATTAGGGGACCTTGTATGTCAAGTCCCATAACTCTGGAATGGATTTTGACTGAATTGTGCCCCTTTTTGGACTTAGAAATTTGGTCAAACCTTTGCGTGCAAGGCCTTTTCTCAGACACTGTGTATGCTGTTGCTTTCAAACTTCACACACTTATTCAGGGTCATTAGGGGACCTTGTATGTCAAGTCCCATAACTCTGGAATGGATTTTGACTGAATTGTGCCCCTTTTTAGCTCGCCTATTCGAAGAAATAGGGGAGCTTATGTTATCACGTCCGCGTTGGCGTTGGCATCCGCGTTGCCAGCTTGGTCAAACCTTTGCGTGCAAGGCCTTTTCTCAGACACTGTGTATGCTGTTGCTTTGAAACTTCACACACTTATTCAGGATCATTAGGGGACCTTGTATGTCAAGTCCCATAACTCTGGAATGGATTTTGACTGAATTGTGCCCCTTTTTGGACTTAGAAATTGGGTCAAACCTTTGCGTGCAAGGCCTTTTCTCAGACACTGTGTATGCTGTTGCTTTCAAACATCACACACTTATTCAGGGTCATTAGGGGACCTTGTATGTCAAGTCCCATAACTCTGGAATGGATTTTGACTGAATTTTGCCCCTTTTTCGACTTAGAATTTTGGTCAAACCTTTGCGTGCAAGGCCTTTTCTCAGACACTGTCTATGCTGTTGCTTTGAAACTTCACACACTTATTCAGGATCATTAGGGGACCTTGTATGTCAAGTCCCATAACTCTGGAATGGATTTTGACTGAATTGTGCCCCTTTTTATACGACGTTTTTTTTAAAACGGTCCGTATTATGGTATGGTCATGTCCATGCGTCCGTCCGTCCGTCCGTTCGGGTTTTCCGCACTTTTTTCTTACATACTTTGAGCTATTTAGCTGAAATTTTGTATAAGGCTTTGTAGTGATGTGTCACAGATCAAGTTCATATTTCCTGGGATTTCGTCAATTTTTGAATGAGTTATGCCCCTTTTTGGACTTAGAATATTTGTTTTCCGCACTTTTTTTCTACATGCTTTGATCTATTGAGCTGAAATTATGTATATGGCTTTGTAATCATGAGTTACAGATCAAGTTCACATTTCCTCAGATTTCGTCAATTTTTTAATGAGTTATGCCCCTTTTTGGACTTAGAATATTGGTTTTCCGCACTTTTTTCTTACATACTTTGAGCTATTGACCTGAAATTGTGTATTAGGCTTTGTAGTGATATGTCACAGATCAAGTTCATATTTCCTGGGATTTCGTTAATTCTTGAATGAGTTATGCCCCTTTTTGGACTTAGAATATTTTTTTTCAGCACTTTTTTTCTACATGCTTTGATGTATTGAGCTGAAATTATGTATATGGCTTTGTAATCAAGTGTCACAGATCAAGTTCACATGTCCTCGGATTTCGTCAATTTTTGAATGAGTTATGCCCCTTTTTGGACTTAGAATATTTGTCAATTTCTGCATGAGTTATGCATTTTTCATAGTTTCCCATTATTCTTTAACAACTTATTCCTGAACGACTTTATTAACTTTTTACAAACAAACAATATATCAAAACAAAGAGGAAACTTACAAAGAAGTTCCTGACGGGCGTATTATGTACCGTTTGCGGTACTCTTGTTGGACTTAGAAATTGGGTCAAACCTTTGCGTGCAATGCCTTTTCTCAGACACTGTGTATGCTGTTGCTTTCAAACTTCACACACTTATTCAGGGTCATTAGGGGACCTTGTATGTCAAGTCCCATAACTCTGGAATGGATTTTGACTGAATTGTGCCCTTTTTTCGACTTAAAATTTTGGTCAAACCTTTGCGTGCAAGGCCTTTTCTCAGACACTGTGTATGCTGTTGCTTTGAAACTTCACACACTTATTCAGGATCATTAGGGGACCTTGTATGTCAAGTCCCATAACTCTGGATGGCGTTGGTATCAGCGTTGCCAGGTTAAGATTTGCATGCAAGTATTGAAAATTTGTGATATCTTGCAATAAATAATAGTGTGTGGTTTTATCTGATACTGATACTGTAAGTCTTCGGTATTATGTTCACTATTGGCATACATCGTATATAAACCAATTTACAGATTTAAAAGGCCTGTATGGACTTGGTTAACATTTGCATGGAGGTATTGAAAAGGTGTATTATCTTGCAATAGATGATACTGTGTGACTTTACCTAATGCTATAACTGTTCTGAAGTAGGCCCTGATAGACGATGGCCCTGATAGGCGAGCTATATTGTCCTCCGACAACTCTTGTTTTACCTAGATAAAAACAGATAAGTGTTGGCGTTAGCTCTGTGGTGCTTTTGTTTATAAAACATGGTTATTTAATATTTATTCTTTCCGAAAAGAAAAACAAATATGTGTTACTGCCACCCTCAATATTATTTCCTTGTGATGAGATTATCAAGGGAATATAGGGATCAACCAACCATCAATATTATCTCCTTGTGATGAGGTTATCAAGGGGATATAGGGATTAACCAACCATCAATATTATCTTGTGATGAGGTTATCAAGGGGATATAGGGATCAACCAACCATCAATATGACCTCCTTCTGATGGGGTTATCAAGGGGATATAGGGATCGACCAACCATCAATATTATCTCCTTATGATGAGGTTATCAAGGGGATATAGGGAGCCACCCATTGAAAACGACATTGCTCCGATTACTTCATTTCATTACCAATTGCTATGAAATTTCACACATCTATTCACTGGCATCTCTTATACGATTTTAGATTTCACCAACCTAGGTCAAAGGTCAAGGCCACAGTGCATATATTAGTGTCCCATAAATGTCATCGCTCTAGCGACTTCATTTCATTAAGATCAAGAGAGCTTTAACAGGTTCCTGTTTTACCAGCATTGGTCAAAGGTCAACGTCACAATGACCTAACATGTCTGTTTGAAAGGACTTCATAGCTCCTGTACTTTTCATTGTGAACAGAATGCCTTCATTCTTCATACATAATTTCATTGTGTAAAGAGAGCTCATGATTCAATGACCTAGGTCAAAGGTCAAGGACCCAGTGAGTATAATGTCATTGCTATAACACTTTCATTTGTTTGGACTTCATTCACATGTACAGTGTTAAGAGAGCTGGACTGGTCACAGTGATTTCAAAACATCCATGCAAAATGACTTGTATCATTGGCGATACTGTTGCTTTTCTTAGATTCTACCCATCCAGGTTTTCTATTGACAGCCCTTGGTCCTTTACCACATTGAACAGATATGTAGCATACAAATTTGAAGACGTCTGCAAGTCAAATATGTAACATCTCTAAAAATGAAAGTAAGAACCATTGAGTGGAAAAGTGAAATGGCTATTTCCCACCCTTGTTCCAACATTCCTATTCTATGATAAAATATGGTTTCATGTGGGAAAGGTTTAGAATAGTGTAAATAAGCCATTCTATAGGATAACCAACCATCGGTGGATGTGAGAATTATATATTAAACTCCCTCCTTTCCCACATACAACAAATCTGCAGCAGATGACCTTAAAAATGTTGAAGCATTTTTTTTTTCAAATCTCTAAGTATAATTATTGAAAAGACTTGCATAGAATATGGCAAAAAGAGAAATAACTTATCTCTGTATGAGTGCCTATGCCATCTCATCCAAATGTATACCATATTTCAGGAGCTTCTTGAAAAATAGTTAGCAAAGTTCAGGATCTGAACAGACTGTGTAATGCTGGTCTTAATCTTCACAAGTCACAAAATATAATTGACCATATCACCCACATACAACAAATCTGCAGCAGACAACTTTGAAATCTTCTGCATATTTTGTTGGAAAATGTCCTTACCCGTAAATCAAAGAGTAGTTATTGAATAGAGTTGAAATCATTGTGGCAAAAGGAGAAATTGCTCATCGTGAACAATTTCTCCATTTGCCAAAATGTTTTCTGGTTGCTGCAGGCCTTAGAAAGTGTATATATGAGGAAAAGGGTTAAGACTTCTGCTGTCCTTGAGGATTAAATAGTTTTGTAGTGAATACACTTGAGTAAATAAAGCAAACTATCAATTTTAATTGTTTCAGTTGTTTTCTCTTATTTGTGATGTCCAATTTCTAAATTTTCATCTTTGAGATTAACATGCTCCCACATGTCGTTGCATCTGCTGCAGATGACTTTTGAAAACACTTGCAAATGGAACATTTCTACAAAATTATTTGAAAATCGGCTTCATACATCCGGAAAAGATTTTTAATGTTTTCATTAAAGCCATATAATGCAATTCAGATGCCCCTCACACTGGCGGCCATGTCTTTTGACAAATCAACAAGGTTTGATGATTTGTAGTAATCTCATGTAGGGTCACCCAAGAAACATTTCTACAAAATTATTTGCTAACCAATTCAGGAGGTGAAAACGGACAATTCACTATAACAGAAGCTCAACTGGCTTTCGGTCAGTTGATTTAAAAAAAAAAGAAACTATGTCCAATATTCAAAATCCCCAAAAAATCATGTTTTTTACCCCAAAAAGAACAACAAATCTGCAGTCGACAATATGGAAACATCTTGACAAAAATATGAAAACATTTACAAATTGCTCAAGTGACCAAGTTCTCCTTTTATAACGAGAGTTTGAACCCCAGCTCGGCCAACTTTCTTTCCGACGTTTGACAAGAGTCACTGTGACGAGCATAATTCGTCTTTCATCGATGGACTAACAGTCTATGTGGAAAAGCAGCCAGTGGCTTTGAGAGTATGTTGTGTGGGGTACTGGTGTGAGAAAACCAGGAGACATGAGTAGGTGAACTGGCCGCCGTGATATGACTGAACAATTGTTGAAAACTCCAATCAATGGTGTAGAAGCGTCAACAAGTGTCTGTACTAGCGAAATGGTTAAATTGGAGCATACCTGTGTTGAATGTGTTTAATTTACACAGAAAAGAAAGTACAACATTGTCAGTTTGATTATTATAGAAAAGAGAGGTTCTTCGGTTTAAGTAACAGTAACAGATAGTTAAGTACATGCGTAGCTAAAACTGTGATCACTCAGTATAATCATTATTTCAGAAATCCAATCCTGAGGTTGGCCAAACCGGATTCAAAAGATTTTTGGAACTAAATCAACACAACCAGGAAAATTACAAATACTACTTTTAACATGGGCCCATCAGAGACATATAAGCATATGTTTCTGGGCCCATCAACTTTGCAATTCTTTAATTATTTTAAAGATATATTCCTGATGGCATGATTTTAGAATGTAAAGACTCACTATTATCAAACTGATTAACTCCTCTCGTCGAGGGGATATAGGGGATTCATGTCTTATTTGATTCTTATGAAACTTCACACAAATGTTCACAAGCATCATCTATTGTACGAGTTTGCATTTCACTAACCTAGGTCAAAAGGCAACATGCACCGGATTTGTTTCAAGAAAACTTTGATAGGTTCACGTTTAACAGACGTTTGCCAAAGGTCAATAAATAACTGAAAAATTATTATTTTCAAAAAATAATTGATATTTTGCTTTTAAGTATTATATTTCATACGTTTTCACTGATTTTGTTTTCAATAAAATGTATTTCTTAAGGAAAACAATTAAAAGTTAGTATGCAGAACATTTCATTTTAAAACTTCACCTTATAAGTGCTTATCGTAGGATCGCCAACTTAACTTTGAACCAATCAAAACGTTTCATTTCCTTTATTGATTCGACATTATTCATTAAATACAACATTTGATTGGTCTACAAACTAGATCATTTGTTTAACATCTAGGTCAAAACTGGGGTTAATCAGCTATCGCCGAAATAAAATACTACATTTACTTTGGGACACATTGGGAAACAAATCAAATAATATTTACTCACCCAATGGTTAATTTATAAGCCAGTACTTGTTAACAATTTGAACAGACGGTTTTGACAAGTAATGATATTTTAGACTTCATGTCAACAGGGTCTTTCAAAATGAAAGACCCTGATGTCAACATGGGGTTCAAAATAAACGAAAAATCTGTTTAAACCGATCAATATTCCGTGTGACGTGACTACCCCGTTTCTCAATTACCGCTAAACATCAGCGTCTCATACTATTTATGGGTGTTCTATATACTTGCCCATTCATGCTCAATCGGGGGAAACAGTCATGTGATTTCGCTGGCCAATCGAGGGTATCAATGTTGTTTTCAGCATGCAGACATTATATTGCTGAAGAACGTTAGCATGACGTTTGGCTATATAGTGAATGAATCGCATTACAATCGCGCTGGGTGAAGAAAAAACGCGCAATAACATTTCCGCCGCCGAAGCGATCCCGCTTGATGATGTGAGCAGGGTAAAGCTGCTTAGCATTCCACATTCCCGACTAAATGCTATCATCCTGCTATTTGTCCCTTAAAGATTACACTTTGAATCTCTTTAAAAACGATCATGTTCAGCTGCGTTTTATCTTTACAACATGTTGTCGAGCCTATTTTAGACGTGCTGCACGATGGCGTGCGTTTAACGAGATGCCAACGTAAGGGCGCTTCAGGCGATTACGGGTTGGGAAAACTGAGATCCTAGTTCCTGTGACAGCTCTTCGCTGAGTTAAATGCTTCCGGACAGACGGACAACGAAGGACTGGTATTTAAGCCTCCCAGTATTTAAGGCAGACCACATAAAAAGGAGTATTGCAGACAGTTGACTGGTTCCGGTGCGTGTTCTATACAAATATTCAAGGCTCAAGAATAGTTGCCTGTTTCTTTATCAAGTTAGTGCAGCTGATTGATGCTTATCATTGTTAGACAGGTTCTGAGCAGAGACATATACATACATGAAATGTTTATATTTAATATATCTATAGGTGCTACCTATTTACGAAAAAACGCAAGATAATTATAAACAAAAATTAAAGAGCATACTTTGGCCATAAAAAAGGATTTATAAGTAATTGACTAGACAATAATAATGTTAATGTCATGTTTTGTGCATTATCAAAAAATATTTGGAATTCGTATTGCTGTCGTCTACTATTACGAACAGAAAATAATAAAGTAAAGACTTTCAGAAAATCAAGGAATACATTTATAATGAACGATGTTAAAACATGATGGCCAAGATGATCCTTAATCGATCACCTGCATTATGGTAAAGAAGCAAAAAGATCAGCTCTTTGCTGATGCCACCTGGCAACTGCCTTTTTCAACCAGTCAATATGACTGGAACAAATGATGTAAGGGGTCACATTTCTGCTAAACCCTTTCCCTATTAGAGACGGGTTCTGAGGCCTTTGCAACAGACGATTTAGGGAAAGATTTGTCGCTAAAAGAACAATTGCTCCTTATGAGAAAGTTATCCTTTTGCCACAATGTTTGATAAATAGCTCATGTATAGGAATTTGGGGTATTTCATGTTGATACCACTTTTTTGCGGGAAACGACGTCGCTCCATTGACGTTACGCCAAGATGAAGTGTTACGGAAATGACGTCACGTCCTTCTTTGGATACGATACAGTCAACATTTAGGTTCAGGGGTAGAAGTCTAATGCTGTCGTTTTTTTTGACGAACGGGAAAACATATTTCTTACAGAGTTCCATTTATTTTTAATGTTAATTCCCCCAAAACACAGCACTTTAATAAATAGAGGATATTTGTTTGTTTTGAGTGGATATGGAATATATCTCATCGAGACGTGATACAATTGAATATTTTCACGAGCGCGTAGCGCGAGTGAAAATGTTTAAATTGTATCACTTCGAGTTGAAATATATTCCATATACACTCAAAACAAACAAATTTTCTTTTTATTTAATGACAAATTGATGAAAAACAAATAATATACCCATTATGTATTTCTTTATATATAACTTGTGTAGTATAACATGACCGAATACTAGGAAAATGACGTCACGTCAGCGGTTTGACGTCATAATGTTAGTCTCTTTGACGTCATTTATTCATATTCCACAGTGTGGAATAAGGATTTTATATTTCACTCTGATAAACAGCAAATTCATTGGTTGTCATATAATAAATATCGATTTAAAAAAAAAAAAATTAAAAAGACGACAATAATTTAAAAAATCCGTGTTTTTTTCGTGTCATTTTATACATACCCAAATTATCGATTTAAAAAAAAATATTAAAAAGACGACAATATTTTTTTTTCAATCCGTGTTTCTCGGCTCATTTTATACATACCCAAAATGGCGGCCCCCATGGATTTGGCCAGTTTCATTTCAGAAAGCTTCATGGGTTATTGAAAAAAAAAAAAAAAAAAAAAAAAAAATCTCACACCTGTTAACTATAAGCGAAAAAAACCATTCATGGTTTTTTTTCGTAATATATCTATAGGTGCTACCTATTTACGAAAAAACGCAAGATAATTATAAACAAAAATTAAAGAACATACTTTGGCCATACAAAAAGGATTTATAAGTAATTGACTAGACAATAATAATGTTAATGTCATGTTTCTTGCATTATCAAAACATATTTGGAATTCGTATTGCTGTCGTCTATTATTACGAACAGAAAATAACAAGCAAATTCAGAGCATTATGGTCCCCCGCTTTGGGGGTCTTATTGGTCAGGGTCAAGGTCACAAGGTCAAAATTGGTATTAATGGAAAGGGTATGTCACAAGGAATACACATGTGAAATATGAAAGCAGTACCTATTACGGTTCATAAGTTATGACCAAGGTTAAAGTTTTTGTGACAGCGTGACGGAGGGACTGACGGACTGACGAATGAGATTTAATGTCCCCGACGTTTTACTTCGTAAAGCGGGGGACAATAAAGTAAAAACTTTCAGAAAATCAAGGAATACATTTATAATGAACGAGGTTAAAACATGAGGGCCAAGATGATCCTTACTCGATCACCTGCATTATGGTAAAGAAGCAAATAGATCAGCCCTTTTCTGATGCCATCTGGCGACTACCTTTTTCAACCAGTCAATATGACTGGAACAAATTATGTAAGGGGTCACATTTCTGCTAAACCCTTTCCCTATTAGAGACAGTTTCTGAGGCCTATGCAACAGACGATTTAGGAAAAGATTGTCACCAAAAGAACAATTGCTCCTTATGAGAAAGTTATCCTTTTGCCACAATGTTTGATAAATAATTATACTTTGAATGAGTGTGGCAATAGCTTATGTATAGGAATTTGGGGTCTTTCATGTTGATACCACTTTTTTTGCGGGAAACGACGTCGCTCCATTGACGTTACGCCAAGATGAAGTGTAACGGAAATGACGTCACGTCCTTCTTTGGCAACGATACTGTCAAAATTTAGGTTCGGGCGTAGAAGGCTAATGCTGTCGTTTTTTTGACGAACGGGAAAACATATTTATGTTATTATGTTTTAACTTTTCGTACAAATGTTTATTCCCACATAACACAGCATTTTAATGATCTTAAATATCTATTTAAAAAAAAAATGATTAAAAAGACGACAATAATTTTCAATCCGTGTTTTTCCGCTCATTTTATACATACCCAAAATACCGATTTTAAAAAAAAAATGATTAAAAAGACGACAATAATTTTCAATCCGTGTTTTTCTGCTCATTTTATACATACCCCAAATACCGATTTAAAAAAATGATTAAAAAGACGACAATAATTTTCAATCCGTGTTTTTCCGCTCATTTTATACATACCCAAAATACCGATTTTAAAAAAAATGATTAAAAAGACGACAATAATTTTCAATCCGTGTTTTTCTGCTCATTTTATACATACCCAAAATACCGATTTAAAAAAATGATTAAAAAGACGACAATAATTTTCAATCTGTGTTTTACGTCTGCCTTTTATACATATCCAAAATGGCGGCCCCCATGGAATTTTCCAGTTTCATTTCAGAAAGCTTCATGGGTTATTGAAAAAAAAAAAAAAAAAAAAATCTCACACCTGTTAACTATAAGCGAAAAAACCCATTCATGGGGTTTTTTCGTATAAATAATAGAATCGCTTAATTGATGCTCGTTAAGATCATAGTTGATTTATTGTGGAATCTGGAAAGTGCACAAATCAAATTACATTGAATATATTCATATTTAAAGTGAAGAATAATTTGGACTTTGAATAGAACTTGCTCAATGAATATACATAATACAATGTTTGATGTGTTGATATCATCAGTAATACAAGAGTGATAGCGACTCCAGTTATCAACGTAAATAATACGTCCGTAACTATCATATTCTATTGAAAGCATACAACAATCTCTGTCCTGTATAGAGCCATTCTGAGTGAATAACTATAGTTCGTACTTTGAGGTAAATCACCTTTTTTTTAAAAAAAATATTTTGTGAACTTTTTGAATTTCCGGTTAGGCCTACAGGAGACAGTGTCTACAAGAAGATTGGCATAGTCGAGATTGCACGATATAAACTATCTGAAACTATCGTGCAATCGATGATCTGTGGGCACACCCTATTCTTTGATAATTGAGTAGAAACGTATCAAGGTGCCTGCTGTAAGTATTTCCAGAGATGTATATGTCTCTGGTATTTCATTTGTATTGTGCTCTTGTCAAAACATAATCCAATCAGATCTCAAAACCAGTCGTGGTGGTGGCTCACTGTTTGTTACGTTTCTTATTAGAATGCATTACTTAAATTGATTGATTGATTCGCTACCATTAGACATACCCTTTTCCACATAAAACACATCAGACGGAGTCGATTTTGAAAATACATCTAAATCTATACTTCTAAAATACAAACATGGAAAATCTATATATCTGAATAGAGTTGAAAATAATGAGAAATTTCTCATATTGCCCAGGGACGTAGATAAGATCCCTGGTTTGCCCAGAGACATATAAACAAGTGTGTGTATGTGTCTCTGGTTTGCCACACTCTTGCTCGTATCTACATCCCTGGTTTGCCACACTCTTGGATAAGATTAACTGAACACAGCGCTGCTACTGATATGCAAGCTAATAAATGGATGTTGCGTTAGTTTTACCTACTATGGCATCTACTGAAACAGAGACATATAAATACAGAGATTCGAATCATCGCGAAATCTCGCGTGTACCGCGAGAATCTCGTGGATCATCATCAGTCGCCTGCAACCACTTATATCAATCGTCTGACGACCCGATTGCTCGATCGAAATGCATCAGTTAACCTTGTTTATAATAGATTGACGAGTATTGTATAAACATGTAAGCGAAAAAGTCTTTATCTCATCTGTATTTATCTTTCTTTGACAGTTATTAAATCACTTATGTGATTTTCTTTTCTAATTGATCTAGTTAGAACAGATTTGAAACCGTTTTGGGTAAAAAAAAGATAAGAAACTTCAGCTTGTATGACACATTTTATTTGCAGTTATGGTTTAGCAAACTGTAAACCAAATGGTTTCAGGACTTAACTTGTCATTTTACGACTAAACTTTACATGCTGAATATCACATAGATCGTAGTATATAAAACGTCTTATCCCTTCGTCAAAATTGATCCTTTCTGCTCTTGGTAACCTTTTATTATAGGCTATGGTAGCAAGGTGAGCAATATAGGCACATCTTGGCCTTCTTGGTTATAATAAAAGGACATTTGGCCTTCTTGTTTGAAATATTTACATATCCTGTCTGTTTTCACACGTTATTTAAATGTACTGAACTACATCTGCTTCCTTTAACTCATGCTTCAAAATCATGGGCGGCATCTTTAATGCTCTGCATCAAAATTCGTCTTGTGTGTGTTTGTTTTGTTGTTTTGTTTTCTCTGCTGTGCTACTGTCAGTCAGCAGTGAACGTAATATTGTAATCTCATAGACTGGAAGCCTAAGGGAAATTGAAATTACTAAACTTATCAAACTTAGCATTATCCCGATACATGTAGCTAACGGCATTCGATCTCGCTCAGCATATATGTTAAACAAAAATCAGTCCCAAATGCGATTTCAGTAATATATCGGCGTGTCATATATAGGTCATCCTCGGTACCCAGGCTATTCATAACACATATGATACCCTGGGCAAATTGGCTAGCGAAACTTCGTAAAGCGTGCACCTCGATTTTCTCCGTAACTACGAGGGGTGTTCGGAAAGTTTCGGGACAAGTGCCGTAACATTTTTTTTTAAATATGCGTACACAATTCTTTCAACATACATAGCTCTATATAACTAGCGTCTTATTTTTAATTTTGTAATTTTGCTTTTGAAAATGAATAAATGGTATATAAAGCTATGTATGTTTAAAGAATTGTGTTCAATTATAAAAAAATAAGAATGTTAAGGCACGTGTCCCGATACTTTCCGAACACCCCTCGTACACTGTTATTACTGTACATCGCCTGAAATTTGTAGCATGCAACCAATCAAGCGGCTGGATTTCACCTCATGAATTATTCATGACTACGAAGTTTCGCTAGCCAATTTGCCCAGGGTATCATATATGTTATGAATAGCATGGGTTCCGAGGATGATATAGGTGAATTGCCAGTACTTCTGGAAAGGTATTCCTGACCGTCACGTTGCATTGTCAATTTGTCACTATTGAAGAAAATTGTGAAAAAGAACAAATCATGTCTTATGTATTGACTATAATATATATAATATCATTATCAATACATAAGCCATGAATGTTATTTTACAATTATATTTTTTGCATTATTTGGTACGAACCGATCGCGGATCAAACCTAGATCTCCCGCTCTCTAAGCGAATTTAACGTTCTTACCACTACACCAATCAGGAGAAAAACTATTTTTTACTGCTTTCAGTGTCTGATTTATTGTAAATTCAAGAATAATTTGCATGAATGGTATTTTACGCCGCTTTCATCAGAAAACGATCTACATCACAGTGGTATTCTGCGACAACCAAATACTCGGGCATTTGTGACCAGCGTAGAACCAGTATACGTGCATCCGAGTGCTCGGCGAGAGTGCTAGTCAAAATCTGTAATTTGATTGGTTGATTCGACTAGCACATGCACGATTGATCTCAGAGTGCAACTTGGGACACTCTGAATACGCCCCAGGTAGCCTGGCCACACGAGGTGGGTCTCATTTACAGAGTTGTCGTAGCGCATCGGGATCGGAAGTTAGGGTTCGGTACCCGGTCGAGTCACACCAACAATTTTATGTAGTGATTGCTTGCTTCTTTAGCGCTCAGGGTCGCCGAGATATATAGCATTACGACTGATTCATATGTCACCGGGTTCAATTCCAACCTTTTCATTTATTCTGATACAGTCTCGTTTCGTCCTTTTATGTTCTTATGTTATCTGTTCCATCAATCTCATCCCAATTCGTTTAATTATCATTCCTTCTTATTACTTACAAGACATTATAACTCTAACATTTCACCATTTACCTCTTCATATGTCGGACACGTCATCGGATGCACGAGCTAATTCGCGCACGAGCCTATTCCTGCTCGTGTCATTAAAGAGTTATTCGTAAGAATGCTGACTTGCACCTTTACAGGTTTAGTTCCCGCACAATGCAGGGTAAGAGAACCCTCCAACATAGGTGTCAGAATAAATAATAGACCTACAACTAGTATACGATGGAAACGTGGTGGTATAACTTGAATGATGTTGTAGTCCCTAAGAGGCGTAAAACACCATCCCTTTAGTTATGGCTTTGACTCAAACGACAAGCAGTTCCGCAGATTAAACGGGTAAAATGTGTTTGGTTCGTGATTGGTAGTCAGCCTAGAGTAAATCGAATAATAATTGTATTAAGATATTATTTTACTATTTGTTTTGGTGTTATATATTGTTAATTTATTAATATGTACATTAATTTTAAAATTTAGATAGAACAAAATAATGTTTTTACGCCAACAATATAATTCTACATTTGGATTATAATTTATGAATTTATTTCAAAACGTACAAACCTTATACGCCATAGCTGACAAGTTGGAAACAAATGTTACTTTCATTTTCGTTTCATTACGGAAAACAACACACAATTTGAACACAATTTATGAAATAGGATTAAGCTTAAAAGGTTAAACCATTTTCTTTTTAGTCTTATATGTGTAAATTTGTTTTTACCGCTCATTGAGGCTCAGAACTCTCTCAAAGTCGAACATTGAATGAAAATGAATGAAAAAACAATAAGTCGATTTATGCTAATTTTCAAGCTTCGATGTTTTGAAAATTTCTTTTGTTTGGTTGTTTCTAGGAAACGTAACGTTATATGTTGATACACGTAGGTTAAACCTAAACCATGTTGATACACGTAGGTTAAACCTAAACCATGTGAAAGCACTAGTCCAAATAGAATTACAGTCAACATGTTGAATGACCAAAATGGTTACTACAGGAAGTGTCTACGGAGGTAGCCAGACTTTTCGACACTCCGACTTTTCGACCCCTCTGTTTCGATTCCTAGTTTCCGACCCCTCGTTCAATTGTCAGTTGATATAATATAAAAATGTACTTTGTTGTATATTCACTATACTGTTTACAGAAAATATATTGATTATCAGTGCACTATTTTTAGCTCGACTTTTGAAAAAAATGAGAGCTATTGTCATGACCCTGGCGTGGTCGTCCTGTTAAGGTTTTTTGTTTAGCTCATTTTTTATTTTTTTTTCTCCCTATCAGTCGAGCGTCTGTGCCATACGCGGTGCTCTTGTTAATAATTACGTTTTCATATCTTGTAAATTCGATTCATAAAGTTCATTGTTCAATAAAAATATTTATATTGAATCTTCGATACGTCAATGAAGGAAGCTTTATATATTTCACCCTATTTATTACAACAACTCATATTTCTGATACACTAGTTTCGTGGGCCCAGGGCTTGTCGTCTTTACAAAACTGTTTGTGTACGTAAACCTCGATAACCTTGTACAGGTATTGATAAGAACGACAAGCATATTATATAGCGCTATATAGCTTATCGAACTTGTTTCTCTTCTCCGTATAAGAAGTCCCAGGTTAT
The DNA here is from genome assembly GCA_031761405.1 of Serripes groenlandicus. Lineage (NCBI taxonomy): Eukaryota > Metazoa > Mollusca > Bivalvia > Cardiida > Cardiidae > Serripes > Serripes groenlandicus. The sequence goes on along the minus strand of JASEVX010000003.1, from coordinate 135,075,699 downwards.
CGTGTCAATATTAAATCAAAACATGGCAGAAAGAACATGCGTGGCTACGCTTTGACGAATCGCTACACGCCATGTAGAAGTTTGGGGACGATAAAACTTCGTCTTTTGTCACTCGCTGTACAACTTTTCGTGTTAGAACAGTCTACAGTCATGTAATTAGTATATCACATGTGTCTGAAATAAAAAACGAAAATTGTCGTCTGCTTTTGCACTGGCAAAAAATGCAATTCATGTCAGTCAGCTCTGTGACTTTTCTCAACACAAATAAAGTTTAGTTTTGTGTTATTTGAGTTATTATTTCTTATTTACAGATAGTTATCATAAGATATTCGGAGAAGTTGTATTTGAGCCTGGGCAAGTAAATGTTCAAAGTACTTGTCCTACTGGGCAAGTAGGTTCAGAAGTAAATGTAGAGGCCTATAGGGCCTTTACTTAATAATATATATATTTATTAGATTTATTAAATATTTTTAAAGAAATGTCGGCTTTTATAATTATACCTAAACAATACATTTCAAATCGCAGCTTCAATAGTTTTCGTTGTATTCATGTCTGAAATACAATCTTAAATTATGTTGCATTTCTAAATGACGGTCCACTGTACAAAACAAGACATCAAGCTAATTAATTAATAATGTATCAGATTAACGAACAAGCAATGATGCTGCAATCAATTGCTGATTAGCAGTTAAGCATGACTGATCATTTTATCAAGCTAATCAGTTAAAGATGCTAAATCATCAATTAACACCTTTATACACTGATAATTGAACCAAGGGTCGAACAGTCTTAGCAATCAGGGGTCGAAAAGTTGGAGGGTCGATAAGTCTGGCAGCCTCTACGGACCTCTAGACTGATAGTCTAAAGGTTCGTACACGGACACAAACTATACAGAATTTTTTGAAACAGGAAGTCCTGACTTCCTGGGTCTGAATTTTGAAAGTCCTGGTCATAGTTCTTGGAAGTCCCAGGTGCCATGCTGGCTTTTCAACATCCTGCACATTCCATTGTTCATCCATAATTGACAGTAAATCAAACACAATACACAATGACTGCAGAAGAATTACACACGATTTCAACTTCACGTTTACGCCATGTGTTTTGATTGCCGGCGTATACTAATTACCTTTATACCCTTAATTCCTGGACGTACTTGAGCGTCTCCCTTGTCAATTTTGGCTGTACGGGAACACTACGCCCAATACGTCCATTAACACGAGCCCTGCATTTTACAAATCACCATTCCTGTAGAATGACTATACATTTGACTTGCTTGTTAATGTCAAGGGAACTAACTCGTGAAAGAATGCAGGGGGTTTCGAATAACTACCAGTTTGTGTAACGTGTACCCGAGTTAAGCCATCACGGGTCACCAATCTAGGCACTTACCGCGATGAATGTTGCTTAACTTTAAGAAAAGGTCAACCACTCTACCAACGTCGCTATAAAAGCTGGCTTCCACAGCAAGGCTTCAGAAGGGATATTTATACCTCAAACCCTGTTCCCATGACAATTCTCCCTCTTTTCTCTTGACCTCCACCCAAAGTCACAAAGCTGAACACAAGCAGTACACCAGAGCAGGGTTTATGTTACATCACTGGGAACCACCGGGATCCGGGGATGATGGTGATATCAACACCAAATCCCACCGCTGCCACCATTTGTAACGTGTACCGGATTTAAGCCATCGCGGGTCAACCATCCAGGCACTAACCGGGATGAACGTTGCTTAACTTTTTGTCAGTTTATTAAACATGTATCATGTATGTCTTGTAAAAGTACTAGTTATAAAAGGGTTACCATTATACATTGCATGTTTAACTATAATCTGTTGACATGTTGTATTTCGTTTCAACAAGATCCCTCATGTCTTCTAATTTAGTTATGTATTGATGTATATCATCTCAATTCTACAGCAAAGGAACAATATAAATATGGCCTAGAGTTTTGTTTTTCCAAATGTAGACATACCACGCAAAGTACAGCGATACAAATTTGCTTGTAAAACAAGTATTTGTTTGAAGATATCTACATTATAATAAGATATATTACTTATAAGGACTTTTTCCTCATTCTATTTCTGTGTCACGATGTAGACATTTTCACTAGTAGGTTTTCTTGACAAAAGCATGCAAGTGGAATGTATCTAACTTCTAAGTCATCCTACAACGTTACGTATTTGCTTGTAAAACAAGTATTTATTTATAATAACAAAACAATAAAAATACAGGAATGGTGATTTGTAAGATGTAAATGAAAGAAAATCTTATAAAACCATGAAAAAGATCTGTATAATTTGTCTCCGGGTCTCGACCTTTAGACTGGAGACACTTCCATTAGTAAAACAACAAATCTTGATTCAAAATGTTAAAAAGGTAAATAATAATATGTCAATAGGCAAAGCCAAGGTTGTGTGAAAGCAAGAACAAAAAAAATAGCACTGTCACTAAAAAGCAACAAGTTAATTGGCAAATTGTAAAAAGTTACAACAAGGAATATTGAAAATATATTTTTTTATATTTAAGTTCAATTATTACATACCATGTTACAGTTACTGCAACATCTTCTTTTTTTTATTATAAAAAAGTTGATACATGTATATACTAAATAATCTGCTTTTAGCCATTTTGACTCCTGATTTGTTATGTTTTATCAACTCTACATTTTGACCATCACCCGTCCAAATAACATTATTTAGAAATAAGATTGCTTTTGGTTATTCAATCATTATGCAAGGCTGAATTGTTAAATTCACATTGTCTTTTTCTTTCCCAAAGCCCGAAATTGAATTTTATCATGAAATAGGAATAAGGATGGATATTACAATTTGTGAAATAAAATTAATCAGTTGTTGACTTACCAATATTACAATGTACTCTGCACAAAAATTGACCAAGTCATACTGATTCGTCATAAAACATGGCAGTCAGACGGCATCAGAAAAGAGGCAAAATGACAAAATTTGAAAATTCCATTTTTATGAAAGTGCTTGTCTGATTTTAAGAAAATTGAATAGGAATCTTACATCAGTGATCCTCTTCGTAATTTGTTCAAGCCGTATTGATTGGTTAGTTACAAAATCAAAGCAACCAGGTATCATCACAAAAGGGATAAATTGAACTTTTAGCTACAAATGACAACTCCTACTGCTCCACTGGACCAGTTTCAACTTGACTTTACAGAAATGTTCTTTTGTTGGTCCTCTTTCAAATTTGTTCAAAGACTTACATTCTGTGAAGAATTTTGGTTTGCTGCGGCATCAGAAAGTGAGAAAAATACCCAAATTTTAAAATCCTTTTCCTCCATAATCTGCTTTTTCTGATTGCAAGATAATTTAATAGAAATGTTTCTTGAGTGACCCTCTTCAAAAACTGTTCAAGTCATATTGATTTCGTTGAAAAACTGGGCAGCAAGGCGGCATCAGGAAAGACGCAAAATTACACATCTTTATAATACCATTCTTATTAAAGTTGTTGTCAGATTTCAAGATACAAATTTATGGCCTTTACTGATAAGCTATTTCTTTAACAATGTCCACTCCTTGCAGTTTCATTTGCACTCCTAATAAAAATTTCCCAGATATTTGCAGTTAAAAATGTGTTACTAATTTACTATCACTCAGGTGATCTATTTTGGGTCATCTTGGCCCTCTTGTTTGACAAGCTACTTATCTGTAGCCCTGCTTAAATTGTGCAAACTATTATTTTGTTATGAAAAGTTGTCATATTAATTTGTTGAGATTTAAACCAAAAGCCTAACATACATCATAAGAAAGATTGTGAAATGACAAACTTATAATTCCTCTCTCATATACTGCTGGTCTGAAACTCCGCTGAAGGATTTTGGTCAGGGGAACAATACAATGACACTGTCACATGGCCCTCTCATTTATTATTTCTCCTAGTTAACTTAAAACCCTTTCCCTCATACGACAATTCTGCAGCAGACGACTTTGAACATATTTTGTCAAAAAATGGAAAATCTCTATATTTGAATAGATAACCTATGACAAAAAGTGGAAAACATTGTGGCAAAAGGAGAAATTGCACGTTTTGTGCAATTTCTCTTTTTGTCACTATGTTTTCAAAAAGCCGTCTGCTGCAGAGGTGTCAGAAAGCGTCTATATGAGGGAAAGGGTTAAGACAAGAATCCATGCATTATGAAGTGCATAGTAGGATAGAAAATGCCTAAAATAAGTTATACAGAGTTCGATATTTGAATGCTTAGAAAAACAGTCAATTTAAGCTAGATTTTCATTGTATTGCTTCATTCATGCATCATTTATCTCCCAATGTTATGCAAAACATATAAAAATTCTTATCTTATAGCTCGTGTTGTTTTCATTTCAGGTGATCAGAAATGAGGCAGTCTGGTAGGATTTCAACGAAGACATACATTCTGCTGACATTTTTCGTAGTAAATTTCATTGTCCAAGCTGTATTAGGCAACCTTTATACATTCCATGGACATCTGGCCCCCACTAGGAGACAGGTTTCCCACAGCCCTGATAACTACACATCACAGTTAAACAATCTAGCCGGTAAGCCCGGTGAGGGCTACTACATGCAAGTTGAAATTGGAACTCCAAAACAAAAGGTATTTCTGTTTAATCTTTGTCTCTTTCAAACTTGCAGCTGCATTTTGATACATATGCAGCAGTTGATAATATTAGCTTTTCCATAATTTTGGACAAATGTTTTCAAAATATTATGCAGATTTGCTTCAGATTTTGGAAAAGGTTAATTCATAAAAAAATATGGAAAATCTATATTAATGAATAGAGTAAGTTGAGAGCATTGTGGCATTGTGGCAAAAGGAGAAATTGCTTGTTTTGAGCAATTTCTCCTTTTGTCACAATGTTTTCAAAATCGTCTACTGCTGATGCGTCATAATGCATCTTCAAGTGGGAATGGGTTAATCAACATGAGTTAAATACAAATGTGCTGTATAAAGTTGTAAGCTTTAATATAATTATTTTGAGTACATGAAAAATTGGATTAAAGATCAAATTGGAAAAAAAGAATATATATTGTGCTTCTTATCTACAGGTTAGATTCATTTCTTGATTTATCATGTCAGAAACTCTGGAAACCTGTGCCCATTTGTCAATGTCGAACCAAGAAATGTTGGGCCTCATTCTCATTTAGCAATCATATTGTAATAATTCATCTATAAGAAATGGAAACAGCATAATTCAAAGAAAGCAATCTTTAAGTTTATCAAAAACATTAATACAACAAATTCTCCGAACTATTCTTTGTAATTTTGTTTTTTAAACTATCATGAAAAAATATTACTCGTACACGTCAGCACAGTCCGACTGTCCAAACCTGAAAGACTGGACACGAGAACTTCCCTCGTGCAATTCACTTTGAAACAACGCCACCTATAGCGTTCATTGCTTTCAAAAACGTAGAAAATTACATTTCCTCATGCACCTTTCCATTCGCGGACAGTCGACTGGCACTGTGCTGACGTGTACGAGTTATATCTATTCAAGTTAAATTTGTGTGTCTAACTTGGTGCTTTTGAAATGGCCGTCAATAGAGATTGGACTTGAAAGTCGGTCGACTGTCCAAATGCTTGTCGCAATTATAGAAAATGTATTTTCAATATGAAGTGTTATTTCTTTCATTTGTCATTAGTCAATTAATGGCAAAAATAAGTCTGTGAATGGAAAGGTACATGAGGAACATCTGTTTCACACCTGAGTACAAAGAACTAAAAAAAGGCTTAGATAAGGAGATTTAACCCTTTCACTCATTTAGACGCTTCCTGGCGCCTCTGCAGCAGAGGGATTTTTGAAAACATAGTGACAAAAGAAGAAATTGCTCAAAACAAGCAATTTCTCCTTTTGCCACAATGTGTTCCATTTTAAGTCATAGGTAATCCATTCAATTATAGAGATTTTCTATTTTTTGACAAAATATGTTCAAAGTCGTCTGCTGTAAAATTTTCGTATGAGGGAAAGGGTTAAACAGCTCTTTTATCCACAATATTTCTCTTCTTACTCATTTAAATCTATGCTGTGGGTTCTCAAAATAATTGTCTCCCAGAGACGATTCTTTCAAAAGTACCAACAACATATGTTTTTGAGATCAAATATTAAAGGATCTAAGGACATGAAAAACATGCCTTATGTATGGGCTCTGATCGAATATCAGCTGTGGTTGCCATTGTCCAGTGGGCTGTATCCAATGAAACTCGACCAGAATGTTCCACAAGCAGTTTTGCTGAAACTAGAGGCCAGATTTTGTAATTTTGTCTTTACAGTTGAATGTCCTCATAGACACAGGCAGTAGTAACTTTGCAGTTGCTTGTAAACCTAATATAGACCTGACAACATACTTCTTGAGAAATGAGTAAGTTTTTTAAACCTCTCACTTAATACAAGCAGTTTTGATCAGTTATAGATTTAAAAATGTATTTCAATTCTGATATCCAAAAATGGAGAGGATGGCTCTGACAGATGTACAGCACCTGACTTGTGATTTGAATGTCCTTGGTTCAGTTCCTGTGAGATCAGGGTCAAACTTAAGGATCTCACCACACAAACTCTGTGAGTACTGGTTGGGTATCGTTATGGACGAACCGGTCCGATACTGATACCAACGAAACGATACGGTCTTTTTAGATCTACTGGCCAAAGGCCAGAAGAGCTTATGCCATAGCGGTGTGTCCGTCTATCCGTCCATAAACAATTGCTTGTGAATGCGGTAAAGTCTTCAGTTTTGATTGTATCTCAATCAAACTTATACAGTAGTTAGATATCCATAAGAGCTCGGTTCCTTTTGCTAACCAGCCAGATCCGCCCATGCAAGACTGGATTATGGCCTTTGAAATTGTCAAAATTGCTATAATAGAGGCTCCATTTACTATCTGATCTTCACCAAACTTAGATAATAGTTAAATATTGATGAGAGCTCAGTTCCTTTCGAAAACCCGCCAGATGTGCCGTGGCATGACTATTATCGCCCTTGAAATTGTCAAAATTGCTTTAATACAGCTTGTGAACACAATAGAGCCTCCATTTACTATCCGCTCTTCACCAAACTTAGATAGTAGTTAAATATTGACGAGAGCTCAGTACCTTTTCGCAAACCAGCCAGATCCGCCGATGCAAGACTGGATTATGGCCCTTGAAATTGTCAAATATGCTTGTGAACACAATAGAGGCTCTATTTACTATCTGATCTTCACCAAACTTAGATAGTAGTTTTAAAAATATTGATGAGAGCTCGGTTCTTTTCAAAAACCAGCCAGATGTGCCCTTACATGACTGGATTATGGCCCTTGAAATTGTCAAAATTGCTATTTATACAGCTTGTGAACACAATAGAGCCTCCATTTACTATCCAATCTTCACCAAACTTAGATAGTAGTTAAATATTGATGAGAGCTCAGTTCCTTTTTCAAACCAACCAGATCTGCCCATGCAAGACTGGATTATGGCCCTTGAAATTGTCAAAATTGCTATAATACAGCTTGTGAACACAATAGAGCTTCCATTTACTATCCGATCTTCACCATACATACATGCTCTGGATTGAAAATGACCAAAGAGTCATGCCAGTAGAGCATAGGCCCTCATAGGCCTCTTGTTATCTATACCGATACTGATACCATGTGCTATGTTTTATGCTTTTATGATAAGATTTGTTGCTTATCAACGACTAGACTGTCTATATCTGACACTGGGTTTTTCCAATGTAAATATTGTTAGCTGATTGGTGTATGTAAAGTTTTGTTTCAGAGTCAGAAATGGATATGGTAATAATTTCACTCATCAGAAGAGAAAAATGGAATATTTTTTCCTATTCTCTGTTGTTTTTTAGCTTAAACTTGATTACTTTCTTTTTTACGAAATATCAATATCGGTATCTGTAATTTTCGAAACGGTATATATCAGTTCTTTTTAAAGTGATTATCGGTATTGTACCGATACCGGAAACCGATGTCCAACCCTACCTGTGAGTACCGGTTGAGTGTCCAGGGAGCAGACATTTGGAGCGGAGGAGTAGATAAGGAGGAGTTAACTGGTCTTCTCCCAACAATATCTCTCTAATGCCTCAACTAAACCCTATGTTGTGGGTCATATATTTGGGGATGTGAAATACTCTTCTGATCTAGAGCTCTGCATTGAGAGCGATCAATATAGATATGAGCCATCCCTCGATGGATTTTCTGTTTCAGGAATCATTACTCTATACATCTATCCCTCTGAGACAGATGGAATGTGTCGGCCCAGATTAGCCTGGGCGGACTGCACAGGTTAATCAGGGTCCACACTTTATGCAGATACCATAATGTTGGTTTTCTCGCCGGACGGCTCATATGTAAGCTGTAAGATTAAGATGTTCCATTACAAATATTGTAATATAAATAAATTGTTTATTTTCTTTCAACATAAAACAAATCTACAGCAGATGACTGAACACATTTCAGCTAAAATGTAGAAAATCTTTATATAAGTAACGAAAGTATAATTATTGAAAAGTGTTGAAAGCATTGTGGCAAAAGGAGAAGTTGCTCATTATGAGCAAGAATGTTGGTCCATTATTACAATGTGTCTGATTAGGCAATTGATTCTAGAAGATACATGTTGTATTCTGATATCCAAAGCTTATCATTTGTGTGTGTTAATTTGTTATCTTAGATCCACAACTTTCAAAGAGATGGGAAAAGAAGTGAATGTACCATATACACAGGGCAGTTGGAATGGAATACTGGGGCAAGATTATGTTACCATTTCTTCTCTCCCTAATTCTACAGTATTTGCTACAATAGCCTGTATTGATGAATCTGACGACTTTTTCATTAACAATTCTCGCTGGCAAGGCATTATGGGTTTAGCGTTTGCTGGTATTGCACGAGTAAGTTCACTTTTACATAATATAAATTATGATGAATGAAAATCTTAAGAATTTGTTTTAAAAGATGAATGAATTCAAATGACATTTTAATGAATTTGTTTTCAAATCAGCTCATGGTTTAACCCTTTCCTTCATATAGACGCTTTCTGACGCCTCTGCAGCAGACATCTTTTTGAAAACATAGTGACAAAAGAAGAAATTGCTCAAAACAAGCAATTTCTCCTGTTGCCACAATGTTTTCCACTTTTAGTCATAGGTTATCAGTTCAATTATAGAGATTTTCTAATTTTTAACAAAATATGTTCAAAGTCGTCTGCTGCAGAATTGTTGTATGAGGGAAAAGGTTAACACTTTCCGAAAAAAACAGATACCTTCTGATGCTTTTGCAGCAAACTGCTTTAAAAAACATGGTGACAAAACAAGCAATTTCTCCGTTTACTACAATGTTTTCAACTCTTTTCAGTAATGAACCTTTGATATATAGAGATTTTCCAAATTTATTCCTTGATTATTTCAAAGTTGTCTGCAGCATATTTGTGGTATGTGGGAAAGGGTTAATCCTTAACCTGATGCTTTAGTACTAGTAGGAAATATTAATTATTTATTATGAAAACAGAAAATTGTATGTGATATAATCATAATTATAGTGTTGAATACATAGTGTTTGTTTGTTTTGTTTGATTGGAGTTTTACGACATTTAAAAATTATTTCAGTTATATCGCGGCGAAAGTTCACTTTATTCATGATCCCTGGGTTAACAAAACAGTATTAGGCTAGGAAATGTGCCTTGTACAAGGGCATTCCACCATGACCGCCAAGCATTGACTGGGGGATCGAACCCGAGACGCCCGGTTCCAAATCCCTGACGCTAACCACTCGAACACGGTGGATTAACTTGAAATTGCACCTTTTTTCAAACAATGCTTTCAGAAGTTGTCTGCTGTACCAGCATTGAAGTATATCCGGGAACGGCTTTAAACACCTTTAACCCTTTCCCACATATAGAACCTTTCTGACGCCTCTGCAGCAGTTGACTTTTGTAAACATTGTGGCAAAAGAAGAAATTTCTCAAAACGAACAATTTCCCCTTTTGTCACAATGTTTTCAACTTTTTCAGTAATTATACCATCATTTATGAGGATTTTTCACATTTTTATCTAGATGTTTTTAAAGTCGTCTGCTGCAGATTTGTTGTATGTGGGAATGGGTTTAAGGTGGAGATGTTTTGTTTTCAGCCTGATCCTTCAGTAGAACCGATCTATGATACCCTGACAAAGGAAGGTGGAGTAGAGAATGTTTTTTCTGTGTCCTTATGTGGAATGGATAAAGGTTCCAACACTTCAAAGGCCCCCATGTCTGGTTCTGTTGTAAGTCAATTAAAAATTATTTCTTTTCAATATTTCACTTTTACATATTATATACTTGCACTTGTTCCAGGGCAAATACATCCAAATTGGCAACAAGAGGCTTTAAAATTCTGTAATTGACCTGAAATATTATGCAATGTCACTGAAATATGATTTCTTATCATTCATATACCATTCATAAATTCAATTGTTTTTTGCTTGTGAAAGAATTTAAAAAAAAAAAAAAATCAGTATTATGTCTGAAAAGTTTACATAAATCACCTATAGATGCAGCTCTTGGATATTTGCTTTTGTATATACTGGTACCAAATATCAGTTATTTGATTTTGAGCTCACCTGAGCTTTGCTCAAGGTGAGTTATTGTGATCGCCTTTTGTCCGGCGTCCGTCGTGCGTCGTCCATCGTGCGTCAACTTCTTCAGTAACCAGTGGGTCAGTTGGGATGAAACTTCACAGAAAGCAGAAAGGCTATTTTGCCTTATTTGGCTATAGTGAAAACTTAAAAAATCTTCTTCTCCAAAAGTGTCAGGCCGATTTTCAAATTATTTTGTAGAAATGTTCCTAGGATGACCCTCTATCATATTCCCAAGTTGTTTGGTAGGAAACTATGGCCGCCAGGGGGCGGGGCTTATATAGCTAAAGTGAAAAAAAAAATCAGCTGAGCGATTCAGGGCCATCATGGCCCTCTTGTCTTGTTTGTATCCCTTCTTTGTTGATTTCAATTCATTCTAATATTTTTGGTTGATTTATTATTTCCCTTGGAAACTATTTTTCTTTCATTTTTAGCTCCACTGGCTGAAAGCCAGTTGAGCTTATGTCATGGCGAATTGTCCGTCGTGTGTGCGTTAACTTTTTCCTTTTAACAACTTCTTCTCCCTAACCACTTGGCCAATTTGGTTGAAACTTCAAAGGAAGCATCCTCTCAATGTCCTCTCTTAAATTCCTTCAATTTCTTTTGATCCATCCTTTATTCTGGTTTCCATGGCAACCCAAAGAAAAAAATAGTGAAAACTTAAAAAATCTTCTTCTCCGAAAGTGTCATGCCGATTTTCAAATCATTTTTGTAGAAATGTTCCTTGGGTGACCCTTTATTAGATTCCTTCAAGAAATGTTGATTGGTTGAAAAACATGGCCGCCAGCTAGGGGGCGGGGCTATTTTGATTATATAGCTATAGAGAAAACTTAAAAAATATTTTTCTCCGAAAGTGTTCAGCCGATTTTCAAATAATTTTGTAGAAATGTTCATTGGGTGACCCTCTATTAGATTCCTTCAAGCCATGTTGATTGGTAAAAAAACATGTCCGCCAGAGGGCGGGCCTATTTTGCCTTATATGACAATAGTGAAAACTTAAAAAATCTTCTCCTCCGAAAGTGTCGGGCTGCTATTCAAATAATTTTGAATAAATGTTCCTAGGCTGACCCTCTATCAGATTCCTTCAAGCCATGTTGATTGGTTGAAAAATATGGCCGCCAGGGGGTGGGGCTGTTTTGCCTAATATGGCTATAGTGAAAACTTAAAATATCCTCTCCTCCGAAAGTGTCAGGCCGATTTTCAAATAATTCTGCAGAAACATTCCTTGGGTGACACTCTACAAAATTTCTTTAAGCCATTGTGGTTGGTAAAAAACATGGCCACCAGGCGGCAGGGCTGTTTGGAGATTTGATTTTTGCATTATGGCCGTGGAGCAATACTGGCCCTCTTGGCCCTCTTGTTTGATAAGTTCTGCCATGTTAGTTACATGACATTGCTTTCATGATTCAATATATTCAATTTTTAGAAGATGTTTCCAATGGTCATCCGATCAGACAATTGTAATAAAACAGTTCCCTTTTTGGCAAAGGCTGAACATTCAAGGTCCTTAACCAGTTGCTCTTTTTCTTTTCAGATATTTGGTGGAATTGATAGCTCCTTATACACTGGTGGCCTTTTTTCTACCCAAATAGAGAAACAGTGGTATTATGATGTCATCCTTGTTGATATAGAGGTGAACAATCAGAGTTTAGGAATGGATTGTAAAGAGGTCAGTGAAAGTTTAAATATTGACTGAATGGATATCATTTTGATGTGTCGACAATGAAAAGGTTTTTAAAAACCTTCCCACATGAATTATAAACGCACTTTTATGCATCCGCAGAAGATGGCAAATAGTTTGACAGATGACAGAGGGAGAAATTGCTCATGATGAGCATTTTTGTACTTTAATCACAATGTTTTTAATTTTGTTCAATTATCATGTTTTCTGCTATAGAAACCGCCTGTAATTCTTTTACTATGTGGGAAAGGGTTAATTGGTTGCAACAGATGATTTTTTATAATTGCTTATAATATGAATTTTTTCATTTTTTCGAAATGTTTTGTAGCTCACCAAGGTGAGCTTTTGTGATCGTCCATCATCTGTTGTCTGTCCACAATTTCTTGTATCATTTATTATCCAATGTTTACCAAACTTATTTAGTAGCTAGATATACATGAGAGCTCGGTTCCTTTCGAAAACCAGCCAGATCCATTCATGCATGACGGAATTATGGTCCTTTAAAATTGGCAAAATTGCTATAATTGACCTTGTGAACAAGTTAAAGTCATCATTTATTATCCGATGTTTACCAAACTTATACAGTAGCTAGATATACATGAGAGCTCGAAAACCGTGCCTGACGGGATTCTGTCCCTCTAAAATTGGCAAAATGGTTATAATTGACTTTGTAAACAAATAAAAACTTCATTTATTTGTCACATGTCCTTTACATTGATGATTTATAAACATGCGACCATGACCTTAGTGTGATCTTTTACAATCAAATATCATCATTGTCTTTGGATGACCTTCACCATGACTTTTTGACCTTCTTTCTTATTTTTGTAGATCAATTAAATTAGGACCCTAAAGAAATTACTCAGGTGCGATATAGGGACATCATGGCCGTCTTTTTACTTTCTTGGTCAGAATCCACTTATAGTTGATCAAGTATTGCATATATATTGTTTTTGTTCCAGTACAACTTTGGGAAAACAATAGTAGATACAGGAACCACAAATCTTCGTTTACCTAACAGAGTATTTGACACATTAGTCTCAAAGATGAAGACAAGCCTGATGGTGAGCATTTGTTATGAAGTTCACAATTAGTTATGAAGTTGACCCTAAAAAACATAAATACTTGGACAAAATCTTAACCCTTTCCAACATACAACAATTCTGCAGCAGACGACTTTGAACTTATTTTGTCAAAAAATAGAAAATCTCCATAATTGAATGGATATCCTATGACAAAAAGTGGAAAACATTGTGGCAAAAGGAGTAATTGCATGTTTTGGGCAATTTCTTCTTTTGAAAGAAAGCATCTATATGAGGGAAAGGGTTCATCAAGACTAGTAAGAAGCACCCTAAGGTTGATTTGCCTGGAGTAAGGCTCACATTAATCCTTTCCAACTTACAACAAATCTGAAGCATTTTACTTTGAAAATATCTAGGCTAAAATATTGAAAATCTCTATAAATGGAAATATAAATATCAAAGAGAGTGGAAAACATTGTGGCAAAAGGAATTTTTTTTCATGATAAGCAATTCCTCCTGTTTGTGACAATGTTTTCAAAAGTAATCTGCTGCAGATGCGTTAAAACACGTCTGCAAGTGTGAAAGAGTTAAAACATCTATCATCTTTTTATTTACAGCAAGTCCATGACAGAAACATGCCAAGTGAAGGCTTTTGGAGTGGGGACGAAGTCTTGTGTTGGGACTCGGGAAAAGTTGCATATGATAAATTTCCGACAATCTCACTGTCTTTACCGACAAACGCTACTTCTATTTTGAAATTGGAAGTTACATCACTGGTAAGTGAAGCCATTTTCTATATCATATGCCTGACAGCAGACTGAACTTGTTCTTGGATCATATGTTTGACATATCTCTTTTTTGCAAAGCCGAAAACAATAATTATAACACATTTGATTTAGTGACCATTGACTTAATATATTTATTTATTTGCCTGCTTTGAATACATTAAGGGAAAATATGTAACTGTAACATCCAACTACATTGTTCAACCCTTTCCCTCATACGACAATTATGCAGCAGACGACTTTGAACATGTTTTGTTAAAAAATGGAAAATCTCTAGAATTGAATGAATAACCTATGACAAAAAGTGGAAAACATTGTGGCAAAAGGAGAAATTGCACGTTTTGTGCAATTTCTTCTTTTGTCACTATGTTTTCAAAAAGCCGTCTGCAGCAGAGGCGTCAGAAAGCGTCCTTATGAGGGAAAGGGTTAACTCCCTTCAATAACGTTGCTCCATTAAAGTGGTTTAATGTATGTTTTGTTGCAATTAGAGTAAAATGGAAAAATTGCCTCAAAATACAGCTGACATGATGCCCCGTCAGCTTTATATGCTGTATGCAAAGGCAATTTTGTGTTAACCCTTTCCCTCATACGGCAATTCAGCAGGCCAGCAGACGACTTTGAACGTATTTTGTCAAAAAATGGAAATTCTCCATAATTGAACGGATAGCCTATGACAAAAAGTAGAAAACATTTTGGCAAAAGGAGAAATTGCACGTTTTGTGCAATTTCTTCTTTTGTCACTATGTTTTCAAAAAGCCTTCTGCTGCAGAGGCGTCAGAAAGCGTCTATATGAGGGAAAAGGTTAAACCCTCATAATTGCAGTCAATTCTTCAGCTTCCATGACACAATCAGTACACACATACAATTTACTTGTACTTGTATGTCACTATAAACAGGGAAAGTCACTGGATGCTATATCATTCTGAAGTTTGTACCCCATTTATTTTGTCCCTTTATCACTGCCCCAGTAGTGTTGTGGTAGAGCTCTGCCTCGGATGCGCGAGGTCACAGGTTTGATTTACCCAGCAAACGCCATGATATAACTGAAAAAATTGTTGAAGGCGGCGTAATACACAAATCAGTCAATCAATTGTCATTTGATCATCATATTAAGTAGCATGCATACATTTCAGATTTATTTTCCTCCCCATTCTGTTTGCACTATTTTATGGAAGCAACAACATAAATAAATGTCGGATTTTTAAATCTTTGGACTCAACAATTGACCTTTCTCTAGGGAGGGATTCTCAGAGACATCCGGGATCTGGTCATGTGACCAATTTCTTTTACCTGAAAATAAAGGAAGTATCTTTTAGTCATGTGATCCGTTTTAAACCATCAAAGCAAGCAATATTAATTGCTATTGAACCAACTATTATTTTAATATTTTTGCTGTGATGGTTTCAATATAATTGTTGCAGATTTGTTTGTATCTTGCAAAGGGTTTAGTAAGAGACTTTCTGAAATTATGTTATCGCTACAAGCAAAGTAAGCACAGGAACAGGAGACTCTCATTAAAGAAAGCGACCTGTGCATACATGTTACAGTTCTAGAATAAACATTTGCTAACTTTGCTCCTAGCAGCAAAGATATATTTCCAGATATGGGATTATTTTGATTTTAATTATCTTGAAATTTGCGAAAACCAGTTCAAGTAAATTAATTTATGCATTCATTACAGAATTATTTGCGACCGGTTGGAGCAGAAAATGATTTACCTGGTAAAGATTGTTTTAAGTTGGGAATTTCAAAGATAGACACAGGTATGTATAACTATTTGTGCTTGTAAATAGATTTCTTAATCCTTTCCCGATATAGACCTGTCTTTAAAGCATTCTGGGAATTTAGAATATTATGTTTCTCAAAACAAGTAATTTCTTCTCCCCCACACTATTTTCAATGCAGAATCACAATAATACTTCCTATTGTTAAAGGTTTTATATTTTTCCTCATATATTTTCAAAGTAGATATTACTTAACTATTGATCATATGAATGGTATGTTCTATACCTAGAATTTGTCCAGTGATTTAAAATTGGACTTGGCTTCTTAAATTTGATCTCTGCAGGTAATGGCAAATGTTTTAGATTTAACCTCAAACGGTATCTGTATTGGTAAGCCTGATACAGATGATTTGTGAAATATGCAGCCTTATACTTTTGATATCATTGTGGAAAAAGAAGTTTCTCATAAATTGAGGAAATTCACCTTCTGCTTCAAATTCATGATTTAATATTCTAGATGTATTTTTTTTCCAACAGTTTTCAAAGCAAATAACTATGACTATGACATAATAGTTAAACGAATGTGCTACTTTTATTTTTTAATCAACCCTTTCCCACTTGCAGACGCATTTTGACGCAATAGCAACTTTTGAAAACATTGTGGCCAAAGGTGAAATTGCTCATGATGAGCAATTTCTCATTTGGCCACAATGTTTTCAACTTTATTTTACAATTAAGCTATCTTTTATGGAGATTTTTCAGGTATATGTCACTATGATTTCAAAGTCGTCTATTGCAGATTTGTTGTATGTGGGAAAGGATTATTTGTAAAAATACTTACAAGTTTTTGAAAGGATTGAAGATGCCATAGACATCAGTAACATCTTCAACCAACATTTCATACGGCACATTTTGATAATAGGAAAGCAGTCAATCTCAAATAGTTAGATATGAAGGATTTACCTAAAATATTTTCCGTAGGGCCTTCTGCTTTAGAAACATCTGTTTTAAATATAAAAATCAGTTAAATGTGAGTACCATGGATTTACTTTTGCATTTCACTTGAAAATACTTTGAGAAAAGCATCTTCTTCATTCCGACAATATATTAATCCTTTTCCACTTACAACAAATCTGCAACAAACAACTTTGAAAACATCTATGCAAAAATATTGAATATCTTTAAAAATGATGGTTTGATTATTGAATAGAATTAAAAACATTGTGACAGAGAAGGACTTGCTCATCATGAGCTGTTTCTTATTTTGCTACAATGTTTTCAAAAGATTTCTGCTGTAGAGGCTTCAAAATGTGTCTGTATGAGGGAAAGGTTAATAAGCTGTCATTTGCCAAGGTCTCAAAAGTTGTGTGTCAGGCAAAGGTTTGAGACATATTATCTCAGAGAAAAGACCATATACATTGTATTTCTGTTAATTGATTGGGAATTAATGCCGTTTTCAAGAATTTTCAGTCATATCGCGATGGGCAGTTAGTTCGCCTACCCACGTGTTTCATGGCTTTCTCACATCAATACACCACACAACAGTATTTCCTAACAACTGACTGTTAGCCCATTGGTGGCAGACAAATGACACCTGTAATATTGACTCTCGTCAACTGCGGAAAAAATGTTTGGCTGGGCTGGTATTCAAACTCACAACTACTGGATTGACA
Source organism: Serripes groenlandicus (assembly GCA_031761405.1). Classification (NCBI taxonomy): domain Eukaryota; kingdom Metazoa; phylum Mollusca; class Bivalvia; order Cardiida; family Cardiidae; genus Serripes; species Serripes groenlandicus. Next base: position 135,058,222 of record JASEVX010000003.1, on the reverse strand, counting down.
GCTACAGATTAACCTACTGGGGTTTGGCACCTAATCCTATATTTCTGTTTGACTTTACAGGCACTGTGATAGGGGCTGTAATAATGGAAGGGTTTTACATTGTGTTTGACAGAGAGAACAATCAACTTCAATTTGCTTCTTCAACATGCTCCCATACGGCTACCATGGCAAAAAGATCAAGTGTAAAGGGAAATTTATTCTATAATGGTGAGAAAAAAAAATAATATTATATAATATTATACTGCAAAGAGTTAAAGAATTATAATATTTTAACATAGTTTCTTTTATCAAAATGTTATGTCAGTTTCAAGAAATGTCAATATTTTCCATTGATTGTATATGTAATATATAATGTGTATACCATTGAACGTTTGGGAAGAGAATGCTCTTCCATTGCGATTTTACCAGCTAATACCGAATTCTTGCAGAAGCACTGATTTGTTATATGAGCCGTCTTGCGAGAAAACCAACATTGTGGACTCTGCGTAAAGTATTGACCTGGATCAGCCTAAACATGCCATGTAGGCAAACCCAGACAAACAATTATCGCCTCCTGTGGATTTTCTGTTTCAGGAATCATTACTCAATACCTCTATCTCCCTGTGATAGAATGTGTCGGCCCAGATTAGCCTGCGCGCACTGATCAGGGTCGATACATTATGCATAGGCCATTATGTTGGTTTTTCTCAAAGAACGGCTCATATGTGCATAAATATGCCTAGGTGTTTTCAAAGTTGTATACAGCAGAATGTGCGTATATGGGAAAGGGTTGAGAGCCCTGATATAATATTCTCACACAAACAGAGATTGAATATGATTGTTCTACATTCCAGGTGATTACAAAGATTGTGCCTATGTAAAACCAGATGCCTCCAGCAATACATTGACAGTGGTAGGGTACATACTTGCAGCTGTCACTGGACTTTGTGTGGTGCCCTTGATTACTCTAATGGTCTATTATCAGTTGAAACACTGTCGCAAGTTTAAATCCAGGTCATCTTCAGATATAGACTACAGTGATTTAACAGAGACACGGTGATACAGATGAATGACAATCATGCAACACTGATTTATACCCGAATAACCCAGAATTTGGATAAAGTTCTATTCAACCCTTTCCCACATACAACAAATCTGCAGCGGACAACTTTGAAAAAATTCATGAAAAATAGCTATAAACGAAAGTGTAATTACTGAAAAAAAATGAAAACCTTGTGACATAAGGTGAAATTGCTTGTTTTGAGCAATTTCTCCTTTTGTCACATGTTTTCAAAAGTCGTCTGCTGGAGATGCGTGAGAAAGCATCTGTATGTGGGAAAGGGTTAAAATGAAAATCTCATGTAAGATAGACTATGTTGTAAGGTAGCCATCTAACTTACAAACATAACCTTATAATTTGAATCATTTTGAAAATTGTAGGTCTAAAGCTATATTTACATTACATTCTTATATTCTGATTCAATTCCCATTCTGGATAAATTTAACCATGTTTTCAACACTGTTGAAACCTGGTCTATAGAAGGGGAATGTCATTGTTCAGGTCAGGCGTTAAACTATCATTTCAGCACAACAACTTTCTTTAAACTTCACTAATTCTAATCAAATTTATAGGAAGGTATGTAAGATAGAAAGGGAGCCTGATAAGAGTCACTGATATTAAAGAAAGCTTGTCTGTGGTGGGGTCACTATTGAAAACCTGGTTTCATGGCCATTCGGCTTGTTCAACCCATTCCCACATAGAACAAATATGCAGCAGATGACTTCGAAAATATCTAGGCAAAAACCCAGAACATCTTTGTAAATGTAGGTATATTTACTGAGGGAAAAATGAAAACGGGACAAATGCAGAAATTGCTTGTTTTGAGCAATTTTTCTTTTTATCGCATTTTTTCGAAAGTCGTTTGCTGCAGAGGCATCAAAAAGCGTCTGTTTTTGGGAAAAAGTAAACCCTTTCTCCGATATATAGGTTTTTTGAAACATAATGGAAGAAGGAGAATTTGTTCTAAAACTGCAAAAAATTACCTTTCCAGTTTTACCATATTTCTAAATTTTGTCTTGAGATGTTTTCAGAACAGGTGATACTAGAATATTATGTAAGGAAAATGGTAACAATAACAAAGTTTCTGATCGACTAGACCATATTGTTTAGCCAATCAGAAATTTTGATCCTTTAAATAACAATAAAGGTTGGGTGAGGGCTGTATTCATCAGAAGTTCTGAATGCACTAGTAGGATTTAATATCAGAAATCATAGATCTAATGTAATTTAATAAACACTTTCCCACATACAAATGTTGATGTATCTGCAGCAGATGACTTTTAAAATTATTATGGCAAAAGGAGAAATCATTCCTTGAGCTAAATCTCCTTTTGCTACAACTTTATCAACTCTTATTCATTGATTATACTTTCATTTTAAGATTAACCAAAGTTTAGCCATGATGTTTTCAAAGTCATCTGTTGCAGTCTTGTTGTATGTGGAAAAGAGTTATTTAACCCTTTCCCTCATACGACAATTTTGCAGCAGACGACTTCGAACGTATTTTGTCAAAAAATAGAAAATCTCCATAATTTAATGGATAACCTATGACAAAAAGTGGAAAACATTGTGGCAAAAGGAGAAATTGCACGTTTTGTGCAATTTCTTCTTTTGTCACTATGTTTTCAAAAAGCCGTCTGCTGCAGAGGCGTCAGAAAGCGTCTATATGAGGGAAAGGGTTAAAAAATAATAATAATGAACAAATTTATCCATGGTAAGAAGTATTGTATTGTATTGTAAGAATATACATGTATGTTTACGATTTATTGTCATTATATTTAATCCTTGTCATATAAAAACCAACCTAGAGGATGCTGTGACATATGAAAAATCAAGATCAGGCTTGACCTTATACCAATCAGTGTGATCAGTCAGTAGTGACGCGGGCTGTCAATTCAGGGGTTGTGAGTTTGAATCTCAGCTCGGCCAACATTCTTTCCGATGTTTGACAAAAGTCACTGTGACAAGCGTCATTTGTCTTTCACCAATGGGCTTCCAGTCTATGTGGAAAAACAACCAGTTGCTTGGAAAGCATGTTGTGTGGAGAACTCGTGTGAGAAAGCTAGGAAACACATTCATGAGTAGGTGAAATGGCCGCTGTGATATGACTGAAAAATTGTTGAAAACGCCGTCAAGCCCCAATTAATAAGGACTTTCTCTGTTCATCATTAAGTCAAACAATCTGCATGCAGGTCTCTAGAGATAGGTTGTGAACAAAAGCAATTTATTTTAAGTCTTCAATTTGATTGTAATTACAGTTCAGTTTAACCTTTTCCCCCATGTAGACGCTTTTTGATACCTCTGCAGCAGACAACTATAGAAAACATTGTAGCGAAAGGAGAAATGAGCAATTTATCCTTTTGCCTCAATGTTTTCAACTCTTTTCAATAATTATACTTCTATTTATTGAGATTTTCCATATTTTTTGGGGCAGATGTTGTCGGCTGCAGATTGGTTATATATGGGAGTTAAAAACCTCTGAGGTTGGTTTTCATTCAACAAGGCACATGTTTTATGCATAAGGGCAAGGAAGTTTTTCTTGGTTCGGTACTTGTTAACCAATGACCATAGTAGATGATTTGAAGCAAAAAAGATGTTTATATTTGAATCTTTTATGGAATTTCAAATGACATTTGACTGTCATTAGAACAAATAATTATTCTACAGAAATGTCTGCATATGTTATCTTTGTTTCAATTTTTGTTGCTTATATTTTAATATTCTTTGAAAAACTTTAACCCTTTCCCTCATATAGATGCTTTTTGATGCCTCTGCAGCAGACAGCTTTTTAAAAACAATGACAAAAGAAGAAATTGCTCAAAACAAGCAATTTCTCCTTTTGACACAATGTTTTTCACTTTTAGTCATAGGTTATCCATTCAATTATAGAGATTTTCTATTTTTTGACCAAATATGTTCAAAGTCGTCTGCTGAATAATTGTCGTATGAGGGAAAGGGTTAAAGGACATTTTTTAAGAAAATATGTAAATGCTTATGAAAAACTGTAAATTTTTCAACCTTTAACTAGATTATAAAGGACAACTTTTGCAAATATTATCAGAGAAAGCAGCTCCTTCTTTACCCAAAATTGTTTTCTTTTGTTCAGATTTAACATTCCTTTCTTTTCATAATTGGGATTATATAATGAGCCTATAAATAATGTATGATACACCATCGATGCTTTCTTTTTTTGGCTCATCATAACTTTTTCCTACATACAGACACTTTCTGATGCTTCTGCAGCAGACGACTTTTGAAAACATTCTTGCAAAACGAGAAATTGCTCGTAATGAGCAATTTTCTTTTTTGCCAAAATATTTCAACTCTATTAAAGAATTAACCATAAATCATTTATAGAGATATATCCTTTTTGTTCAGATGTTTTCAAAGCCTTCTAGTGCAGATTTGTTTTATGTGGAAAAGGGTTGAGTTTTTGAAAGAAAAGAAAGATGGGCTGTTGTCGTCACTGTCTTGTGGTTTGCATCCTAACAGCAATCATGATTAAATTTTGTGTTTAGGTGACTGTTTCTCCTAAACAATAAATACAAGGGTGAAACATGGAACAATATTCATCATTATAAGAGGACTGTATATTGCAAGGTCATTTCTCTGACATGAATTTTACCTAACATGTGGCCCTTTTTTGACTAAGAATTTTGTTAAAATTATGTATTTAGGCTCACTATTCTTCTAAACAATTCATATGGCTTTGAAACTTGTAAACAATATCAGCATCATAAGGTTTACTGCAAGGACAATAACTCTTCCATATTCTCCATTATAATGGACTTTTTAGCTCACCTGGGGATAAAGTGCTCAAGGTGAGCTATTATTATCATTGTTTACAAACTACAGGAAACACTTTGCAAGAAATTTTGTCAGAACATACATCTCCATCAAATCAAATCATAGCCAAGTTGGAAACTGCGTCATGTGAGGTTAAAATGAAGGAAAACACATTTTTAATTTTATCATGTTGAAAGTTTGTCAGAAAAATTGTCATGTTTATAACTTTACCACTTATTTCATAAATCAGACAAGAAATGGCGTCGACTTGCCGTGCTCTTGTATGATTGTTGATATGTTTGCTCCTAATAGACTTGGCAGGTACAAGGCTGTTGGTATTAGATTTGTTGTATACATGTATGTGAAATCATTTTTTGAGACTTTATTATGTTAAAATAGAAAAAAATACAAATTGCAGGTCACAGTGTATATTTCATGTTTTAACTTTATAACACATACTACAATTATGCAGCAGATAACTGAAAACATGAGAGCTAAAATAAAGAAAATCTCAATATTTTAAAGTATCATTATTGTAGATAGTTGAAAACATTGTGACAAAAGAAGAAATTGCTCATCATGAGCAATTTTTCCTTTTGCCGCAATGTTTTCAAAAGCCATCTGCTGCTGCGTCAAAATATGTCTATAATTATGTGGAAAAGGTTTTATTAAAGTCCTCATTTGATCTTACAAAACATGATTTGGTTTGATAAGAGAAAAAGTTTGGTAAACATCAGTTTACTCCCTTTAACTAGGTAAAGCTGTTATGTTTTGTTTATATTTACATTTATTACAAGAGTTTTTAGGACTTTTAATTTTGATCAACCACATATTGGCTCAACCATGTTTTTATAACAATGAAGTAAAGCTTTTGACATGACATTGGTGCTATTGGGATGGCAATTTTAGTACATGGACATGTTAATGCCCTTATTTTCTTTTGTCACGGTCCAAACTGGTACACACTTGGAGTGAGTCCATGTTAGCGGCCCTGTTAGATCAGTCGGTAGAGTACTTGCCCTGAAAGCGAGAGGTTCTGGGTTAGAGCCCTAGACTGGCTGCATGTTTTTTTCTCCTCCTGACATTGGCGCCCAATAAAGGACCGTGACAGCACTGCTTGGTCAGCCTTATGGCGTTAGCAGTACATATTAAGACATCCTTGGCACTGGTGTAGCAGTACATATTAAGACATCATTGGCACTGGTGTTCCGAAATTCGAGGACGAAATTCCGTTATTTTGCTGCCCCTCTTATGCAAGAACTAAAACTCTATCTTGCAATTAAAATGAACTTAGACCCTTTACAATATAACAAGATTTTGGTTAACTTTTGAAGGTAATTGCATTACTACTATCTTAAGTAGTTGTGGTATGATATAATTACTTAAAACTTATTTAAGATTTTCTGTGCTGCCAATCCCATTACTTGACACTGTGATTTTATAAGAAATAAGAGGGATGCTTTTGTATTCAATAAAACGTGTTTCATCATCAATGCTCATATTATGGTTTCCTGTTATTTTTAAGGTGCTTGGGTAATTATTATAAATGAGCAGGACTCAAGAATAAACCAACATGTGTAGATTCAGATCACTACTCTGCATAGTCTGACCTGATTCTGCACTGTTCACCAATTCATAGATCTTATATGCAAAATAGATGCAGTATTTTAGCAAATCAAATTAAATTGTTTAGTACACTTGATTGTCCAACGCGGTTTCTACATCGCAAACAAAAGCTAAGCGATGTATGAGAAGTGTAGTTTTTAACAATCAATTGTTTGTTTTGTTTGTAATGCATGACGATAGGCGTGACTTAAAATACGATCTCAGATCTATGAATTAGTCACTGGAGCTAGTAAGAAACTACTGAGAAACAGTGTTCATTTCGATCCAATAGCACTGATGACAGATAGAGCTACATATGTTGATTATTTCCTGGAGCACTGCTCAAATCATTAGGGATATTGGATCATTTTAATTTGGAGCCAGAGCATGAGAAAAGGTACAAGTTAGCATTTCTGAACAGTGTTGGTTCCGATCATCTTGCCAACCTGCTCAGTATTATCTGAAATTTACACAAGGTGACAGAATCTTTCAACAAGCTTTTTAACCCTTTCCCTCATATAGACGCTTTCTGACGCCTCTGCAGCAGACGGCTTTTTGAAAACATAGTGACAAAAGAAGAAATTGCACAAAACGTGCAATTTCTCCTTTTGCCACAATGTTTCCCACTTTTAGTCATAGGTTATCGATTCAATTATAGAGATTTTCTATCTTTTGACAAAATATGTTCAAAGTCATCTGCTGCAGAATTGTCGTATGAGGGAAAGGGTTAAAGTAGTCTGTAAACTGTGTAGATCTGGATCTATTCTGTTCTCAAGAGCCAAGTTGTATCCTTCCTCATGCTCTGGTGCATTCATAAAGCAGTCAGTAGCCCAGATCAGTATTGGATAACACATACATTTAGCTTTATGATCTGTATTGTGCCTTTTTATAAACCAGGTTTTCACCATAGCTCACCCTTGTTTTGAGAATTGTGATGTCATTGTAAGGGCTTAATTAACCCTTCTGGCATACACAAAATCTTCAGCAGACAACTTTGAAACCATGTAGGCAAAAATCTTGAAAACCATTATAAATCAAAGCATATTTATTGAAAAGTGTTGAAAACAATGTGGTAAAAGAAGAAATTGCTCATTCAGTTTTTTGTCAAAATGTTTTTCAAAAGTTGTCTGCAGCAGATGCATCAGTTTGTTTGGATCAAGATAAAGCCTTTTACAATTTATGATTAACCCTTTCCCACATACAACAAATGTGCAGCAGAAGACTTTGAAAACATACATGAAAAATATTGGAAACTCACTTTAAATGTAAGTACATTAATTGAATAGAGTTGAAAACATGGGACAAAAGGCGAAATTGCTCGTTTTGAGCAATTTCTTCTTTTGTATCCATGTTTTCAAAAAGCATCTGCTGCAGAGGCGTCAGAAAGCGTCTATATGAGGGAAAGGATTAAGCTCAATCCATTTTTAGCTCCACTGGCTGAAAGCCAGTCGAGCTTATGTCATGGCGAATTGTCCGTCGTGCGTCCGTGCGTCCGTGCGTGCGTGCGTCCGTGCGTGCGTGCGTTAACTTTTTCCTTTAAACGACTTCTTCTCCCTAACCACTTGGCCAATTTGGTTGAAACTTCATGGGAAGCATCCTCTCAATGTCCTCTACTAAATTCCTTCAATTTTTTTTGATCCATTCAAAATTCTGGTTTCCATGGCAACCGAAAGAAAAAAATAGTGAGAACTTAAAAAATCTTCTTCTCCGAAAGTGTCAGGCCGATTTTCAAATAATTTTGTAGAAATGTTCCTTGGGTGACCCTTTATTAGATTCCTTCAAGAAATTTTGATTGGGCGAAAAACATGGCCGCCAGGGGGCGGGGCTTTTTTGCCTTATATAGCTATAGTGAAAACTTAAATAATCTTCTTCTCAAAAAGTGTTCAGCAGATTTTCAAATAATTATGCAGAAATGTTCCGTGGGTGACCCTCTATCAGATTCCTTCAAGCCATGTTGATTGGTAAAAAAACATGGCCGTCACAGGGCGGGGCTATTTTGCCTATATGGCTAAAGAGCAAACTTAAAAAATCTTCTCCTCCAAAAGTGTCAAGCCGATTTTCAAATAATTTTGTAGAAATGTTCCTTGTGTGAACCTTAATTAGATTCCTTCAAGAAATGTTGATTGGGCGAAAAACATGGCCGCCAGGGGGCGGGGCTTTTTTGCGTTATATAGCTATAGTGAAAACTTAAAACATCTTCTTCTCCGAAAGTGTTCAGCCGATTTTCAAATAATTTTGTAGAAATGTTCATTGGGTGACCCTCTATCAGATTCCTTCAAGCCATGTTGATTGGTCGAAAAACATGGCCGCCAGAGGGCGGGGCTATTTTGACTTATATGACCATAGTGAAAACTTAAAAAATCTTCTCCTCCGAAAGTGTCAGGCATATTTTCAAATAATTTTGCAGAAACATTCCTTTGGTGACACTCTACAAGATTCCTTTAAGCCATGGTGGTTGGTAAAAAAAATAGCCACCACGGGGCAGGGCTGTTTGGAGATTTTATTTTTGCCTTATGGCCGTGGAGTGATACTGGCCCTCTTGGGCCTCTTGTTTAAAGATTATCTTATATTAGTCATTACATTTTTTTTAATATATATAACATTTTCTGTTATTATGGCATACCTGTTTTTATATATTTTTTGTTTGGATATTATGTTACTTAAGTGGGTGCTGGAGAACCCGATACTGTACAAATATCTAGATTGTAAGCTGTTATTATTATATGGACGATGTCATATGAAAAACGGACCTTCAAGACTTTGCAATAAATGAAGATTTAGATGAGCCTGTTTGCCATTTAGACTAACAAGCAAGCTGCTAAAGAACAATTTTAAAAAGAAATGTTACTACACAATATCTAATTTTAACATCATTGTCAGTAATTTCTAAACTGCAGTGGTCTAGTTTTTGTATGGCGAGGGGTTTCATGAATTTTTTCTATTTAAAAGGTGTCTTGGTATAAATATTATATATATAGATTTTATATATAACCTTAAAAAATAGTCAATGTTAAACTGTTCTCTTATACAGAATCTGACTTCTGACAGCAGATAATTTATGAAAACATTGTGGGAAAAGGAAATGAATCTCTTTTTCTTATGCAAAAATACAGAACAGTACAGATAACATTTCTGAAAAAGAGTATCTTCTACCGTCTTACACAAGTATCAGAATATAAATTATAAAAGGAAAAAAGTTAATCATCCCTTTCTCCGATTCAGACAACTTTAGATTCCTCTGTTGTAGACACCTTTCAATTATTTTTCAGGAAATGATGAAGAATGCACTTTCAAACGTTGATATGTTTATCCACAGATGTTTTAAAAGCAGACATCAATAGAAAAATCAAATTAGATAAACATTAAGACATTTTTTGTCCACAATTTGATATTTAGGATTTAATTATTATAAAGATTTGGTTTGGAAAAAAATTAAAAAAGATTCTTAACAACGTAGTTATTTGTTTATTCATTTCTTCACATCTATTTATTTCAGATGCTTGCTTTCTGTTTCTGGCTATCTGTCACACTTTGGTTTCTGCTCAAAAAGAGGCTTTCCACAGCATCCAGTAATCTGCCGTGGTCGAGTGGTTAGCGTCAGTCAGGGATTTGAGCCCAGGCGTCCCAGGTTTGATCCCTAGTTGCGGCATGTGGGCAAAGCACATTTTCTAGCCTCGTACTAGTTTGTTTACCCAGGGATCATGAATAAGTGAACTGTTGCCGTGATATAACTGGACTAATGTTGAACAAGAAACCGCTGAAGACGGTAAGGCCGGATTGTCGGCAATTTGACCTTGAAAATCGACAAACTAAGGTCAAGGTCAAAGTAACAATAGAAATCAATAGAACTTGTTACTGGTTACCTTCAGGCAAAGTTTCAAGTTTGCAACCCTTTCTTGTGCTGAGATTTTGCTTAACCAGAAACTTTAACCATTTTGCCTAACCTAAAACTTTAACCAAAATGTTGACGGACAGACAGACAGACAGACAGACAGACGGACAGACGGACATCGCCAATCTATAGACCGGAATTGCTTAAGCAATCCGGCCAAAAATGGCGTAAAACCCCAATAAACCATCCAAAGCACCCGCTCTTCAGATTTCGTGGCATGAAATTGTCTAACATCTCCTCCTGAACCACAGGACTAATTTCATCCAAACTTCACAGGAATGTTCCTTTGGTGGCCCTCTTTCAAAATTGTTCAAAGATTTAAATTCCATGTAGAACTTTGGTTGCTGTGGCATCAGAAAGGGGGCAAAATGTCCAAACTTTAAAAATCTTCTCCTCTGAATCTGCATGTCAGATTCCAATATAGTTTAGTAGAAATGTTCCTTTGGTGACACTCTACAAAGATTGTTCAAGGCATACTGTTTGGTTGAAAAACATGGCAGTCAGGAGGCACCAGAAAAGGGGCAAAATGACAACATTTGGAAATTCCATTTTTTTAGCTCACCTGAGCTTTGCTCAAGGCGAGTTATTGTGATCGCCTTTTGTCAGGCGTCCGTCGTGCGTAAACTTCTTCTCCTCAGTAACCAGTGGGTCAATTGAGATGAAACTTCAAAGAAAGCATCCTCTCAATGACCTCACCAGATTTCCTTCAAATTTTTGGGATCCATGCATAATTCTGGTTTCCATGGCAATGAAATGAAAAAAACTTGAAAATTCTTCTTCTACCAAACTGGTTGGCAGATTTTCAAATAATTTTGTAGAAATGTTCCTTGGATGACCCTCTGTCAGATTCCTTCAAGCCATGTTGATTGGTCGAAAAACATGGCCGCCAGTGGGGCTATTTTGCCTTATATGGCTATAGTGAAAACTTAAAAAATCTTCTTCTCCCAAACTGATTGGCAGATTTTCAAATAAATTTGTAGAAATGTTCCTTGGATGACCCTCTATCAGATTTATTAATGCTCATTTGATCGGTCGAAAAACATGGTGGCCAGGGCTATTTAGCCTTATATGGCTATAGTGAAAACTTTAAAAATCTTCTTCTCCGAAAGTGTCAGGCCGATTTTCAAATAATTATGTAGAAATGTTCCTTAAGTGACCCACTTTCAGATTCCTTCAAGCCATATTGATTGGTCAAAAATCATGGCCGCCAGTGGGCAGGGCTTTTTTGCTTTATATGGCTATAGTGAAAACTTAAAAAATCTTCTTCTCCGAAAGTGTTAGGCCGATTTTCAAATAATTTTGTAGAAATGTTCCTAGGGTGACCCTCTATCAGATTCCTTCAAGCCAAGTTGATTGGTCGGAAACTATGGCCGCCAGGGGGCGGGCCTTATATAGCTAAAGTAAAAAAAAAAAATTAGGTGAGCGATTCCAGGGCCATCATGGCCCTCTTGTTTTAAGTCCTTGTCTGATATTAAGAAAATTTAATAGGAATCTTACTTCAGTGATCCTCTACTGAATTTATTTAAGCCATATTGATTGGTTACAAAATCATAGCAACCTCGCATCATCACAAAAGGGGTGAATTGAACTTTTAGCTACAAATGACAACTCCTACCATTCCACTCAACTAATTTCAACGTTACTTCACAGGAATGTTCCTTTGATGGTCCTCTTTTAAAATTGTTCCAAGACTTACATTCTGTGTAGAACTTTTGTTGCTGCGGCATCAGAAATTGAGAAAAATACCCAAACTTTAATAACCTCCATCTCCATAATCCATTTGTCAGATTCAAAGATAACTTGGCAGAAATGTTCTTTGAGTGACTGTATAAGTTTAATAAACATCGGATAATAAATGATGACTTTATCGTGTTCATAAGGTCAATTATAACAATTTGGTTTTTAAAAGAAAGCGAGCTCTCATGGATATCTAGCTACTGTATAAGTTTTGTAAACATCGGATAATAAATGAAGACTGTATCGTGTTCACAAGAAATTGTGGCCGGACGCCGGACAAAGGGTGATCACAAAAGCTCATCTTGTCACAACGTGACAGGTGAGCTAAAAACACATTAAAAGGTGGATTGACTCCTGTAATATGACAAAAATACTATTGAAAATGGCTCAAGAAAACCTGGAAACATTAAAAGGTGAATTGGCTCCTGTAATATGACAAAAATACTGTTGAAAATGGCCTACGAAAAACCTGTAAACACATTGATAGGTAGATTGGCTCCTGTAATATGACGGAAATACTGTTGAAAATGGCAGTAGAAAACACATTGATAGGTGAATTGGCTACTGTAATAGAACAGAACAAGAGGCACAAGAGGGCCAGTATCGCTCCACGGCCATTAGGCAAAAACTAAATCTCCAAATAGCCATATAGTGCAAAGTAGCCCCGCCCTCTGGCTGTCATTTTTTCGACCAATCAGCATGGCTTGAAGGAATCTGATAGAGGGTCACCCAAGGAACATTTCTACAAAATTATTTGAAAATTGGCCAAACACTTTCGTCGGAGAAGATTTTTTAAGTTTTCACTATAGCCATATAAGTCAAAATAGCCCCGCCCTCTGGTGGCCATTTTTTTTTTCGACCAATCAACTTGGCTTGAAGGAATCTGAGTCACTCGAGGAACATTTCTACAAAATTATTAGGAAATCGGCCAGACACTTTTGGAGGAGAAGATTTTTTGAGTTTACACTATATTTTCTTTCAGTTGCCATGGAAACCAGAATTTTGCATGGATACAAAAAAATTGAAGGAATTTAGGAGAGGACATTGAGGGGCTGCTTCCTATGAAGTTTCATCCGAATTGGCCAAGTGGTAAGGGAGGAGAAGTTGTTTAAAGCAAAATGTTAACGGACACACAACGGACATTTCGCCATGACATAAGCTCCTCTGGTTTTCAGCCAGTGGAGCTTAAAACTGGAAAATGGTGCCAGAATCCAGGAAACACTTTGATAGGTGAATTGGCTCTTGTAATATGACAGAAATATTGTTGAAAAATACGCAAGAAAACCTAAAAACACATTGATAGGTGAATTGGCTACTGTACTATTATAACGGAAATACTGTTGAAAATGGCAACAGAAAACCCAATTCATCAAAATAGAAGAAAATGGAAATATACCAAAAAAAAAGATTGGTTTGATACATACTCATTTATTTCAAAAAACATAATATAAACTTTCTATTAAATTATTTAATGTACATGGCATTTATTTTTATTTATAAATTATCACAGACCATTAATACAGTTGAATTGAGAAAACAAGTGTAAATGCCTAATTTTATTGTTTGTTTTGTCAAAAAGCAGTTAGCAACTGTCGTCTAACTTTTAAAGCCATTTCATTTCTCTTCCAAATTAAAAACATGAAAAAGGAGGGAACAATAAGCATATTTTTTTTGACAAATAATTGAATCATTATTAGAAACAGAAAAATACAGTGGGAAAAGGAGAAATAAGTTTTTGCCTAATATATATTATAACAAGATATTCTGTAAATCTATCCCTGCTAATATCATAATCATCTCCAAAGTGAATCCCAGTCAGATGGATACATCAAAACACAATTTTGTCATGTTGTGACTCAATTTAATATTTTGCAAAGATTGATTTAGTTACTGTAGTGCGTACACTACTACCCAGAAACCCAGCATCTACTGAAAGTCCATCTATTTCAGGGAGCTCTGAGAGGACATGAACTTTTTTTCGATAAAAATATATTGTATCAATTGAAAATACATCGAAACCTAGAGCACGAGAATCAACATTTCTTACCACTTTTTCCATCTAAATTGTATATCATGTATGTAACAATGAAATACCGAAGTACATGTAGTTCTGTAGTTCATCAAAGAAAATGACAAATGGATAGTTTTTGCAGTTTTATAATGCCAGTTGAAAGAAAGTTATAATGATGGCGAGACTTCATGAAAAGTGATGCAAAACAGATAAAGAAAGATAATGTTTCGCAATGAAATATATATATATTTTTCAAATACAAGTCCTGAATAAATAATTGGAAGTTAAGTGTTAACAGTATCACAAAACTCATAACTTCCAATTATTTTACTTTAGAGTTAAACAAAACATGAGAGAAAACGGATGTTGCATAACTGTAGCTTCCCATCATATTTAAATTCAATTAAATTTGTTATTTCTTTGTGAAAAGATTTTCCATGGACCACTAATAGAAAATAAAACAGACAAGCATTTACCTTCATTTAACAAAAATAAGATACAAATAACATAAAAATCACATAAGATTTCTTAACTTCAATTTTTTTTTTTATAAATTATGTTACAGATTTCTCCGTATATAGTTCATGATTTTAACATTTAATTGCTGATAGTTCTCATCTGTGGGCTCTGTGGTAGTGGTGGTTGAGCTGGCGGGAGAATATGGCCCCCTTTACGGGACAACAACATGATCTCCTCCTTCAGTGCATCAATTTCTTGGGCTTGTAATTGTACTAACTGCATCAAACGTTGACGTTCACGGATATCTGCATTTCTGGCACCACTATACTCCTCACCCTGAAATAAGCAATTAAAAAACATGAGTAATACAAATTAAGAGCATGAATACTTTTTATAACAGATCAAAAACTTGAACCCTGTCCCCAAAAGAAGGAACTTCCTACAGCTGAGCATATCGCCTTTGCAATAAATTAAAACAAGAGCACCGCAAGCGAACGCCAACGCTTCTTTGCTTTTTTTGTTAGTCGAAAAAGGGGCATTACTGAATAATTATTAAAGCCAGAGTTATGCGACTTGGTACAGACATGCATAGTGTTCCTTGTAAAATCTCTATAAATGAAAGCATAATTACTGAAAAAAGGTGAAAACATTGTGGGCAAAGTTGAAATGGCTCGTTTTGAGCAATTTCTCATTTTTTCACAAAGCATCTGTATGTGGGAAGGGATAACCTACATACATTGTACATTCAGAAGATAAGGGTAAAATGCATGTAAATTGGCAATATTCTAAACATTTCTTAATATGGAATTCTTACAAGATGTTACATTTGGTCAAACCTAGAGAAATTGATGTAGATGACATTTTGGGATTATTTTTTAATGTTTTACTATTATTCTGCGAGAGTTTGGAACACCCGCAGTTCAAACAGTTCTCAAGATCTGTAAACAAGTAAATGTATTTCAAATAAGGATACAAAGTAAAGAGACTCCTGAACAACACAACTCACACAAGAAACCAAGAACCATTTTCCCAACCTCAGTGCATAAATCTTTTTCCGGAAAAGCAGTATAATTATTTCAAAATTACCTTTGTATAATGAACAGTTATCAATTTTACTTAAAGTTATCTACTCTCACACACAAAGCTTCTTTTCAATTGGTCAAATATTTCATATTAATTTGAAATACTCTGACAATGGTATAATATCCCTGGTAAGGGTCTACAGATCTTTTAGTTTTTTGAAACCACATTCTTTAAATCTGATTTGATTGACTCTGAACAATATAGATACTAATTACATGTATACATATGTAACATTAAGCTGAAAAAGTTATTTCATTAATTGCAATATACATTGTAACAAGCTTTTCTATTTTAATATTATATTTTGATCTATAGTGGACTATAACTGCTCATTAAAATGCTTTTTTCAATACAATATTTTCAATAGGATAAACAATTAGAGGCTGTGGTATTCAACTATATAACCATCAGTTACCTGGAATTATCTCATTAGTGCTTCATACAGCATTCTTTCCATGTAACTGACTGGCCATAGAGCAGTAGACCTATTGCCAGTCACAGTCAATGGTATAGAATAAGAGTCTTGAATTGAGAGACTGTGGCATAAATTATCAGACTACATGTATCAAGGTTTGAGCCTTGGATTGAGAGACCTGGTAATTTATAACTTATCTTAATATTATGAATGTACATGTATTACAATACTGATCTATAATTAAAATGTGCATCTAGAAAGCATTCAAATATTGTTGTTGTTTTTTTCCAGTATTCTTTACTCTAATCAAATGTCAATGTTCATTATAATTACTTGCAGAATAGAAAAAAGTTAGCTAAACAGGTACAATCTTTAAAGCAAGCAGGAAGAGTAACCAACCAATTGGCAGGATTACTAGGCACATAACTAGATGGAATCTGTCGAGGATCATAGAAGAAAAAGTACAATATTTCCTCTGTTACCAATGCATGCAACTGTTGCCTTTTGTGAAAAGCAAACTTTGATATAAAACTTACCCCTTTTTTCAGCTGGTAAAACAATGTTACAAATGTAAATACAAACAATAATAACTCATACATACAGAAAAAATTCTGATATAGCTGAACTGTTTTCATATCAATAAATTTCAACAATTTTGTTTTTGTTTTATTGGAGTTTTACGCCGCTTTCAACATTATTTCAGTTATATCACGGTGACAGTTCACTTATTCATGATCCCTGGGTAAACAAACCAGTACTAGGCTAAAAAATGTGCCTTGCCCAAGAGCACTCCACCATGACTGTCGTGCTGCGACTGGGGATCAAACCCGGGACACCTGGTTTCAAATCCCCGACGCTATTACCACTCGACCATGGCGAATTCCTCAACAAAATTTAAATTAATGTTCAGTCTTTACTTGAAAACTTAACACATGCAGCCCATGGCTCCTGAAAACATTGCGGCAATACAAGAATCTTTCCATTTTCAACAAAGTTTTCAACTTTATTCAATACTGGAAATTATAAATTAATTTATAGAAATATTCCATATTGATGTATTCAAAGTCATCTACTGCAGACTTGTTGTATGTGGGAAAGGGTTAACACCAATTAACTGGATTGGGAACAACACAGATCCTTATCAGACTGTTAACCCTTTCCAACATACGATAAATCTGCAGAAGACAACTTTGAAATGTCTCAAAAATATGGAAAATCTCTATAATTGTAGGTATAATTACTGAAAAAGTCGTCTGCTGCAAATGCGTCAAAATGCGTCTACAGGTGGGGAAGGGTTAAAAAATACACCAATCACAAAAATATGTGCTCCTTCAATTTCATCAGAGCAAAATCTTTATTAAAGTAACACTTGTGAATAAAATAATCCATTAAAAGAAATAATTTAAAACCCTATCCCAATCCCTGATACAGATGACTGTTGGATACTGCTGCAGCAGACAACATAGGAAAACATTGCGAGTAAAAGAATAATTGCACAAAATAAGCAATTTAGGCAGATATTTTCTATTAAAAATTTGTTCAGTTCCTTGTTCATTTTTCCCATTCTTTCTATGTGATGTTCTCAAGTCTGAAGCATAGCTCAGGGGATGGGTCAAATAAAATTTATTCCCAAAATAAAAGTAGTAAAGTGAACATTACGTTGTATTTCAAAAATACTTACCAGATTTCTTTGTCTAGAGTTCAGTTCTCCTTCAGAACCATGCTTGTTGTTTAATAAATCTGAAAGCTGATTCAGTCGTTTGGTATTTTCACGTATTAAAAATGTGATTTGATCCTTCTTTTCAACCAACTTTTCCTGTGAAAAATATACATTAGATTTTCAGAGACGAGCATAAAATTATTACATGTTATCAATGAGAATCAATGCATATATTATCTGGAGTTTTCGATTTTTAACAAATAGGAGACAACTGCACTATCTAGTCAAAATCATGAAGACAAAAACTCATTAAATGCTTTAATAGTAAATAAGTATAATTATTTAATAAAGCTTAAAACATAGTGGCGTAATGAGATATTGCTGAGTATGTTTGTTTTCATAAGTCATCTGCTGCAGATGTGACAAAGGGTAAAAAACAGTATCAAGTACTTGACTTAAGTTGTACCACCATTGGTGACCAATATCTAGTTCCTAGCGAAAGTAAATTAACCCTTTCCCACATACGACAATTCTGCAGCAGACGACTTTGAACGTATTTTGTCAAAACATAGAAAATCTCCATAATTGAATGGATAACCTATGACAAAAAGTGGAAAACATTGTGGCAAAAGGAGAAATTGCACGTTTTGTGTCTATATGAGGGAAAGGGTTAAAGAATATATTGTATTTTGTGAATAATTAAGATGATCAATCCCAAAAGCATTTTAGCGATAAATCAACTTTGGTTACATAAACTTGTACCTGGCTAAATTAGCTTTTGAAACAAGAGTGTTTGAAGTAACACATTTGCCACCTACCAATATGTCAGTAAGTGAAAGAGTGATAGACAGACAATGGAGAAATGATCACTGTGTGTCTCCCTGACAAGGAAGGCAACCGAAAAAGTGTGCGCAAAAAGTATTTTGAACAAGTTTTCAACTCTGCCTCAAAATTATGCTTTCAATATTGTATTGTCTAAATGTTCAACCTTTTCCTCAAATGTTTTAAACTCTTAATAAAAGAATCGGGTGATGAGGTTATTGGTCAACTTACATTCCATTCGGAAACCTCCTCTGAACACTGAATTTCTGTCATCCTTAATTTCTCTTTCAATTCTTCGATGCTTCTGTTGACTGTGACGGTCTCCAGTTTTTCAATGTCCACAACACAACCAAACTTGCTGACCATCATCTCCTCACAGTCTTTATCCATCGTTGTTATTTTTGCCTCAAACACCTTTCTGTCCTTTATTAACTGAACATGCTTCTTCTTGGATTCTCTGTTGGATGTACATACATTGAACATTAACCCTTTCTCACATACAACAAATTTGCAGCAGACGACTTTGAAAACATCTTGTCAAAATGTTCCATTAATGAGGGTTTAATCATTATATAGACTTGAAAAAATTGTTGCAAAGGAGAAATTGCTTGCTGTGAATAATTTCTTCTTTTGTCACCATGTTTTTAAAAAGCTGTCTGCTGCAGAGGCGTCAGAAAGCGTCTTAATGAGGGAAAAGGGCGTTAATGATCATTATTTTTAACTGTATGACATTTTTGTTTTTCTGCTTTGAAAATATCTGAGGAAAGAATTGGACACCAATCATAATATGAGTCGTCCCGCAATAAAACCAACATTGTGAACAACCAGGATCAGCCGAAGCATGTCACGCAGCCTTACCCGTATAGACACTTTTCGCCTCCTGTGGATTTTCTGTTTCAGGAATCTTAACTCTATACCTCTATCCTCCTGAGATATATGTCAGCCTGGTCTTTTTCAAAAAAATCCGCCCTGCACTTTTGAGTACCCACAACATAGGGATTGAGCGTTGAATAAGCATTTGAGAACATGTAAAATACCGCTTATCTAAAGCTCTGTTTTACCTTATCTTGCCAAGGGGAAAGTTGTACTTAAAGCAGGGGATAGGCAAGTCTCAAGGAAGACTGTGTGCATGCATAGGTTTTGTGAGTTTACATCTTTTGCATAGAATGCAACAAACAACTTTTTCCTTAATATGACACAATTATTCAAACATTATATCAAACAGATTGAAGAATTGTTTAGTTTTCTCTTCAGCTACTTTTGTAGCAGATTATATTTGTTAAAATAGTGACAAATGGAGAAACTCCTCAAAATGAGCAAAAAGCCTGCTTTTTTTACACTATTAGTGTCTGTTTCAAAACTATGTTTCCAATTTTCTTCAGATGTGTTCAAAGAAGATGAAACTTAGAAAAATTCATTTTAGTTAAATGATGTAGGCAATATTATGCTTAGAAGTAAATAGTCAGTCAAACATATTTTATGTGCTTCAAATCTCATGTGTATTGTAAACCATGATTATTTTTTCAACTGAATCTAAAAAATGTCTATCAGCGATGGCTCTGTAGGTAACAATGCTGGCTGTCAATCCAGGATCATGACTTCGAACCCCGAATCAGTCATTCATTCTTTCTGATGATTGACAAAAGTCATTTTGACTAGCGTCATTTGTCTTCAACCAATGTGCTATTAAGTCTATGTGGAAAGGTAGCCAGTTACCTGGAAAGAATGTTATATCAGTGAAATGCTAGTTAAAATAGTGTTAAATTTGAATCAGTCTACATAAAAAAAGTTACCTCATGAATTTTTTCTGTGAAAATTTCTCGTGTTCAAGCTCTTTAATCCTGAGTTGTAAGCGTGTGACCCCATTCGCCTCAAACACGAGGGTCTGTGACAAGTCCTGGGGTAGGATCCCATTAATCATGTGCTGTATCTGGTGAAGCTTTAAGGACACCACCACGTCCAGTTCATTCAACTTCTGCTGTTTCTCCAACTGTAATGGAAAAGTAATGAAATGTAGAGATTGCTCATTACCAGAAATTCTCTTTTTACTCCCCAATATGATTACACAGTATGAGGCTGTTGGACACTCTTTACAAAATCATTGTATTATGTTAAATTATTTGCAAATATGAAGCAGACAACTTTAAAAACATACCCAAACAAAATTGAAAACTCTGTTTAACCCTTTCCTTCATACAACAATTCTGCAGCAGACGACTTTGAACATATTTTGTCAAAAAATAGAAAATCTCTTTATTTGAATGGATAACCTATGACTAAAAGTGGAAAACATTGTGGCAAAAGGAGAAATTGCTCGTATTGAGCAATTTCTTCTTTTGTCACTATGTTTTCAAAAAGCCGTCTGCTGCAGAGGCGTCAGAAAGCGTCTATATGAGGTAAAGGGTTAAAGCAGCAAAGGTAAGATGACAAAATGCTCAGTTTTAGTTAAAAATGTAAAGAGTATATCAAATTTTTTTTTTTTTTATCATTTATTTCTTCATGATATTTACATGGTTAAACTTTCATATATGCATATAATGCAGAAACATACATAAATTCATACTTTCATGTTGATAAATATCATTGTTTTTTCTTGTTTTTTCTCCCCATGTGTTTTATAGATAATTTGAATTATTTAAAATAAAAGACTTAATAAAGAAACCAAGAAAATAGGGGATAAAGATGGAAACGAAATAAGAAAACGCGAACACTCTTGCCAATTCACATACGTTAATTATGTAGAATATTTTAGTATTCCAAAAAAATGATCCAGGTATCTATAAAAGTTTGGATTCTATCGTTATTAAGAGCAATTTGTTTTTCCAGAACTAGTCTGTGTTCAAAATAACGGATGAAATGATTAAATGTTGGTTGTTTTTGTTTATATTTCATACTAAATATAAAATACTTCACTAGAATAATGATGTAGTTTATGCAGACGCCTTGGTTATTGTTTAGTGGTAGACCAAACAGAATAATTTGCAACGTAAATTGTATTGGTAATTGTTTTTGTTTCATGTAATTTGCAACTTCATACCATAGTTTTGTAACAAGGGGGCATTCTATATATCAAAGTTGAATGAAAGTCTTTTGTCTAAATTTAAAAGTCAAAACTTACCTGGAAAGCTTCAAGATCTTGTTGAGCATTTTTCAATCCATTGAATGAAAGTCTTTTGTCTAAATTTAAAAGTCAAAACTTACCTGGAAAGCTTCAAGATCTTGTTGAGCATTTTTCAATCCATTGTCGATAACCTTGAGTTTCTTCTGGAAGCTTTCAGAATCTTTCTTGTAGGTATCATTTGTCTTCTTTTCCTCGGTCAACAGTTCCTCAATATCAAGTTTCTTCTCTCTGTGTTGACAAGTGGCTTCATAGAGATTCTGTGAATGTTCAAAGACGTTAGTATTTAAATCCTTTCCCTAATATATATGACTATTGATGCTTCTTTCCCCCAAGAGACCTTTGCAAAGAGCAAATGCTAATGATGAGTAATTTCTACATTTTCAAAAATACAAACTTCGAAAAAAATTAATTGCTACAATTCTTCATAACTTCAGATATATCAATTGATTGTTTGGTGTTTAACGAAGCTTTCATCAATATTTCAGTTACCGGTATATCACAGCATTTCCTGAGTAAGTTACCAGTTTACTACTTGTCCATTTATTCTGACACAAGCAAATCAGTCATAATGCTGACCCTGCAACCCTCAGTGCAAAGGAAGGCAGCCATTACTACCATTTTCTTTGGTATAACCGGGACAAAATGTCACAAAAAAAATACTTGTTTATAAATGTTTAATTAAGATAATGAATAATAAACTACTGTAGTTGCTGCAAAAGTCCACACTCACCAATATACCAGTTATTTATAATATTGGCATATTTTTAAGTTGCTTGAGAAGTTATAGTCTAACTATGACAATAGTAGTACACAATCTGATTTGAAGCCTGGCTCCAAAACTGTAAAAGTATACTCTATGCACAGGTACCTAATTTGTCAGAAGCAAATTCTTTGTCGAAATTTAACAATTAGAAGTCATATTCAGAGCCAGTTTATTACTGACAATGTTTTCAGATTTTCAAAGTTTTGATACAAGATTATTTTAAACACCAATTTGAGCTGTGCGAAAACAACCATATTATAAATATGAATTGTGAAGATAATCTTTTTAGAGTATCATATTATCAAATCCAAATGATGGACATTTACCTGAAATTTCAGATCAATATGCACAGATGCCCCAATTGACATTGATACAGACCTTAATCCTTTCCCACATACAACAAATCAACAGCAGAAAAGTTTGAAAACATCTAAGCAAAAATATGGAAACTCTATAAATAAGAGAATATTGAATAAAGTTAGAAACATTGTGAAAAAGGGAGAAATGGCTAACTTTGAGCTACTTCTCCTTTTGCCACAATGTTTTCATAGGTTATCTCCTGCAGAGGCATTAGACATCATCTGTTGTGTGAAAGGGTTACCTTAAGAATCTAGAAACACAATTATGCCATGATAATAAGCCTTACTAGTGAAGTATTTTATGAGTCAAAACACATGAAAACTGACATTAATAGAGATTGTTTTCCAAAGCACATGCAATTACCTGATCACATCCTGAAGGACAAATGTCAAGGTCATATCCACCTCCCTCAGATTCATCATCATCTTCCTCATCATCCCAGTCAGACTCATCTTCTGAATCTTCATCACTATCATCATCATCATCTATAAATACATATATAAAAACTTATTTAATCTTTCCCCGTAAAAGGCACATTTAACGTCTGTCTGCCGACTAATGAACATTTTGTGGAACAGAGGGTACACATGCAAACACTATCCTATGAAAGAGACACATATGATTATATATATAAGTTATATGCTCAAGGCAACTATCAATAATCATATAACAAGAAGACCATGACCGATCTATATCACCCTTTTGCCACAATGTTTTCCACTTTTTGTCATAGGTTATCCATTCAATTATGGAGATTTTCTATGTTTTGACAAAATACGTTCAAAGTCGTCTGCTGCAGAATTGTCGTATGAGGGAAAGGGTGAACGGGACTTCAAAAAAAGTCACATACTTCATTGCAGATATATTTTGAAGTATTGTAGTTGGCAAGATTTATATTTTCATCTGATGCAGCAAAGGTAGGGACTTATGATCTGACCAAGGTTTGTTCTGACGACCTTCAACAGTATTAACCATATACTTTTACAATGTATTTCCTATTGAGATAATGTTTGACCTTTTTACTATAAACATATGGGGAAACAAGTCTGATGCCCATGTTTTTTTAACAAATTGAAATAATTTGTACACTCTTTGCAGAGACTTACAATGTACTAAATGAAAACTTGTACCAATTTATTTTCAAATAAAGCCAGTATTTTTAGACAAGAAGATTTGAGCACTCTATTGCCATAGCAAAATGTTCTCCATGAAATACTATTCTTTTTAGCATTTTGGAATGTGCATCACCTAAATAACATTCCTGTGAACAATTGACCCAGTCTGTCAAAAGGAGAAATTGCTCATAATGATATTATGAGCAATTTCTTATTTGGCCACACGGTTTTCAAAAGTCGTCTGCTGCTTTTGCGTCAAAATGCGTCTGCAGGTGGGAAAGGGTTAAAAAGTTGTAGATAAATATCGCAAATGATCCTTAAAGCTCACCTTGTGCATTTCATGCTTAGATGAACCTTAAATCATCACATAAATCATCAAAGTAATTATATACGAACATGACACTTACCATCCCCTTCAGTAACTTTCTTCTTTGACCTTTTAATTTTCTTCTTAAATACTTTGGTAAGATAATCTGAAAATTTGTTATTGTCTCCTAAGGATGTTACAAACTGTTGATGAAGTGCTTTTTCCTTCTCTTGAAGTTTTTCTATATCTTTCTTTTTTACTTCAAGTTTGGAGTGCACGTCTATTATCTGTAAAATAATTTAAACCATATTTATCACTCAAGGTGGCTTAATGATTGTTACTCAAATTTCCATCGTCATAATGATTGATTAACTAACTAATCGATTGACTGACTCAGTATATCATTGACATGTTTTGTCTGCTGAAGTATAATAATGTAATATCACAAAAAATACTGTATATTTCTTGGCAAGGGGTTAATAGTTCATTTACAATATAAAAGCGTGTTCAAAATGGTACTCACAAATTTGTTTACAAGTGTGTTTTACAGAATGTTTAATAATCCTTAAAATGATATTTCAGGCATGTTCCAGGAAATACTGTTTAGGGAGGAAGGAACGACAAGTTATTTTCATTTGGTGGGTTGGGGTTTATTTTTTTCATTAATATTACTAATAAATGCCCAATTTTTTTTCAAATAATGTCTGGTCATTCCTTTCCCACTAGACATTTATTTCTGGAACAACCCTCAGTATTATCTTGATTGCATCCTAGATGATTCAATGCAGAAAATAACTTTATACCGACATCAAAGCATCAGTTTTAATGCCATTTCCGGGATACAGCAAGCCCAGCAGGGAAGTCCCTTGTTTTATTTCCCAACCATGACCCCTATGAGAATCAAACCTCAAATCTGTTGTTCTCCAGATAAAAGATCTATCCACCAGACCACTGACCATGATGCTCTACTCAAAACAGATAGTTTGGTCAAGATTAAAGAGAGATAATGGCAGTATAATTGATTTAACCCTTTCCCACATTCACACGATTTCTGTCGACTCTGCAGCAGACAACATTTAACCATTTGCCGCAATGATTCTAACTTGATTCAATAATTGTATTCTCATTTATAGAGATTTCCTATATTTTTGCCTTGATGTCTTCAACTACGTCTGCTGCAGATATGTTGTATGTGGGATACCCTTGATAAATGGGCTAGATGTCAATTCTTCATAGTGTTACCTTAGCTTGCATGTCTAGTTTTTCCTGTTGTTTATTCTGAAGTTTTTCTGCAAGAACATCTTCTCTCTTCTCATACTCCTTAAGAAGAACCAACTCCTCAAATAATGTCACTTGCCTGTGGTCAATAAATGATGATAATAAAAACATATACGTTTTTAAACTTATTTTTTAAAGATAAAGACAACAGGACTATTCCATTGGGATCATCGAGATTTTTTGTATCAAATTCTCCTTTTGAAATAAGCCATGTCTTTAGTAATTTAAAACCAGACGCACTTTACTGTGTAGTCATGTCAGGATATGTAGGCACAATCCCCATCAAGTTATTCAATTACTTTTTGATTGGTAAGTTTTAATACAGTTTTAAACTGTTTTTCAGTTATATCATTCTGCCTGCCTCTGCCTTTCCTTCCTTTCCAATACTCCACATAACATTCTTTCCAGGCAACTGGTTACCTTTATGCATTCCCATTGATCAAAGATAAATGCCATTAGTCAATTATCCGAAAGAATAAACAAAGAACTCAGAATTTAAATGAGTTGGTCGAGTCATATAACAAAAGTTAATCAATTCATTCAACATTCAAGTTTACAATACAGGAAGTTGACAAAATTATATATACCATGTTAACATTTATCCTGCTGTATGCAACTTTTAACAAAAATTGTACAGACAATGTACTTGCTAACAAGGTATACCAAGACTAAACTGCACTAACATTTAACAAGAGCACCGCGTACGGCACAGACGCTCGACTGATAGAGAGAAAACAGAAAAAAAAAAATGAGCTAAACAAAAAAACTTAACCGGACGACCACGCCGCTGCCGACGCCGACGATGACGCCAGGGTCATGACAATAGCTCTCTTTTTTCAAAAGTCGAGCTAAAAAGTAATCTTAGAATTTAACTCTTAGCAAAATGAAAAATAATCTGTAGCAGACAACTTTGAAAACATTTAGGTATAATTATGGAAAGTCTCTATAAATGATAATATAATTAACAAGAAGTGTTGAAGATATTGTGGCTAAAAGATAAACTGCTCATCATGAGCAATTTCTTCTTTTGTCACAATGTTTTAAAAAGTCGACTGCTCCAGATGTGTCAAAATGCGTCTGCAAATAGGACAGGGTTAAGGATATTTCTAGTTAATCTGCATGCTCTTTTTTTTGTTCACGACCCTTTGAATACTTTCATTTTCTCTCTTTAATGTTCAAGCACTCTTTCACTTTACAAGGAAGTAAGGGAGCCCTGCTTTACCAGATATAGATGAGCAGTTTATCCTTTTCACAAACATTTTCTCCTTTATTTGAAAAAATCATAATCTATTTGCATTCATTGGTAGATTTAAATCATAGCATGCCAAATAAATTGTAAAAAGATAAACCAAAACAAACCTCAAGTCAGCATTCTTCATGGTGATATCTAATCTGAACTTATCGTGTCTAAGCAGACGTAGATCAGCATCGAATGTGGAAACTAACTCTTCTATATGACTCAGTAAATTGTCCTGGAGATAAGTCAGTCTAGAAAAATGATAAAAAAATATCACTTATAAATGCATACATGTGATAATCAAGGAAATATTGGTAGAATAAGGAATATTCTGTTCAGTAACACTGAATGAAAAACATATAAGTAATCAGAGAACAAAGCTCAGCTTAACTCCTTAATTTAAAACTAAAATTAACCTTTTCCCACATACAACAAATCTGCTGCAGACAACATTGAGAGCCAATGTCACAGGGAGAGTAAAACTTGTAGCCAGTCCTCAAACCGGGGACCTTTTGCTTTCAAGGTGAGTACTCTACAAACTGAGCTAACCAGGCAGCTTACATGTAATCTCTCCAATTGTGTACAAGTTCAAACCTCGACAAAGCCCTTTCCAACATACAACAAATCTTGAGCAAAGAATTTTAAAAACAAATAGAATATTCTGTAAAAAATATCATTAAATGAAATTGTAAATTTACATTAAATAGAGAATTGCAAATATAGTGACAAAGAAGACAATGCTCATTGTGTGCAATTTCTCTTTTTGCTACAATGTTTTTAATAGTTGTCAGATCCAGACATGCAAACATGCATATGCATCATTCAAACATAAATCTATTGATGTGACTAGTGCTATTTTACTACATTGGACTAAAATCTAGGCAATGAACTAATACCTGATGATTTCTGCTTGTCTAATTTGTTGTTCCAAGGGCGACAACTCTACTGATTCCTGTACTTCCTCTCCATCCTGTTTCTCTGTGTGTCGAGTGCTAATATTGGTGGACTGTTTAACAGTCAAAGAAGGGGACGCAGTTCTAGTTTCCTACAGTGTACGAAGAAAACAACACTGACAATAAATTATAATGACAAGAGTCTACAGTCTACAATACAATGTTGTAAATTAATTGGTTCCACTGTGATGCAATCCGCAGCAGAAGACTTGAAATCATTGTAAGAAAAAAATAAATTGTTAATGATAAGCAATTTCACATTTTTTCACGGTGTTTTCTACTCTATTCTAAAATTGCACCATAAATGAAGATATAATTAGTGAAACAAATTTGAAAACATTGTGGCAAAAGGAGAAATTGCTTGTTTTGAGCTATTTCTCCTTTTGTCAGACTGTTTTCAAAAGTTGTCTGCTACAGATGCATCAGAAAGTGTCTGGGAAAGGGAAATCAGTGAATTTATTGATGACTTACATAAGATTGACAGTACTTACAGCTTTTTTATCTCCACCACCAAAACCACCAAATCCTCCAAAACCCCCTTGTTCTTGCCCACCCTTTTTGTCAGATGCAGCCTTTTCTGCCATCTCTTTCTTAAAAGCTATCAGGGTGTCTCTGGTATATTCCAACTTCCTAGTTTAAAAAAAAAGAGACATATAAATACAGAGATAGGATACTCTGGCTTCACAAAGATCAAATTTCGGTAAATCTCGTGGGTATGGCGAGTTGTGTTAGTCATGTAACTAATTTA
Organism: Serripes groenlandicus; assembly: GCA_031761405.1. Taxonomy (NCBI): domain Eukaryota; kingdom Metazoa; phylum Mollusca; class Bivalvia; order Cardiida; family Cardiidae; genus Serripes; species Serripes groenlandicus. The sequence continues at coordinate 135,029,831 of JASEVX010000003.1, read as the reverse complement.
TTAACTAGTCGTGCCTGCTAACTTTGATATCTCTTTATTCTTATTTCCCATCTCATGCTGTGATTTCAGCTTTGCTCTGTTCATGACTTTAGTCATTTTTAACTGTGACATCGATGGAAATAATGGTAGTTATTCATGAACTATGCATTATCCATAAGCAGACCTTATTATCTTTTTCTCCTTTATTATTACAGGTATCGATCAACACCATTAATTTGACAGTCTGAATTAATTGTAAATGGAAGCATGGTTCAAGTTAACAATTTCCCCCATACAACATATCTTCAGCAGTCGACTTTGATAACATTTAGTCAAATACGCGAATTCTCTATAAATGAAAGAATGTTATTGAATAAAGTTGAAAAAATTGAGGCAAAAGGAGCGATTGCTCATTATAAGCAATTTCTGTTTTTGGAAATTGTTTTCAAAAGTCGTCTGCTGCAGAAGCATCAGAAAACATCTGTATATGTGAAGCGGTTTAATCCTTTCAGTCATATAGACGCTTTCTGACGCCTCTGCAGCAGACGACTTTTTGAAAACATAGTGACAAAATAAGAAATTGCTCAAAACAAGCGATTTCTCAATTGACACAATGTTTCCACTTTTAGTCATAGGTTATCCATTCAATTATAGAGATTTTCTACTTTTTGACAAAATATGTTCAAAGTCGTCTGCTGCAGAATTGTTGTATGAGAGAAAGGGTTAAAACAATAACTGATTAGATGGAGCAATTAACAAATGTTGGCCGTGTGACAATCACATCATTGAATGACTATTATCTGCCAAATGATACTACATGTACATACTTTTCAGGCATTTCTTCTGGGTGCATAGCAGGTACTGGTGGGATAGCTTTGTGTGCAGCTTCCTCAAGCTTTATCTGTACTTTCTCCAACTCCACTGTCAAGTCTTTGATCTCCTCAATGACATGTATTTTCTTATCTCTTAGGGCCAGCAACAACTGGTTGAAATTATACTTGTTTTCATGTATCTGTGGAATAAAACAAAGCTCAGAATGTATACAGAGTGTGTATGTAGCATGCAAATCTCTGTTAACCTTGCTCACGGGCAGACATCATTTGAAACATTGTGGCAAAAGGACAAAATGCTCATAACTAGCAACGTCTCCTTTCGCAACAACTATGTATTATAGTTTTATTTATGGAGGTTATCAACAATTTGGACAACATGTATTAACCCTTTCCCCATACGACAATTCTGCAGCAGATGACTTTGAACATATTTTGTCAAAAAATAGAAAATCTCTATAATTGAAAGGATAACCTATGACTAAAAGTGGAAAACATTGTGACAAAAGGAGAAATTGCACGTTTTGTGCAATTTCTTCTTTTGTCACTATGTTTTCAAAAAGCTGTCTGCTGCAGAGGCGTCAGAAAGCGTCTATATGACGGAAAGGGTTAAATTGTGTCTGGCTGTCTGCTGCAGATCTTTTGTATGTGGGAAAGGGTAAAGGTCACCTGTATTAAAGGGCCACTTGTTCTGTACAACCACTTCACCAGGTTCACATGATTTCCTTATTTGTTAACACAACAAAATCTGTATTACTAAAGGAAGTCTGCAAAATATCTTTGGAAACTATACTGCATTTATAAATTGAATCTGGACCCTCCTTTTCTGTGTAATCTCAATATTTCAAACATCTTAATTCTAATAAAACAAGTCTATTTTTTTTTTTTTCAAATAAAAAACACTCAATTTCTAAATGAACAGGTCTGAATAAGGATTTTTTGACATCAATACTTGCTCGATTTTATCAATTCAATTCAATTCAATATATTTTGTTGCATAAAACAACAAACAGTATGTTTATAGCAAATAAATAAATTATAAAAAGTGCAAATGGAAAAATCAGTCTCCTCAGTGTTATGAGACGCCACACTACATAAATGATCCCACAGAGAATGATCAATAAAGCAGGAGAAAGACTCACCAAATCTTTTAAAACCAGCAATCTCCCTCTTGCTTTTTCCACATTCATTCGTAAATGATCTGGGACAACATAGTCCTTTGCTGTCTTCAGTTTGTAATCTCCCATGTTATCTTTGGCTTCCTTGATGGCAGACTGATCTGCTGGATCCTCATAGTCATCGGCTGGTTTGGTTTCATAAAGTTCCTCCCACTGAAATAAAAAATTAAAAATAAAACTAGAACTGTCTAGTGGGACACCCCCATCATAAACAAACATTAAATGTTACCTACAACTTTGACCAATTGAATCAAAATTCAAAGATCTATCATCTAGATGATATTCCTTTGGTTATAGTTACATTGGATAATTATCATCATTCTAACTAGAATGATGATTACCTTCTCCCACATATAGACATGTTTTATGCATCTGCAGCAGACAACTTTTGAAAACATTGTGGCAAAAGGAGAAATTGCTCAAAATGAGCAATTTCTCCTTTTGCCACAATGTTTTCAACCTTTTTTCAGTAATTAAACCTACAATCATGGAGATTTTCCATAATTTTGAGTAGGCCTTTTCAAAGTCATCTGCTGCAGATTTGCTGCATTTGGGAAAGGGTTAAGCCTTCAAATTAGTGACACCTGAAAGTCAATATGGGTCTTTCTTGAGTCATGATCATAATAATATTATGTGAGAAGTTTCAATGATTAGTTTAGTTTAAACTTATTTATTTAACATTGATTGCCAAACAAGTTTTCAGCTTATATCAATCACGCTCGATGTCTGCTTCCTAGAAACTTAATCAGAACTTGTGCCATTTGTGTGGAAAAATCCCAAAGGCAGAACCCACTCATCACGGGATTAAATAAAAATTGAATGATGATTGACTTAAGAGTACAGAAACCAGTTTGTCTATATTTGGATGGAAAGAAAAAAAAGACATGTTGAAATACAGCCATTATTTAACCCTTTCCCACTTGTAGACGCATTTTGACGCATTTTGACGCATCTGTAGCAGATGACTTTCGAAAACTTTGTGGCAAAGAAAAAATTAATCTTTCATGTTTTTGTCAATAAGTTTTGAAAGTTGTCTGCTGCAGATTTGTTGTATGTGGGAAAGGGTTAAACAAAATCACATTTATTTAGGAAAGGGTTGATTTCTTTTCTTCAATTGATTGAGATGAGCCTATAATTGAACGTAAGGTAACAGATTTAACCAATAAATCACCTGCGACCTTCTTTCAGCTCTTTTCTTCTTCTTTTCTTCAACCTTATGCAGAGCCTTGGTAATTCTTTCTCCCATGCTGCCTTTCAGGGTTGTAAGGACATTCTTAGCATCAGCTTGATCCACTGGTTTCTCTCCAACTTGAGTTGTGGATTCCATGCTTCTTGTTCCTGTAGGAAACAACAATGGACATCAGCATTTGAGCCGTTCCACAAGAAAACCAACATTGTGGATTCTGCGTAAAGAATGACGTGGATCAGCCTAAGCATGCTGCCCAGGCTAACCCGAGCACACTTTTCGGCTCCTGTGGATTCTCTGTTTCAGGAATCATTACCCTATACCTCTATCCAGCTGAGACGGAATGTGTTGGCCCGGATTAGCCTGCACAGACTGCGCAGACTGATCTGAGCTGATACATTACGCAGAGTCCATAATGTTGGTTTTCTCGTGGAACGGATCATTTGAGCAGTGCTCCAGGAAAACCAACCGTTTTATTGTTGTGACATTATTCAAGTGTATAGAAAGAGCAATGCTCTGACACTGTTTTTATAAACCCTTTCCCACATATATACGCTTTCTGACACCTCTGCAGCAGTTGTCTTTTGAAAACCTTGTGGCAAAAGGAGAAATTGCTCATAATGATTAATTTTCTCTCTTGCCACAAGGCTTTCATAGCTCTTCTAGGTTTGACGTGTTTGACAGCATATGTTTTTAAAGTCGTCTGCTGCAGATTTGCTGTATGTGGGAAGGGTTAATCCTTTTCCACATACAAAAAATCTACTGCAGAAGACTTTGGAAACATTTAGTAAACATCTCTCTTAAGATGGCAGAATGGTTATTGAATAAGGTTGTAAGCATTGTGGCAAAAGTCGTCATTATGAGCAATTTCTCCTTTTTCTACAATCATTTCAAAAGTCGTCTGTTGCAGAGGTGTCAGAAAGTGTATGTTTGTGGGGTAGGGTTAATGCTTTTTCATAGACAACAAAGCTGCAGCAGATGACTTTGAAAATATTGAGACAAAAATCTAGAAAATCTCTATAAACGTAAGCGTTATTATCAAACAGTGTTGAAACCATTATGGAAAATAGAGAAATGTCTTATTATCAGTAATTTCAACATTTACCATATTGTTTTCAAAAGTCAACTGCTGAAGCTATGTCAAAATGCATCAGTATGTGGGAAAGGATTAAGTGAAAACTGTTAGTCAGAAGTTTGATGAAAGCTTCTGCGACAACATATATGTTAACAGATCAGACCCAGATAAAATTGAACGCTGGCTGGTCGAAAAATGTTAAACAATTGAAATCCCTAGATGGCCATTTATCAACATTTACAAATAGTATGAATTTGGCTGTATTCAGGTGGGGATTTTAACCCTTTCCCTCATACGACACTTCTGCAGTAGACGACTTTGAACATATTTTGTCAAAAAACAAAAAAACTCTTTAATTGAATGGATAACCTATGACTAAAAGTGGAAAACATTGTGGCAAAAGGAGAAATTGCTCATTTTGAGCAATTTCTTCTTTTGTCACTATGTTTTCAAAAAGCTGTCTGCTGCAGGTGTCAGAAAGTGTCTTTATGAGGAAAAGGGTTAATATACCAGCAACTCAAAAAAATTAATATTACAACAATCAATAAATAGGGTTGTTTTCTTTTTATTATTTCACACAAGCATGGACATTGTAGTAATAAGCCGATATGATGTTATAATTCATTTGATTGATCAAAAAGACAAACACGTAACAGATGCCTTTGACAACATTAAGCATTTGGAAATTCTTTATAAATGAAAGTATAATCACTTAATAGAATTATGAACAATTTCTCCTTTTGTCACAATTTTTTCATATGCATCTGCTGCAGATCGTTTAAAAAAGGACTACATTTGAAAAAGTTCTAAATACCTGTCATAATATCTCTGGAAGGATCCCTCGTCATATCATCACGCACAAGTATGGTTTTTCGTCTCTCAAAATCTGCTTTTAAGTGGTAGAAATCATCAGACAGTTTGGAGGCTCTGAAGCTGGCCACTTGATGGGCCGTCTTAAATGCCTTTACAACAATTCTGTCACACTCCACCACATCTTTAAACCTACATAGAAATAAAACCTGGTTAGTAATAACTTGGGACTCTTAAAGGTTAACCCTTTCCCTCATACGACAATTCTGCAGCAGACAGACTTTGAATATATTTTGTCAAAAAATAGAAAATCTCTTTAATTGAATGGATAACCTATGACTAAAAGTGGAAAACATTGTGGCAAAAAGAGAAATAGCTTGTTTTGAGAAATTTCTTCTTTTGTCAATATGTTTTCAAAAAGCTGTCTGCTGCAGAGAAAGCATCTATATCAGGGAAAGTGTTAACAAATTCCCTGCAACTTGTACATAGATTATGATGCAGTGATACAGAGACTTTTATAGATCAAGAGTTCACTGGCTCCACTGTTGTATTCTGTTTAACCCCCCTTTCCCACATACAATAACTCGGCAGCAGACGACTTTGAAAACATCTCAACAATAATATGGAAAACCTCCCTAAATGAAGACATATTTATTGAATCGAGTTAAAAACATTGTGTCAAAAGTAGAAATTGCTTGTTTTGAGCAATTTCTTCTTTTGTCACAAAGTTTTCAAAAGACATTTGCTGCAGAGCCGTCCGAAAGTGTCTATATGTGGGAAAGGGTTAAAAAGAGGTGATTTGTGAAAAAAAAAGAGTAGTGTGATTTGTGACAAGCAGAAAATTGTTACATTAATAACATTGTGTTTTCTCTCTTCCAATGTTCAGGGTCACATAATCTGTTCAATTAGTTATCTACATAGAATTATCAAAATAATGTGAAGCAACATTAGACACAGTTTGTGGATATGTAGAGGATACACTCAGAATTATGTTATATGAAAAATCATTTGTGTACATTAAATAATATGAGTTTCATCCATCCTGTCATTTTTCCTCCCTGATTGTAATTAACACTTTCCCTCATATAGACGCTTTCTGACGCCTCTGCGGCAGACGGCTTTTTGAAAACATAGTGACAAAAGAAGATATTGCTCAAAACGAGCAATTTCTTCTTTTGCCACAATGTTTTCCACTTTTAGTCATAGGTTATCCATTCAATTATAGAGATTTTCTGTTTTTTAACAAAATATATTCAAAGTCGTCTGCTGCAGAAATGTCGTATGAGGGAAAGAGTTGCACAGCTAAAACTTGGATTATTAATTAGGGTAAAAATACCATCACTTTAATTATCCATACATACATATTATTTGTGTATTATGTATAAAACAATCAACATGTTGTGAGCTTCATGCAAAACAGTTGCAATAACATCTTGTAACAAGATATAGTTACAACTGTTATAGATTAAGCCAACAAAGTGTATTTGTATCATATTAATAGTTCATGTAAATTAAGCATATTGCATTAAGTCTTCAACACAAGAATGGACTGCACATAAATTTGTGTTGTATTTTCTTAATCTTGAAAAAGACCAAGTGGTCGAAAATTCGATAATTAAAGAGTATTGATGATATAAAGTGTTTCAATAAAATAGTTCGCAAAAGAAAAACATTGACAAGAAATAACATTACCGTTTCCTCAATTTTTCTAGTGCTATCCTTTGTTTATCCGACTCCCATGCAAGTTCTTTCCTAACTAAATCTATTTTATCTTGTTTATGTCTTGTTAATTCTTGTTTAATTTCTCTATCCATCTCAAATTCCTGTAAAACAAAAAGGCAAACAAAACTTTTACTATATTATGGTCTTTTTTTGTTAATGAAGCACCAGAATTGACTATTAGCCCTTTCCCACATACAACAAATCTGCAACAGACGACTTTGAACACATATACTGATATAGGCAAAACTATTAAAATGTTCTATATATTATATGAAAGTTTAATTATTGAATATGGTTGAAAAAATTGTGGCAAAAGGAAAAATTGCTCATTATGAGCAATCTCTCCTTTTGTGACAATGTTTTCAAAAAACGTCTGCTGCAGAGGCATCCGAATGTGTCTGTATGTGGGAAAGGGGGTTAAAAACCTGATTCCCTTTTTATCATTTGTACCAAAAATTAAAGGAAAAGAAGAAATTCCACTGATTTATTTCTCTATCACTTTTGTCAATTTGTTCTCCAAACAAAATAGATACATGTATCATACTGTAATTAATTCCAACTAAATAATTTTGACTCTTAAAATATGCTCCAGCGAACAGTGTCTGGCTGTATTTGAAGAACATTTAAAAAGGACAAACAAGCAACATATATTTGGCATAAAAGGGCAAGGTTACTCAAAGTTTAATGAAGCAAAATGTATTGTATGTTTGTAAACTGCACTTATTCAAAATTTATCTTTAACCCTTTCCCAAATACAACAAATCTGCAGCTGTGACTTTGAAAACATGTACAAAATGTATGGGAAAACTCGGAAAATCTCTATAAGTGAAGGTATAATTACTGAAGAAAGTTGAAAATATTATGGCAAATGGAGAAATTGCTTGTTTTGAGCAATTTCATCTTTTGTCATGTTTTCAATAGTTGTCTGCTGCCTCAAAATGTGTTTATAGGTGGGAAAGGGTTAACAGCATGTTTGACTACAGGTATCTTTTATTTTTGGCATAAAAAGGCAAGGTTACTCAAAGTTTAATGAAGCAAAATGTATTGTATACTTGTATGTAAACTGCACTAATTCAAAATTTACCTTTAAACATGTGTTAAGTTTCATTTGGATAGCCATTACACTCAGATTTAGATGCCAATGACAAGGTGACCAAAATTACAATTGTGCTAAATGACAACAGGCGAGGACAAAAATAGAAAAGGTAATAGAAATACAGCAATACTGGATGAATCATTTATGGTAGTCATTGGAGTAGGTGCAGGGATTAAATGAAATATAAAGATGAAAACTACAAATTCACTTGAAAAAGATTCCTGAATAGTATTCCATAACTTAAAATACAAGATATTCCTTTGAGTAAATGTATTTCAATTTCAAACATAACAATATTTCTTCAGATTTAAAATTAGATTTTTGAATTAACTCCATATACAAACATAATTGGCTGATTAAGATTGACAGCAGCTATGACAAAAATATCACTTTTTCACTGGGGAAAGTATAATTTTCCCACAGAGAAAAAAAACAATTAGTGGAAATGGAGAAAAATAGGTCATTTTAAATCTGCATTAGGAACGAAAGTTGTCTGGAACAGTAAAAGGGTTGAACAACAACTTAAGGAGGGGTTGCAAAGGTAAGAGGAAGATCATGTGTAGTGTTTTTCTTCCTCCATCTTCTGCAAATTTGACATATGTATATGAAAGGATAACAATAACTTTCTTCTAAGAATCTTACCTTTGCCTGAAAGAATGTTTTTATATTCACAGAAAACATATTAAAATTATTATTAACTAATCTTTACTAGAGCAATGTATTTCGCCTTTGAAAACATTTACAAAACACAATTGTGATAATGATTTCTGAAAAGCAATATTATCTGTATAAATGCAAATAGCTGAACAAAATGACAGTGAAACAATATTTTAACCCTTTCCTTGATAAAGATGTCATTAACGCTGTTACAGCAGAACATTCTGTATTAACGTTTCAATGAAGATTTTATAGATTTTACTATATCATCATCAAATATCTTAAAAGCAAACAATCCTACACATATATCATATAAATAAATATATATATACAACAAAATATATAATTGAGCCATTACATATTTGATAACTATATAAATTCCAAATTTGGGTGCTGGAGGTCGCGAGTTCAATCCCTATTTGGGTCAAACGAAAGTTTTTTAAAATGGTAATAACGGCTGCCTTCCTTGGTTGTGTGGACCAGTAGTAATGGTAACTTAACCAAGAAACATTGTGATATAACTGAAAAATTGTTGAAAGTGGCATAACACACAAAACAATCAATCAATTTAAAGTTTAATTGAAAGTATATGTACTATTTTCATATAGGAAAGTAAGTATCCATAGAAAATGAGAACTGGTACTGAACCTCAAATTCTTAAACCACAATGTCTTTGCAAGTTGGTTCATATTTTCCCCTTGCAACATTTACACAATTTTCAAAGTTCTTAACGGTAGTTTCAAATAAAAAAACAATGTGTACTCACATCTTTTTGAAGTCTCAAATGATTGGGTAATTGTTCATTTTGTTCCAGGAGTTGTTTAAACAAGCGTCTCATTTTTGCGACATGACGTCTCACCTCCCTCTTCTTCTCCTCAGCTTCCTTCATCATCTTATCATACTCTGCCTTTTGTTTGGCTTCTTCAATACTATGAAATAAAAGGATACCATTTCAATCCTTTCTTACATACAGACGCTCTCTGATGCCTCTGAAGCAGACAATATTTTAAAACATTGTGGCGAAAGGAGAAATTGCTCAAAATGAGCAATTTGCACTTTTACCACAACATTTTCATTTTCATTCAACATTAAAAAGGTTGCCTATTAAAAATAATCATCAAGAAGAGCAGTCACTGCTTATCAAGACCAATGGTTACCCTTGTTTAAAACAATTTTAAAAACTGTAGACGCGTTTAATTGTGAAAAAGTGTTATAAACTACATGACATGTAGTGTACTGAAGTAGAACTTACCTGTATGCATTTGGATCTTCTATGTCATCAGGAGGATTCATATCATCTACTCTCTAAAATATAAAACAAACATTACCATATATCCGTTTATGTGATATATTATTTTATGAATTGTCTGATTTAAAAAATATTTAACTCCTTCCCTCATACAAAAATTAAGCAGCAAATGACTTTTAGTCGAAAGTGTAATAACACTGTCTAAATGAATGATTAACTATTGGATAAAGTTGTAAACGTTCTTGCAAATAGAGCAACTGCTCATTATAGGCAATTTCTTCTATGGCAACAATAGTTGTCTGCTGCAAATGTGACCAAATGTGTCTGCATGCAACAAGGTTAAAGAAAAGGCTACCGATTGTAAAATTGGATTAATGAGTGATGACAAAGCTAAAAATATTGAATTTATTTGTTAAGAGCAATTTCTAAATGTTTCTTGATGATTTCAAAATCACATTTAATTATAAGGGAGTAAACAGCACTTTTCACTCTGCTATATGCCTGTTCCAGGCATCAATTTTTCAAAAAGTTCATTTGGAAAAGTATTAAAAACAAGGCTACTAATGGTTTATTATTCTCACCTTAGCTGACGGAATTTTAGCCTTGTTTTCTGCTACCTTCTGCTCGAGCTGTTCCTGTCCCATTACTTTGAAATAGAAGAAGTTACCATCACCACCAGAGGACAGTAAGGCTTGACCATCATGACTCTGAATAAGTCCAGTAATGTGACCATATACACCATCGTGGACACTGAGTGACCAGAAAGGTCCTAGCTCAGAGATATCATATGGGCGTACAACTGTCTGTAACCGAATCTGTCCATTCTCCATTCCAAACAGGGCTTGTTGGCCATTTTTACTGAAAACAAAAAATAATTGAATTATTATAAAATAATACCTTATCCTGTCACGAAGTAACTATCTAATTTTGAAATACTAAATCTAACAAGAGGGCCATGATGGCCATGTTTTTCGACAAATCAATATGGCTTGAAGGAATCTGATAGAGGGTCTTCCAAGGAACATTTCTACAAATTAATTTGAAAATCTGCCAACCAGTTTTGGAGAAGAAGAATTTTAAAGTTTATTTCGTTTCGTTACCATGGACACCAGAATTCTGCATGGATTGCAAAAATTTAAAGGAATTCTTGTGAGGTCATTGTGAGGATGCTTTCTGTGAAGTTTCATTCCAATTGACCCACTGGTTACTGAGGAGAAGAAGTTGACACACAACGCACACTGCATGACGAACGCCGGACAAAAGGCGATCACAATAACTTACCTTAAGCACTTCGTGCTCAGGTGAGCTAATAAAAAGTTAACTTTAGGATGGAACTTTTTTCATGGCTTTTACTGCTTGAAAGTTTTAAGAACAGAGTTCATATTAAACCATTCCCACATACAGACAGTTTCTGACGTCTTCGCAGCAGATGTCTTTTGAAAAATTTGTGGCAAAAGGAGAAATTTATTCAATAATTGTATTTTCAGATATATAGTGTATCTATATGTTTTAAAAGTTGTCTGCCGCAGATTTGTTGTATGTGGGAATGGGTTAAAGACCTTAGAGCAATATGTTGATATAATAAGCATTGTTACTGTAATAGACTAAGGTAACCCTATACATGTACAAATGTCTCCAAAAGGGTTCAGAAGATTTCACTTCTTTTTCTTTCATTTAGAGATAGTTTAAGACAAATACCTCCATTCAATGGTACAAATGGGTACATCATTTGAGTCATGCACTGGGATAAACCGCTCTGGTTCATCAAAATCCCTCTCATCTTCAGCACGTCTGTCTTTTTGAACTTCCGTGTAAAATCCACATTCATACAAATAACCAGCATCAAAAGTACCCTGTAATATAGTTATATAGTTTTGCTATAAAAAATATAAGCTTAACATGTTTAGACAAGCCTGCATATTATACTATCCAGGAAAAATGTGCAGTGTTTGTAAAAAGTAGTGCAAATCAAGATTAGACTGTTTGGACTGCCTACAAGCTGGTTATACTGAACATAGCTTCATCATTTTCTGTATAATACTTTCTAGTTGAGAGCCATTTTAAGTTGACAATGACTTTCTATTAAGTCAAATTTCAAATAAGTATTTCATACTGTTTGCAAACAGTTTTCAATACAAAAAGAATAAAATTAAATTTCAGGTAATGAGCCAAAGCTTGCCCTACTTTATGAGATTAAATATAGACCTTTATGTGCAAAAAATAAAGTTAATAATATCCATTCACAGTAGTAACTAAGGTGAGTATATTGATGCTATTACCCTTTCCCTGATATAGACAACTTTTGCAGCAAACAAAATTTGAGCTGTCCCGCAAGAAAACCAACATTGTGGACTCTGCGTAAAGTATTGACCCGGATCAGCCTAAGCATGCCGCATAGGCCAACCTGGACAGACAATTTTCGCCTCCTGGGGATTTTCTGTTTCAGGAATCATTACTCTATGCCTTTATTCTCTTGAGACAGAATGTATCGGCCCAGATTAGCATGTGCAGACTGCACAGGCTGATCAGGGTCGATGCATTTTGCAGAGGCCATTATGTTGGTATTCTCAAAGAACGGCTAATTTGTGGTAATTAATTTTCACCCCTGTTACAAGCTTTTGGTATTAGACATTCTACAAAAACCTTGGAAGGAGTGAAAGAGCAAACTAGACTAAATACTAGGACCTCCTTTCTCTAGTGACGTCCCTGCAGCAGATGACTTTACGGAAAAAAGAGTGGGAAAAGGAGAAATGAGTCATAATGATTCATTTCTACTTTTTTCCACATTTATTTCCCTGATCAAAATTATAATATTTCTCCTATGTTTCCATAAGTTTAATTGGATGTTTTACATTTTGAAGAGTCAATAATTGGCATGCAAGGTATATGTTTAAATAACTTACCATAGAAAGCCAGAATTTTCCAGGCTCTGAGTAGAATCCAGTGAGGATAGGGCTAGGTGTGTCAGGAATGTATGGGTGCCAATCTGGCTCCGGTTCTTTTTCTTCCTCTGTTAAAAGAAAAATGAATTTATAATCTGTACATCAGTTTTATTTGCCCTCTCACTGATGTAGTAAACATTTGATACCTTTGCAGCAGACGAACTTTGAAAGCAATAGGGGAATTACTTAAAATATGGAATTTCTCCTCTTTTAACAATGTTTCAACTCTATGATGATATACACAATTATACTCACAATTTTATATTTTTCTTTTGTTTTCTAATTAGACGATTGATTCTAAATATGACATATCAAGATAAGTGAAAATCATAGACCTAAACATCTGTTTGATGTCTCAATATTTAATTACATAATTTAATTATTTTCCCACTATTGTTTTTGGTAAATAGAACCAATAAGACTTAAATAAACTTTTAATGTCGCTGCAGCAGATAAATTGTAGAATTTTTCATATTGTAAGAATCTGTAAATACTATCGATTGATTGTTTGGTGTTTAAGCAGTTTTCAGTTTATATTCAGTTATATCACAGCATTACCTAGGTAAGTTACCAGTACTACTTGTCCATTCATCCTGACATCAGCAAGTCATTCATAATGCTAACCCCATGACCCTGAGCGCCAAGGGGGCAGCCATTAGTACTGTTTTAAAGACTTTGGTATGACCTGGCTAGGGGTAGAACCCCTGACCTCCCGCTCCAGAGGTAGACGCTTTACCACTACACCACTGAGTTGTTAGAATCTGTTAATACCTTCATACATACAAAATTGTATGCCTAAGAGGCAGCATACTTTTGAAAACATTATGGGAATTACTCATTATGAGCAATTGTCATTATTTTGCAATATCTAACACTTATAAAAAAAAAATGTTTATAATTTTCCAGATATTTCATATTTCTCTAAATATCACATCAAGTTAACCCTTTCCCACATATAGACACTTTCTGAGGCTAATAAGGCAGAAGACTTTTGCCACAGTGTTTTCAACTCTATTTAATGATTAAACTCTCATTTATTTGGATTTTTCACACTTTTGCCATGATGTTTGCCATGATGTTTTCAAAGTCGTCCGGTGCAGATTTGTTGTATGTGGGAAAGGTTTGAGGGATTAGGTTCAGATTTTGGAAGCAATACCTTCAACATCTCCTTGTTCAGATTCAGTTTCAAGACCTCTTTCAATCCTCTTCCTTCTCTCTTCTGCTTCTTTCTTCTTTTTCTCTTGTTCTTCTTTGGCTTTCTTTTCTAGATCTTCTTCATGCTTAACACAAAAATCATATAGAAATCATTATGATTTCTATCATTTCATTTTCAATAAGAAAAACTGTTTATTATGACATGATTTGGAAAAATCAGTCCAAATATGAATTTAATATTTCGTTGAAAAATAGCTACCCAGATGCAAAACAAAATACAGGTAATGGTTTAAAAGTACATGTTGTTTCTTGTATATAGCACACAAGGAACAACTCATTTGAAGTTATAAGGTTACAATACACCAAATAAATTCCTTCTTTGTTTCCATGTAAATCGACCAGTTTCAGCCCTCAATTGTCACATTTTCTAAGCGTTTCTCATGTAGAACACCACACATCATTGAAAAGAGTTACCTCTAAGCTTTAAAACAATCTAAAGAAAATGGGGGGGGGGGGGGGGTCATGCATTGTGCAAGAAAGAATTCACCAGGCGAAAATGGTTACAGTCATTTTGGACCAAATTGGGCACTGTCAAAACCGGTGATGTTCACTTTAAAACAATGTAAAAGTACTGAATAGGATCAAATCAATAATTTCCAGAGCATCCTATACACATTTACAATGAAGTTAAGTCAATGTCATATATTCAATGCATTCTGGTGATGGCATACACTCATTTGTATGCAAACAAAGATTTTTTAGGGACTATTTGGATGTAGATCAGCATGACCGCAGATGTTTTGGCGTCATTTGACCTATAACAACTTATCACCTATCAGCCTCCAAACAATTATAAGGACACAATAATTAAGAAGAAATTGAATTAAAGACATTTCTTGAGACACTTACCCTGAGTCTAGATTTGATGCTCCTGAACTTGAAGTTTCTGACAGCAAGTCCTTTTATCTCAAAAGAATGGGCAGTATCAAACTTCTTGTCATCTGGGAACTCTATTTCATGTACAATACCACCTTCACAAAACACGAGCAGGTATGTTTTGTCCTATAAAACAGGTATGGCAAGGTTTAAACCTTTCCCATTTGCAGACACATTTTGACTCAATAGCAGCAGACGACTTTTGAAAACATTGTGGCCAAAGATGAAATTGGCTACCATGTTTTCAACTTTATTTAATAATTAGGCTATCTTTTATGGTGATTTATCAGGCTTTTGTCACTATGTTTTCAAAGTCAACTGCTGCATATTTGCTGTATGTGGAAAAGGGTTAAGCATTTCCCTGACAAAGATGTCATTACAAAACTGTTGTAGCAAATTACTTTTTAAACTGTTGTAGATAAAGGAAATATTGATAAAAAATGCAATCAATTTCTCCCTTTCCCACAGTTTTCCAAAAGAAATAATTTTTTATCCATTTTTCAATTTTTCAATTTATAGTACACCTTTTGCCGAAAAAAAATGCTTACAGCAGACCATACTTATAACAATTTTAGAGCATTTTGTGTTTAGGAATAAAAGTAATATCTAAAAAACTCGATCTATCGTTATGAACAGTGGCAAATGGAGAACATTTTCATGTGAGCCTTCACTGTTGGTCACCATATGTAATAGCCCTAGATGTCTACTCTGACAATAGGCTGAAGTATAGCACTATAAATGTTGAGTCTACACCCCATCAGAGATATTAATATGGAGAGACCAAAAACACTTGATGCAGCTTCAAATTTTGTTGGGTTAGTTTTCAGATAAACTGTTGTTGAGTCTACACAGGATAAACTGCATAAATAAAACACAGACTAACCAAATTATGAAAGGGATTTTAACCCTTTTCCACATACAATAAATCTTTGGCAGACAACTTTGAAATCATCTGGGCAAGAATATGGAAAAATTCTTTAAATGGGAGTTTTTTTCATTTAATAGAGTTGAAACATTGTGGCTAAAGGAATCATTGCTCATTGACACAATGATTTCATCAACTGCATGTATTAAAGAGAGTTTGAAAACTTTGTGGCAAAAGGAGTAAAAATGCTCAGTATGAGCAATTTCTACTTTTGCCACAATATTTTCAAAAGTTAATCATCTGCAGAATGCATCAAAATGTGTCTGTATGTGCAAAAGAGTAAATAATATGTTCTTTTGAACAAAAATAGCATCCTCCATTTGAAATAAGAAAGTTGGTCTATCTATTTTTTGTATCTATCTATATATATATATGACTCTTCAGGGCTAACCCTTTCCCTCATACGGCAATTCTGCAGCAGTCGACTTTGAGCGTATTTTGTCAAAAAATAGAAAATCTCCATAATTGAATGGATAACCTATGACAAAAAATGGAAAACATTGTGGCAAAAGCAGAAATTGCACGTTTTGTGCAATTTCTTCTTTTGTCACTATGTTTTCAAAAGCTGTATGCTGCAGAGGCGTCAGAAAGCGTCTATATGAGGGAAAGCGTTAAGCTTAAGACACGACCTTCAGTTGAATAGAGACAAAGAATTTGGTCCACAGGAACATGTACTTACAAAAGTAACGGGTGACCACTGAATCTTTGTGACTGGACCCGGCACCTTGACAAAACCAATGGCATCGTAGGTCTTACCAATGTTCATGAAAAAGACTGTACCATCCGCACTCTGAAATGAAATGAAATAAATCTATAAAATACAAGTAAATTTATCAAAATATATTAAACCAAACAACTTATGAAAATATCTTGTTTATTGGACAAGTTCTGAACACACCAAGGAAAATGAAGTAATAATGAAGTCTTCTAAGAAATGAGGATTCATACTCTTATCATGTGAAACATAGCCAACGATATTGAAGTAATTAAAAAGGTCACCATTAAAATGAAATAAAAAGAAAAGTTATGATCTTTGTATTGCCGAAACAGTTGATCATTTTGAATTTATATCCGTGTTCCAGGTTTAACCCTTTCCCTAATATAGACGCTTTCTAATGCCTCTACAGCAGACAGTTTTTAGAAAACATATTGCAAAAAGAAGAAATTGCTCAAGACGAGTAATTTTTCCTTCTGCCACAATGTTTTCTACCAGGGCTCCGGAAATTTTGAAATCTCAAGCGGTCCAGAAATTTTTTCAAAGCCCCCCGTTAAAAAAAAGGATATTGAAACTCGTCAATGTAGAAGTACTTTATAAATCATAATTTACCAGAATTTGCAGACGAACATGACCACCATGTGTGTTTACATTGCCCGTTCGTACTTAAGATTGTTCGACCCGTACGTACTAGAAAATTATTGGTTGCGAACAGAAGATACATTTCTCTTATGTGTACGATTAACTTTGTTTTGCCTACATACAAATAAAAAGGCATTTTCTCACCTTTGCCACAATGGTTGCAAAAGTCTTCTGCAACATATGCGTCAAAATGTGTCTGCCTGCATATTGAAAAGGGTTTACAAGTCAAGTGAATGAGCTAAAACACTGTTTAACCCTTTCCCACATACAACAAATCTGCAGCAGATGACTTTAAAAACATATTGACATAGATATAAAATATCTCTATAAATGAGAGTTTAATTATTAAATAGAGTTGAAAACATTATGGGGAAAGGTGAAATTGCTCATCATGAGCAATTTATCCTTTTCCTACAATGTTTCCAAAAGTCGTCTGCTGCAGAGGCGTCAGAATACATCTTCAAGTGGGAAAGTGAGTTTAAATACATACCCCAGAGGCTAGGATCTCTCCCCGTTGGTCCACTGCAAGTGAAGTTACGTCTTTACTGTGTGGTTTAAAAGCCTGAATAAGTTCGAGGCTGCATTCATGATGCTTCTTCTTCTTACTTCCTTCATCTCCAAGCTTGCTGATGCCAATTACTCTGATAACACCATCAGAGTAACCAACATAGACAGTTCCACCTTTTGGATCAACCTGTTTAAAGACAGATAATGAGTAACTCTTTTGTTCAAACAATACTTTCATATTTATTAATTTGGGTTATACAGTATCCACATTTTTTCAGTTATATCCCGACAACAGTTCATTTATTCATAATCCATGGAAAAACAAACCAATACTAGGCTAGGAAGCGAACCATGCCCAAGGGCACTCAACCATAATGGCCGTGACTAGGGATCGAACCTGGCACACCCAATACCAAATCCCTGACATAAACAACTAGGCCACAGGCGATTACTATAATACTTTCAACTTTTGAATCAAAATATGGACTTTTGATTGATAAGAGATTCATGAACTATCCTAGTCCCAATGATATTTGTAAGTTGTCCAAAATATAATTGGTTTCACCAAACTTCAAAGGAGTTAGCGCTTGTTTCAGAGTTTGATTGGGGTTTATCAATATTTTCAACTATATTACAGTCATGCATTGTGAATATTTCACCAGTCTATGTGCTATAAAATACCAGTATCTAATTTACAGTATTCTTATGTGGCAATTAATTGCCTTCCCAGACAGACTTTTTCCTACCAATTGATGGAAGACAGATGCTGCTTGTCATGATGAACATCAAAAAGGATATTCAGTGATTGAGAATTTCAACTCTAGACCCCTCTATCAACATCCCTGTCTGTCATTACAGACTCGGTTATCTGACCTAACCCTTTAAGAGCAATTTCTCCTTTTGCCGCAATGTTTTCAAAAAGTCTTCATATGTCATCTATATCAGGGAACGATTGGAGTCCAGGTAATTGCCCATTGAGATACCAGTACATAATTCAAGAGCAAATTCTGTGGTGGTCTAATAAACTCACAATTGTTGGTGCCCAAACAAGACAGGAACCACCGGCAGGGAACCGAGCATCACAGATTTGCTTCTGTTGTACATAATCATACAATCTAACTGAACCTAAAAGAAAGAAAAGATTAATAAATAAATCTCAATATAACTATATATATTTAAACATTTTATTCTGTAGGAAATTAAATACAGTATGTATGTCAATAAAAACACTTTATTATTAAATATTTCGGCCCAGAATCTTCTTCAGGATATTACAAAGATTACAAACTATACTGTACCCATTTTGTAAGCACACATGGACAAGAGTTTTAAAATGGACACAACACAATATCCTAGAGAAAGTCTAATGCCGGAATATTTAATAATCAAGTGTTATAATTATTTGTTTTTAAAAAACAGGAGAACTTATACCATTCTTTAAGAAAATAACCTTTTGTTAATTACTATATAAATATCTTGCTTTTACTTCAAAGTGATACATGTTTATGAGCCATCGATTGAGAAAATGCACAAGTTGGTTTAAGTGAACAGTATAGATACAGATCAGGCTGTGCATCAGAACAATCAGATCAATATCTACACTGTTCACATATTACTTACACATGTAAGCTAGATGGAAGATTATGTCAACTTGTATATATTCGGATTAGACAAGAGCAGGTGGAAAAGATGATCTGAAACTACACAGGCCAATATATGATAGTACATACCATCAACACCGGTACTTATAACCAGTTCAGACACAGGGGAGGCGCCACATTGGACAATCTGACCAGCGTGATGGGTAAATAACTTCTCCGGGGCCATAGATGTGTGAGAGAAAGATAAATCTAGTTTCCATATACCTCCATGGGCATCCTGAAAGAAAGAAAAGACAGAGGTGCAGTGGTAGAGCGTTGATATCGAGGGAGATTAATATAAGCTTAAAGCTTGTTTGCAATTAATGTAAAATAAGTAAGTTTAAACTTAAAGCAATGTCTCCATTTGTTTTCAAAATTCATCTGCTGCAGAGGCGTCAGAATGTGTCTGTATTATGGGTTATGGTTCTTGGGCTTTGCACATCATTACATTGACCTTAATTGTGTAATTAAGTTTAAGTCAATCAATAAGGTTTGATGCAGCAGGAGTCATACACTGAACAAAACAAGAAGTGTTTGTTAAACACCAATACACCCGTACAGCAACAACATTTTATAGATTTTATAGATGTAGTAGGTGAAAAGCTAATAGAATGTCAATCACAAAATAAACAAATTTGGAATCCATAAAAAGAATACATGCATCAAACAAAAGCAAGGGTACCAATAGGATAAACGTTTCGGCCAATATGAAGTTTTTGAAAAGTAGGTCAAAGACCAATATTAAGGTCACATGGAAATTGTTGGTATGAATGGAAAATACCTTTCACAAGGAACACACATGCCTTATATTAACACCCTCTCTAACATTACATATTATGGACAATGGTAAAATGTTTGGGAAGAAGCAGTCAATAACATTAAGTTTTAAAATTCCCTGATCCAAACATTCTAAATGTATGGTTATGTTATAATTACATGAAATTTTACACAGTGATTTTACACTGGTCTGAACAAATAGTTACTGGCCAGGGACAATAGGACCTCTGCGCACATTTCGCTCACTAGGATAAAGGTAAAACCATCAAAACTTGTGGTAAAACTGAAAGTTCACCTACTCATGTGTTTCCTGGCTTTCTCACACCAGTATTGCACACAACAATCTTTCCAAGCGACTGGCTGCTTTTCCACAATGACCTTTGGTCAAATGACGGAATTAATGTTGGCCAAACTGGGGTTTGAACTCACAACCCCTGGATTAACAGCCTGCGTCGCTACACAATGAGCTACTTGTTACATGAGTACAGATGCCTAATATAAACATGAATGTTAAAGTTATCAAATATAGGCTGAAATTTACTTTCCATGGACATAAAATAATTTAGTATTTATAACTGTTAAAGACTTGTCAGAAAATATGTGTGCACAATATCAAAGCAGACGGGTCGAAAGTTATGACCAATATTAAAGTTTTTGACACCGACAAACAATGAATGTCCCTGAATTATTTGATTCAATTACCAAAAAAAGTGTCTATTCTTTCCCAAATACAAAAAAGTCACAGATCTATGGCGACTTTGAAAACATGGAGACAAAAATATGGAAAATCTCTCTAAATAAAATTTAGTTATAGAACATAGTTGAAAACAGTGAGGCATAAGTAGAATTTGCTCATTTTGAGCAATTTCTTCTTTTGCCACACTGTTTTCAAACGTAGTCTGCTGCATATGTTTCTATCAATGGGGAAATAACCTCTCAGCATTATATCAATACTAATATTAAAGAAATAAAACAATAGTTCATACCTGAGCATACCATATAGTTGGTTCATTTTCTGGGTCGACAGACTTGGTGATGGATTTAAGTTGAACATCAGTGCCAACCTTTAATTCATTCATAGGGTCAAGTTCAAACATCCCACTCTCATCAATAGAGTCCGCAGTGTCTATGGCTTCAAAGTCCCATACCTGTAATGTATGTGGAAACACAACGATATATTATATATCATACTATAATTGACTGGTGTGTCTGCATCAATGTAATTTGAGGATTGAAATGCTCAAAGACTAAGTTCTTTAAACCTGTGTGTGATTTATTGGTAAACAGTGAAGATCCGGATCTGATGTGCAGGAAAATCAAGCCCTACACTGGTCACAAATACAATATACATGTACTTGCTTTTCGAAGAGTGCAGCAGAGAGAATAGGTAAATTGCATGTACATGTATATAGGAAATTTTGATTAAATATTTCAGTCCAATTTTCTTATTCAAGTGAAAGAAAGCTTATTTTTGTGTTTAATATATATACACAAGTATTAATTTCATGTAATATACATATATACCTTATTTCTCTAATCATGCAAGACTGTTTTTTAATAGTGTTATGACAAGGGCAAAAACTCTTGTTTTACAAAGTTGATCCAGAAATCCTATTGTATGTGCATTACTACACTTTACTAATAAGTTTCAAAACTTATGGTAAAAAGTGGTAATTACCAATGTCAGTTAAAACCAATGACATTAAGATGGACAGACATGAGTTAATGTAAATGTTGATCACAAAATGGGTTATGCCACATGCAAACCGACATTCAGGATCTTGCAATCAGCAAAGATCAAGATCAGACTGTTCCCCAATGCAGTCTTTTCAGTATCTACCCTGCTCACGATCTGATTTGAAACACATCATTAAGCTCTTCAGAAACAGTTATTACCAATTCAAATACTGACTGTTTAGGTCACAATACACCAAATAAATTCCTTCTTTGTTTCCATGTAAATCAACCAGTTTCAGTCTTCAATTGTCACACTTTCTAAGCGTTTCTAATGTAGAACACCAATATCATTGAAAAGGGTTGCCTCTAAGCTTTAAAATAATCCACAGAAAATGGGGGAGTCATGCAGTATGCAAGAAAAGAATTTACCAGACGAAAATGGCTAGGTACGTCATTTTGGACCAAATCAAGCCTGGACAAAACCAGTGTTTAACACTCTCCTTTCACTTTCAAATAAGGTCGAAATACTAAAAGTGATCAAATCAATCATTTCCAGTGCATCTTATACACATTTACAATGAATTCAAACTCAATGTCATATATTCAATGTATACACTTATTTTTACACAAACAGAGCTTTCTAAGGCACCATTTGGCTGTAGAACAGCATGACAGTGGATGTATTTGGTGTAATTTGACCTTTAAGTATTTATTTTGGTCAAGTTAAGACTTTAAGAAGGTCAGTTTTCGTGTGACGTGCAAAAAAGTGGAGAAAAATATTGATGAAAAAAAACAAACCTTGATATATCCATCTACACCAACGGACATCAACTCTCCCTCATCCAGGAGTATCTGCTGTATAGCACCATTGTGACAAGGCTTCTTATTCTTCATTCTGATTTCTACCTTGATGAGCCCGCCATCCCACAACAGCATATTTCCCCACTCACACCCGGACAATACTTTACCATCAGGTAACTCAACATAACCCTCAATATCAGTGATCTCAGTACGACCAAACTTTCCCAATTCTCCTTGAAGTTTCAGTCCAGTAAAAGTGTCGGCCATTTTCCAGAACCTGTGATTAAATATGTGAGTTAACACTTTTCCTCATGAATACAGACGCTTTCTGATGCCTCAACTATGGGGAAAACATCAGACTAGAACAATGATTAACTCTTTCTGTTTAAACAACTAAAACATAGAAAAGAACACTTTTCACTTTTCAGACAACAAAACTTGTTCAAAGCATACAAATAACATATAGTCTATATTCTAGGGCTTCTAGTCCTTTTTTTAGAAATAATCAGCTTATCTGCATATTTAGATTTCAGTGCAGACCCTTGTGCATGTACATGAACTATCTATATTCAAAACACTATTGCCCATAATTATCTATATTCAGTTTTACAATTGGTGCAGTAGTATCGTCCTTGTCACCATTGCAATATATTGATAGTTTGATATATCGTTACAGCCCTAATATTTACAATGAAATAACATATAGGTACAGTCAAGTTTTGGTCATAACCATTTTGAAGAGACTTCCAGGATGTTTATATGACCAGAACAGGGAAGATCCTTATCTGACTGCAATACAGTGCAGGCTGATCTAGATTTTTCCGGATCACAAAAAGCTGAATATCAGTTTCATGTGACATGGCCCAAAAATATCACTCCTTGAAAAACAGATCAAAATAAACTTACATTAACAAAATTAACTAGAATTGTTTTTGAAAAAACAGATGTCTCCCCCTCAAATATCTGTCAAAATCTCTCAAAACATTCCAACCTATAAAGCAGACAATGGGTTCTGCACATCACCTTGATGAGGTGAACATCTGACACAAGTTTCATGAAAATCCTTCAAGCCGTTTTGGAGATATGGAGCGGACACGAAAAACAGGCTCAAACCTTTGACCTTCAAGCCTGACCTTGACCTTGAACCGGTATGGTCGGAACATGGGTTCTGCACATCGCCTTCGTGAGGTGAACATCTGACACAAGTTTCATGAAAATTCTTCAAGCCGTTTTGGAGATATGGAGCGGACACGAAATTAAGGCTCAAACCTTTGACCTTCAAGTCTGACCTTGACATTGAACCTGTATGGTCGGGACATGGGTTCTGCACATCGCCTTCATGAGGTGAACATCTGACACAAGTTTCATGAAAATCCTTCAAGCCGTCTTGGAGATATGGAGCGGACACGATTTCGGACAGACGGACAGACAGACAGAAGGACGCCCAGGACAAAAACAATATATCTCCCCTGTATACAAGGGGAGACATAATTAGCAGAAGTAAAACTGAAAAGAATTGCTAAGTGTACAATTTTCTAAAATGAGTCATCAACCAATACAACAACTTGCAAAATGGGACCAAGTTCTCAAAATGAATATTCCCCATACAAAGGGATAAATGTTTCTTTTTAACATATATCCTGCTCTTTTCAGAAAGTGTCTGTATTTAAAAGAGTACATGTTGCAGCTGAGCAGATCTCAAGGAATCATCTTTACAAGTAGCAATCACAGTTAAATACTGCCTGATGAACAGCCAAGAGTGGTAAAAACAAAAGCTTTCAATCAAAGGTCATAAGATCAATTTTTCAGTTATATCACGGCGTTTCATGGTAACTAGTGAGTCAGTCATAATGCTAACCCCACAGTTCTGAGCTCCAGGGAGGGAAAACCATTTCAACCATTTTTAAAGGCTATGGTATGACCTGACCAGGGATATAACCTGCAACCTCCCACACATGAGGAAGACAATCTTCCAAAACATCACCAAGGTGATGCATGTCATGTGAAAAACTAGTATGAAAGAGCAAGAAAACGCATTGGTTTGTGAATATGACATTGAGATATCAATGAAATACTGTTAAAAGCATAATCAAACCCTAATCAATATCTCCCACCGAAGCTTTAATTTCATCTATTCACTTACTTGATATGGACTGTTCCAGATGTTGTCAATTGACCATCAAGTTCTGTAGAGAAGGTCACTCTGAAAACCTCCTGGGAGAAAGCCTTGCTTCTCAATACTGTTTTCTCTTGTTTCCAATCCCATACAGTCAGCATGAAATCCGGGTCAGAACCCTGGGAGGCTAGAAGTGTTCCATCACCACTGTTTATATAAAGATAAGAGTCCATGCTTTACAAAAACCTACAAGTGA
The DNA here is from genome assembly GCA_031761405.1 of Serripes groenlandicus. Taxonomy (NCBI): domain Eukaryota; kingdom Metazoa; phylum Mollusca; class Bivalvia; order Cardiida; family Cardiidae; genus Serripes; species Serripes groenlandicus. Next base: position 135,004,960 of record JASEVX010000003.1, on the reverse strand, counting down.
GTTTTTATAACATTTTGTTGATAAAGATCTATCTGTTCATCCGAATAAAGGTACACTTAATTTTATTACGATGATCCAATAAAGTGCTATGCGCTAACATGTAGCCATATATCTACCCTAAATACTTGTCATAAGGATTGTATCAGCAAATGATCGGTTTAGGAACACCAGACTTAAAACCAAACTACTAACGGTCAGATGTATACTATAATATCAGAAAAACTTTAAATCAAACAGTGATCATGAATAAACAAAATGATGTCGTGCACATGCTCGACCAACATTTGAGACGCGCGTGCCATGTAACAGCAAACTTTTTTTACCTGTCAAAAACGTTGTGTTAGCATGAGACAGTAACAAATTACCAATGATGATTTTATGAAAATTTGAAAAAGGTATAATAAAAATAAATGGTTCATAGACTGTTAAAAAAGCTGATTTCAAAATGTTTTGTTAGTTGAATATTTCCAAAACAAATACAATGGGGAGTTTGAGTGATATACCGGCTCTTATATATCACAATTTGTCGTTCGGGTGTGTATAAATTAATCACTCAGGCATTCAGCCTTGGTGATTAATTACTATACATATGAACTCCAAACCTTGATATAAAAGCCGGTATATCACTCAAAATGAGATCTATTTCCTAAATAAAACATACTTGAAATCAATGTAGGTGTAGGCTTTCTCTGTCCCGCCTCTTAAAACTCGGTAAAGTTTTAATGATGGGTACTCAAACAGATTGATATTTGGACAGTCTCCTTTCTCTGCCACAGCAAAATATTTTCTCGATGGGTGGACCTGGAACCAAATTTTGATAATATAACCATACTGGTTTAATACTTTCCCACCTGCTGCAAATCTGCAGCAGACGACTTTGAATACATCTAGACAAAACTACGAAAACTCTCTATTATATGAAAATATAATCATTGAATCTAGTTCAAATAATTGTGGCAAAAGGAGAAATTACTCATTATGAGCAATTTCTCCCTTTGTCACAATGTTTTCAAAAAGTCGTCTGCTTCAGAGGCGTCAGAAAGCGGCTATATGAGTGAAAGCGTTAGTTTAAACCTTCGTCCCACCGATTTCCTTTGACTAATGATATCACTCTTCATGGTAATAATTTCTTTCATGTTTATGGGAAAGTCTTTAACAAAAAATGATAAATGTGTAGCTAACAATAAAGACATTAAGATCACACAGAACAAATGTGCAGACTGATCTTGGTCTTAATTTTTTGACAAAAGCTGTCTTATGGTGATGTTTGAAGTCTTGCATATAATGTAAGCAAATGTTGTTTAAATTTCGTATAAGGACAAAGAAAGTGAGACTGATCTATAGCACAGCACAGCATTTAAAGATCAACAGATACATGAAGGCCAGTATCACTCCACTACCATAAGATAAAATAAACCCTATATACTTTTGACATAAGGGTAAAACAGCCCGACCCTCTGGTGACCATGTTTTATTATACCATTCATCATTGCTTGAAGGTAACTGGCAGTGTGTCATCCAAGGATTATTTCTATGCAGTAATTTGAAAATCGGGCCAATATGTTCTATGAAGAAGATTTTAAAGTTTCACTTTAGCTGCTCCAACCACACTTATTTCTTAGAAATGTTTTTCTCTTTGAAAAAGGTTTAGTTTTAAATATTTAAGCCTAAAGAGTAAACAAGTGCCTTTTTTTGGCAACAACATTGCTTGAAGGAATATCATATGGAAATGGCCGGGTCACCCAAGGAGCATTTCTGCAAAATTGGCCAAATTGCTTCAACAGAGAAGAATATACTATAATACTATAGTGTATTTTAACCATCTCCTGTATGCATGCATCTGCAGCAGACACATTTTGAAAACAGTGTAGCAAAGGAAAAAAGTGGTGTTAACCCATTCAAGCAAACAAATACATACCCTTATAGCACCAATACCACCTCCACTAGTACTGCGTATGAATGTCTGTGTCTTTGTATGCAAGTCTACAATTTCAACGACATTACCAGCAGCAAAAATGATTGTCTTCTCATCTAGAAGATGCAGATTACCTCTCTTTGTGCAATCATAACCAAATGAACGTCTTTAAAATGGTTAAGGTTCATAAAGATTGAAAAAAAAGGTCCGATTTATCCAATGTATGCAAAAGTCCCAAGAAAATAAATTTGAAATTTCCAAATGACAGAACATGAGTAATATCTAAAATCCCATTTATCATGGTTCATTGGTTTGTTTAACCGTTTCCCTCAATTAGACGCTTTCTGACGCCTCTGCAGCAGATGACTTTTTGAAAACATAGTGACAAAAGAAGATATGGCTCAAATTTTAGTCATAGGTTTTCCATTCAATTATAGAGATTTTCTATATTTTGACAAAATATGTTCAAAGTCGTCTGCTGCAGAATTGTCTTATGAGGGAAAGGGTTAACATATGTAGAACAATTCTATCTGATGTGTAAGTGTCTGTTATTCCCTTACTTTTGTTAACATAACATTTTTGTGAAAATTCACTGAGTATTAATCCCCTGTATTCACATTCCTTCATATGTAATCTTCTTAAATTGTATGCTCATCTGGTGTATATACTTCTGGCTAGCATTCATATTGCTCTCTTTCCTTCTAAAAAAAGATAAATATTTTCCCCCATATCTTGGTTGTAGACACTTGTTCACGAGATTGTAATTATATATTGACAATGTATGTATTTAGTATTATTCCTCATGCTGTTCAATATCTACCTGAGAGAAATAAGTACTGTTCTGTTTAATGAGAGAACTGTTGCATCTTTTCTGGACATATTACAAGATTCTCTTATTTCTTCCCAGGGAGGTGAGTCATTTCAGAATAATTGTATTGTATATGTACAGAGGTCCAGATTAGGAGATTAGATCATTCAGCTCTCTTTTTCCCCTGCAATATTTCTCTTATTTACCAAACCAAACCATATGATGTGGGTACTCAAAAGAATCATCTCATTGAGATGTTTCTTTTGAGTACCTACAGCATAGGGTAAGAGGGTCAAATAAGGATTTTAGAAGATACAAAACACTCCTTATCTAGAGCTTTGAATGTTCATGTCTATCATTTATCTTCTTATATAAAATAGTATGATCTTTGCCACTACTAAATTCACAACCTTGATAATACTGATGGGTACATTTATACATGACTGAATTATGAAGAAAAGTAGATAATATGAATATAAATCACCAGTTTCAGATTGTTGGTATATTCAGGGACATAGATCTTATCTACGTCCCTGGTATATATTTAAAGCAGACAGCCTTAAAACAATATTAACCCTTTCACACAAACAACAGATTTAAAACAGACGACTATGAAAACATTTGGACAACAAGGACTCACAAGCAAAGGCCACTACATGCAAGTTTATGCTTTTTTTGTTTTTAAAAAAGGTCTTTGGAGATGATCATAAAGGATACTGCAGTGTTATCATATCCTCAGGCAGCCCCGAGTCTGGGGTGATGTATGGATGGGACTGAAACTGTTGATAGTCATAGAAAAAATCATCAGGGATCTGTGGCTCTTCTTCCTCTACTTCTTTTTGATCTCCGTCTTCCTCTTCATCTAATTTAAAACAAAAAAATCCCACATACAAACAACTCTTTATTTCTTTTACAGCAGATGAATTTTGTAAATAATGTGGGAACAAAATGCTAAAATTTAGCATTTTCCACTTTTCCTTCATTGTTTTAAAATATATATCAAATTCATAATTCACAAATTCCAGATGTTGTTATGTTTATTTATTCAAACATTTTTGAAGCCAAAGACACTTATACTTAATGGCATATAAGGTAAATAGTGAAACAATACTTCATTTGAGTTAACCCTTTCTCACATACAATACTTCTGTAATAGATCATTTTGAAAATATGTGGACAAAAAAAGAGGAAAATATCTATACATGTACATTAAAGTATAAGTACTGAATATAATAGAATACATTGTGACAAAAGTCGAATCATGCCGATGAATCAAATATGTCTGTACGTGGAAAAGCTAAAGAAAAAAACACACTTTGTAAAAATGTAAATAGATTAAGATCAGTTTACATGTGTACATAAACTTACATACTTACATGAGTCTTCAGTATATTTAAAACATATGTTAATATACCTATAAATAAGCAAACAACTTCTCCATTGATCTCATTGTTTTCAGCTCTCTTTTGAACATGATACATCGGAATTTTCAGATTTTGTATATTTTCTCCCATGTTTTCTAAAGAATCTTTCTAAAATAACATATCAGTTAAACCGCTAAACTTTGAACATTATGTGGACATCAAGCAATGTGCAGTTGAAACAACATTATACTACAATATTGACATGCAAATCTATATCTATTCAAAATCTTATTATTCATTCAATGATTTACAATCGACTTTTAAATAATATGGTGACAAGATGCAAATGAATGACAACATATATTTTAATAAAGATCTATAGATAACTTGACAAAAATAAGAAGAAACCTTTAACCATAATAGTTTCTGACATGTTGACACATTTGCTTCAGATATTTGTTGCCACAATGTTTTAACTTTATTCAACATTTATAAAGATTTACCATATGTTTGCATACATATGCTAAAAGGCATCAACTGAAGATTTATTGTTGTGTGAATAAGAGTTAACCCCTTCCCACATATAACAAATCTGCTGCAGACAACTGTGAACATATCTGGGCAAACCCAAGATTAAATAAAACTATGATCATTGAATAGAGGTGAAAACATTGTGACAAAAGGAGTCTGCTGCAGAGGCATCAACATGTAGCTATATCTGGGACAGGGTTAAAAGATGTAATACTAAACCTTTCTTTCCATCTATCACATCTGGAGCCTGTGAAACCTCTTTTGATTGTGTATCTTCCTTCTCAGCTGTCTGTCCTTCAGCTTGCTGCTGTTGTTGTGTATCTTTCTCTTTTTCAGCTTCTTTTTGCTCTTGCTCCATTGGTTTTTGTGCATCACCTTCTTTAACTTCTTCTTTCTGTTCAGCACTTACAACTGTTGGTTCACCACCTTCAGCAGGTTTTGGTTTTTCAGCTTCTTCAGCTTTCTGCTCCCCTCCTTCTACCTTCTGTTCTCCTCCATCTTCTACCTTCTGTTGACCTCCTTCTTCTACCTTCTTTTCACCTCCTTCTTCTACCTTCTGTTGACCTCCGTCTTCTACCTTCTTTTCACCTCCTTCTTCTACCTTCTGTTCACTGCCTTCTTCTACCTTCTGTTGACCTCCTTCTTCTACCTTCTGTTGACCTCCTTCTTCTACCTTCTGTTGACCTCCTTCTTCTACCTTCTGTTCACTGCCTTCTTCTACCTTCTGTTCACCTTCTGCTTCAATTTTCCCTGTTCCTTCAGCTGTTTGTTCTGTAGTTTCTCCACTTTGAGTTTCTGGTTTTTGCGCTGTTTCTACCTTACTGCTATCAGAAGTTTCTTGCTTTTGTCCCTCCCCTTCTGCTGATTTGTCCTCACCTTCATTATCAAGATTTGTAATCAGTTAACACAAATGTTCTTATAATGCAGCATAAATTGATTAAAACCTTTTGGTTTCAATGATTTTTTATTTAAAAACTTATTCTACACAATTTTTATTTTTATTGCACAATAACAAATGTGAATGGTACGATTCACAACACAACAACATAGTCAATAGTATATTTTTTCCAATTATTGACCCTTTCCCACTTGCAGACACATTCCGACGCAGTTTGAAAACAGTGTGGCAAAAGGAGAAATTGCTCATTATGAGCAATTTCTACATTTGCCACAATGTTTTGAATTCTACTCACTAACTATACTTTCATTTATAGACTTTTCGTATTTTTGCCTAGATGTTTTTCAAAATTGACTGCTGTAGATCTGTTGTATGAGGGAAAGGGTTTAACTTCTGCCCTTACACAATCAGTGTATTTGCTAAAAAAGATGGGAAAAATCTTAAATCTGGCTATATGTATATACATAAGCATTCAATGTACTTTAAACAATAAATTTACCCTGAACAACACAGACATGCAGCATGATTGTATTTTTTATTAACTACAAAGATTGCTATCAATAACATATTTTCATTTGATATTGGTCAGATGTATTCTTTTCAAAAAACAAATGCTAATGCTATTTATTCTTCTTGCAGATTTCAAACCAAAATCTATATATCATGAATTACTGTTAAAAAAACATAATTCAGACAGTATAAGATTTCCTGCATAAATTTGAGCCTGAGGCCAGGGAACAATTAAGTTGTGACACCTATGGTCTGTTTGTTACTTATTTCAGTCAAAATGTAAGATCAAATCCTTTTCTTTCTTGATCTGCTTCATGTCAGTGGATTATAAAGCAATCTTTATGAAAATTTAATTAAAATCTTATCTTTCTAGTAAAAAAACAGTATGGCTGATTTTCAGTTCTCCTCCTCATAAAAGAAATGTTGTCTTCGAGGATAACATGACATTGTATATCTATAATATTAATTAATCTTCAATATTATTTGTTTCCTGTTTCATAAACTATCCAATTAGAATTACAATCAATGTGGAGTTGGTTTTTAAATTCTCAGAAACAAGTCAAGTAAATGACAAAATACTGGACCCACAACAGAGGAAATGTAAAGTACATTGTATATTCATAGAGTATACTTAGTTATCCTTTTATAGTGCAGTTTACTTACAACCATGTGTAGTATGTTCATAACAATTAATTCAATTATTACCTGTTGTTGTTTCTTGTTCTGCAGGTTTCTCTTCTTCCTTCTTTACTTCTACCTGTTCAGTGGGTGCAGCTTGATCTCCTTCTGGCTTAGTTTCAGAAGTTGCCGTTTCATCTTTTCCCCCTTCAGTTTTTGCTTGTTCTTGTCCAGCATTTTCTTCCTGCCTTTCAGGTTGCTCTGTCTGTTGTGGTGGACTAACCTCCTCTTGCTGAGGGGTTTGTTCTACAATAAAATGTAATACATGTTTTTTCTACAATAGATTTATTAAAAAAGTCTTGCTCAGCCTTTTTGCAAAGGAAATGAAATTTACTATTTTTTAAATTTAATATATCATTATAGTTAATCAAAGCTTAGAAGTTTATGGTCATAATTAATTTTAAAAAATGCAGTAAGTAATTAAGATTATAAATAGGCATGTAACAGTTTACTGGTACACAAGTATATTACGAGCTAGTGGAAATAAATATTGCACCTCAGTTTAGATTCAGTCATACCTGTTTTTGTTTTAATTTCTTAACATCTGACCTAGAGTATTTTTTAATAAACTTATGTTAAGACAAAGACCATTTTATATACGGAAAATAACAAACCGAAAGACATCAATCTTAAAAAAAACCAGAACAATAACTTTTATGTCACAAAATACTTGAGAGGCTAGAGACTATTAAGTCCGAAATCCAATACACGACTGTAGACCGTACAGTTAGGTGGTATAGTGTGTCTGCTCAAGACAATTTCAACAAGAGCCGACAAATTCAGTCATACATGGTGTTCATCTCATATGAGAAGGAGAGAAGTATAATGTAACAAATTATCTGATTTTCAACTCACGGTCACACAATAAACTTGATAAAATATGTGAAAAACCTCCAATCACAGTAACTTGACCTTTACATTGTCAAATATCAAGACAGTTTACCTGTTTAAGCTTATACGATGAGCGATACAAAGAGTGAAATAATCAACAGAATGCTTGCATAGTTGAACAAATATGTTGCTTCTAGAGCAGTTATATTATAACAAAAATGGCGACTCCATTTTCCAAATCGTTCTTTTGCCGAATTGATCATCTTGGAATTTATGGATAGATTAAAGGCTCTGTAGAATCAGACTGATATCTCCCTAAATGGTAGGAATGGTTTGAGAGATCCACTAGAAGTGAAAGCCACCATTGGCACATCAGTGTTCTGCCGAGGCCGCGATTCCGCGACATTGTCGCTAAAAAATTCAAAATGTCCCATTAGAAAATGCGTAGGTGCGATAATTGTCGCGGCCGAATTGGTGCGAGAATTATCGGGGCCGAATTACCAAAGTGATGGTTACCGTGATTTCGAATGAAATAGCGTGAAAACCGGGAACCACTTGCATAAATAGGTGAGTGCGGGAATGCGCATGTCTCTAACTTTGTATCCGCTGTGTTTGTTGGCTAATTCATATTTCGCGCGTATTTGTAAACCAATGGCAACACGAGGTTTCTATCTTCATTTCTAAAGAGTTCAAAATGGCGACTTCCTCGCCCCAAAAGAAAAAAATGAAAACAACAAGTATTTTAAAGTTTTTCGGAACAAAACAAATAAGTGATTCAACTTCAAATAAGCAGGTAGAGGTGCCGGACGCTAAATCTTCGACGTCAGATGGGAAAGAAGTACAAAACAAAAGCGAACGTAAGTTCCAAAACAATTGGTTGCGAGACTACAGTTGGTTGATGTTCGATCGAGAAGAAAATTATATGCAATGTTCGTTGTGTATAAAGCATAGAAAAAACAATTCACTTACACAAAAAAACACTAACTTTAAAACAACCACGTTATTGCGGCACGCCGATAGTTGATGATTTATATTTTATTGTTGTCAATCTTAGTGTCCCATCAGGTCTGAAAAATGTCCCCTAATTTTCAGAGATGATGAGACAAATGTCCCCTCATTTATAAAGTCTTGGCAGAACACTGCACATGCACATGAGTTCCCAGAAATCATGAGAGAATAAGCTAGGAACCCATCTAATTTGCAGGTCCCCAAAAATGGTTGTAAACTTAGCGAAAGGAGGCCAAAAAGAATGTTTTGGTGACAAGATTGCTCGTGCTGTGCATGCGTACTAGTTAAAAAATTTAATTTTTCGATAAAAAGAATAAATTAATAAAACAAACGTAATAAAACTAAAATATCCAATGTTTCAAAGTGAAGATTTGTCATTTAAAAATTGAGGTGAGTAAATGTAATTAAGACCCCAAAAAACAAGGCTGAATCAAGTGACTTAAACAGTGGAATAAATGCCGGGAGAGAAATATGTTTGAATAGCGACTTAGGCGGAGCCAAATAATAATAAAATGAGCATCCACAAACAATGTTTACAAAATGTGAACATGTGCAGAAGTTACTTGGTATTTTCATTGCCAGGGACCGGAAAACAAGATTCTACCCGAGAATACATATTGATACAATGGAGTGGACGATTTTAGACTTCACGGACCAAGTGGTCAACTTAATTGATACACCTTGGGTACCAGACATTGTAACCAGGTTGCTTAACCCTTTTGCTGGATAAACCATTGAGGTAAATGTCTGATTTTTCAACATGGGTAACAAGAAATGTGGGTGGATAGACTGTGGACAGACAAAAAATGCTTTTAAACATTTACAGTAGTCCTTTATATCATTCTAAATGATTTGGAGTACATTGACAGTGGACAAGTTATTCATGAAAAGACATGATCACATATCATTTATATGTGTGTTCTTTTCTGGAAAATGTTACAGCTTGCACCACAAGTAAAAACAAGTGAACGTCTAAATTAGTGGGATTATCATCATTAATTATATATAGAAGTGGACTTGCCTTGTGTAATAGCAAAATGAAAACTAAGCAAAATCGGAAGTGTTATTTCATCCGGACATCACCTTTCATACAAATACCTTAAAAACTACATGCAGGATACTCATTCTACATTAAAATATGTGTTTGTTAGCGGTCTAAACGCCTTAGATCGGTGTTCAATTTATCAAAACCAAGAAATACTGCAGTCATTGTCGTGAATTTGCCATATATTGCAAAAGATAGTTTCATTTCTATCGATTTTTAGATTAGACATTCCTATAACGATCCGGTGATGAAGATAAGATAGGAAAGCAAGGTGCAATTCAATAAAAATAGTAGCAAACCTGGTTCTGGCGAAGGTTGTTTTCCTTCTTCGTCCGCCATTTTAGATATTAGTGACGGTTGCTATGACAAGTGCGCTTGCGTGATAAGGGAGATAATCGCTTTCTCAACTCTCAATTGTTACTTCCCTTATAATCTTCAATATTTTGGTTACCTCCCCTGATATGACGCCGTAGTACGGAATACCATTAGGGCAATCGCTTGTGAATGTTTTGATCTGAAACGCGATACTCGACAGTACGATGATGACAACGTGACAGTACGATACTACGATATTACGATGGTGAAAACGCGACCGAACGATGATGATAACGCGACAGTACGATAACGAAAACGCTATTTAACGACAGTACGATTATGATAATGCGATATACTATCGTACTTTCACCATCGTACTGTCGCGTTTTTACCATAGTAATATCGTACACTGCACAATAATTGGGATTTAATTTAGAAGTTAATTTTCTTAAATTTCCTTAAATTCCGAAATTTACTTGCAGTGGTAGTATCATACTATTGCGTTATCATCGTACTGTCGCGTTATCATCATCGTACTGTCGAGTATCGCGTTTCAGATCAACACATTCACAGGCGATGGCTTGTGATGGCCCTAACGGTATCTGCTGAGAGTTCTTCTTGTGCTAGAAAGATAAGCAACGCATGTACGAAATGGTCGCCGTGTTAAAGCTTAAAAACCCTTTAAAACGGCATTAAACCCCAATCTCTCAATGAATAGTTCAGTGCAATGTATGCCAATCTTAATCCAAACGTAGGCATATCTATAAAATACACTATTATTATAAAAACAGTTTAGCCTTTTATACTGTTCAGTGATGAAGAGACATATGTATTTATATATCTCTGAGCAGGGACACTATATTACATATTGTAATATAGTGTCCCTGCTCTGAGTAATGCATACAAAAGAGAGAAGTCGCAAAATAATCTTCTTACTTAGTCGGGTATTTTAATAGAATTTCCATAGAAACAAATTATAAATAAGACTATGAAAATCGGTTTGAATTTCTAATTCCGACTTTATGAATATAAATGTATAGGAGTACTTGTGGACTCGTTTAAACCTATACCTGATATGATATGTTGAGAGTCGTCTGCAAAAACAATGTATTATATTTTCTGCAGAAGGGGATCAAAGTCGACTGAAGCAGATGTGTTGTATGTGGGAAAGAGTTTATGGCAAGTACGATCCCTTTGCGAATTTGTATTGACTTTGATACTCATGACAGTCTGAGTTGTGAAAAATATCCAAATCAGACGGCATACACGTGTAGACTGATCCGGACCGTATCTGTTCGCAAAGCAATGTGTTTCCGTGTCGCTGCTGAAATGGCCGAATTGTTTTGTGGTTTCAAGACACCGACAGACAAACGCATGCCTCCAAAACGTCTGTAGTATGAGTTGTTTCGATGTGCCAACAGTTCGTCAAGATACAGGCGTCTACAAACAGGTGATTGGCACCATCTGGTCGCCGTGGATCCAAAGGTTTTTTTAAACTGTCTGCGCTATGCTGTATATTTAATCAGGAACGATCGTGTTGGGAAACAATGAATTTACTCGAAATTGTGATGCGAAATGCTCGCCATTTAACCCTTTTCCTCATATAGACGCTTTCTGACGCCTCTGCAGCAGACGGCTTTTTAAAAACATAGTGACAAATGAAGAAATTGCTCAAAACGAGCAATTTCTCCTTTTGCCACAATGTTTTCCACTTTTAGTCATAGAGTTTTAGAGTTTATTCAAATTATCACCAGAAGGTCATAGATCCATGTGGTAAGTAAGGCATACAACAGTGAAACATACAAAATAATACAACAAAATAATGGTATATACAATTCATTACATATACACGCTTATTTAGATGTACCAAAATACATACGATGCAAACTGAATTTAAATATAATGACATATACAGTACAAGCTAATATTAAAATATCAACCGTTATGATAAGACACTTTATATGTCACAATGTAGTTATGTGTACCTTTTTTTTTAACAAAAAATAATGTATTTACTAGATAAGTTTCTTCGACTATATATCTGAAGTAAGAGTGTATAAGCTATTGTAATTTTGATTAAATAACCTTGATAGTTTTGTATCAAACTAAAAGTATATAATGGTAATTTTACATGATAAGCATTGCATAAAAAGGGTCATAGGTTATCCATTCAATAATAGAGACTTTCCATTTTTGACAAAATACGTTCAAAGTCGTCTGCTACAGGGAAAGGGATAAGCCACAATGATACTGCATTTAACGTGCAGGGGTTTGAATAAAAGGGGGGGGATAATCGATTCCAAGATGCTGCGAAATGTTTTGTGATTTCTGTACAGAGTCGACCACAAAACAATGCACCAACAATTACATCTTGCCGTGGTCTTGAATGAGCTGTACAAACTTTCAAATTCTTTCATTGATCAATATAGACCTCAGATACACACTGTATTTTAGCACCCCTTTAGCAAACGTTTTTAAGACATTGTGAGGAAAACAGCATATTTTTTAGCGAAATTGTTTTAGATTAGTAAATTCTCTGTTTTCTATCTACATTTTGAAGAGTCAAAAATAATTGTATATCAGGTTATTCATGTAAATCTTGTATCGTATCTAACCCTTTCCCACATACGTTATATATACAGCAGACGACTTTGAAATACGCTAGGTTAAAATATGGAAATTCTATATAGTTAAATGTATAGTATTTAATAGAGTTGAAAACATTGCGTCAAAAGGAGAAGTTGTAATTTCTTCTTTTACTACAATGTTTGTTTTCAAAACGCGTCTTCTGCAGATGCGTCATAATACGTGGAAAGGTTAACCCTTTCCCTCATATGACAATTCTGCAGCAGACGACTTTGAACGTATTTTGTCAAAACATAGAACATCTCCATAATTGAATGGATAACCTATGCCAAAAAGTGGAAAACATTGTGGCAAAAGGAGAAATTGCATTTAATTGTAGAAGCTAGCCTCTGGCTAGCATGGTTTCCGTCCACTCAATATGGATTGGGGCATTTTAGACGAACACTTTTCAGAGAGGAAGCATTTTCAGGTTTTATCCTTTTAACCATCTTTTTTTATTTTCGCCCGAAGGTCATGGTTTCCAACCAAATAATATAACTTGAACAACTTTTGTAGAAGGTTGTCTAAGGAACATTTCAGCCATATACTCTTGATAATTGACAAGTACTTGGAGTATAATGAGGAGAAACAATTAACCCATTTTCTAATGTACTATATGTTTCAACATTTGTCCATGAAGTTTTTAGAAAAGAAGAATGAAACAATTATCCCATAGCAGGTACAATCATAGGGGCCTGGTTAAAAAATAAAACTGTATACTCTATTATAGATTTTTATTATTTTTATAAGCGTGCCAGGCCCGTATGGGTAAAATGATAAACATAATTACTATAGCACTTCACCTGTACAGAACAGAACAGAAATGTTAATTGACATTAAGCATACAAGCTCATAGTCACATCAAACATAAGCATGCAAAAGTGAAATCAGTAAAACTTCACTGTAATTAAACGAAACTCGACTTATTTGTCAATGTTTGTGTAACGGGAAAGTCAGTTAACAGATTTTGACGATAAAGTTAAATTATATCTATTTACATAGGTTTATCTAGGGGTCCACCCTCCCTTAATGGTTAGAAACGGAAATATCACGCTTTAACGTAACATTAATTAACTCGTTATATAGTACAAACTACTCTTGACACTTCTACATCGGATAACTTTCATAAGCTTTAGAAGTAAAAGTAAAAAACCGAAATTGCACATGATGAACATGTTCTCATTTTGCTAGCAATGTTCCTCCCAACTTGCTTTTGCTAAGGGCTTCGACAGTTGTTAACGTTTTGTTCATATGTCAGGAGTCTTCAATTACATATACATATCCAGGTGATTGGACAGGTAGAAGCACTAAGCTCATACGACTGCATCTATCTCACCCAGGCCAGTACATTAGTCGGTAAAGACGAAGGCTTCCTATCAATAGCTGTTAGTCGATGTCTTGGCTTGATAAACATTCTGAATCAGAAATATTCTCTTTCGGCATCATTTGCTACCAATGAACGGTATACTGGTGATTTATGCCGTTTTCAACATTATTTCAGTTATATCACGGAGACAATTCATTTATTCATGATACCTGTCGAGTTCAAGGCTTGAAAATGTGCCTTTGCCCAAGGGCACTCACCCATGACCGCCGATATTGTGGAATATATTGATAGAAGATCCACAGCTTGATCTGGATCTACACTGGTTGAATATGTCTTTTGGTTGGTATTCGTTAAGCACGGTTCGAATAGGAGATATGTATGTTATTATAGTCGTCCGTTGTATTGAGTTTTGAGCTCCATTGGTTTATAATATGTGCGAATATCTCCTTGAAGCATTATTTGGTTCATTAATATCAAATGGGTCGTTCTTATAATAAGAATATTAAAAACGGTGGCCTAATTGTAATTACAAACGTTGCATATTATCATATTATTATCAGATCACAGCATCTACTGTTGACAGTTATCGAAAACGTCACGTATACATTAATTTTAACTAGTAGTTGTTTTACAAACTCGGTATAATGTATGTGATACCGTATTTGAGACTATTGATCCTTGCTTTTTGTGAAGGAGAGCATGGTTATTATTCAACATTTTTCGTAATCGAAAGGGAATCATAAATGTTTATAGAAGAAATGTTCCCTCTGTTTAATTCACCAGATTTTTACACAGAAGTATCAGCATAGGGGATCCATATTACGTTTATACCCAGTAAAGGGTCTTTTTGTCTCCTTTTTGACATTCGATAAATATGTATTGACTACAACCAATATAGGTTTAAACTTCTAGAACTTTGTCAGAACTAACATCTACAAGGGCGATAGTGGATGTAACTTTACAGTGAATGTTCAGGAGACACTGTTATGTGCCTACATGTCTCGTGTCACATTCGACATTCAGTGTATATACGGCAACACCCCCTTTTCGCGTGACATGGCTCACATAGGGTCACACTAGTTATCTTTGGACACACATTTTGTGAATTTAAGTTGGTGTAAGCATAAATAAAACAAGACAGTTTGAGAATATTTTGTAAGGGAATGTAATTATAACATTTGTAATCGTTTTCGTCCTGACTCGTGAAAAAGTGCCTTGGCTTATTGTCAATGGTTTGGTTAAACTGTCAACTGTCCTTTCTTAACTAAGAATATGTTACTACATTTGTTTTTCGGATTGATGTTGCTGCATGGTATGTATTAAATATTATCTAATGAGTATAGAGCAAGTTTGAAAACAATACCAATATTCTTATTAAAAGTTATATTATTTTTACTTGACCGTCACACCAGAAATATGTAAAATAACCTTATGCCGAAAATATCACAAAAAAATAATTAATAAATTCATCAATTCAAATAATGGGTCAGCTATGACGAGTGTTTTCGTAAATTACCTATGTTTTTTCAAAACTATATAAACACGTTAATCATTCCAGAGGGACTCTTTTTCAGTTTTATAAATGTTTTGAATAGAGATGAAAACATTGTGACAAAGGGCGAAATTGTTCGTTATGAGCAATTTATCAATTTGTCACAATGTTTTCAAACGTCGTCTGCTACAAAGGTGTCTAAAAGCGTCTATAAGTGGGAAAAGTTTAACATCGATTCTGAAACAAGTAATCTAAACTTATCTTGTTACAATTCGGATTTCTGTTTTCATGAACTATTTCTACTCAGCGATTACTCGTATCGAGTGCGATCTCACAGATTGACCATCTCTCTCCGAATTCGAACCATGGAGTTACGAGACGGGCGCTCTACCCTACCTGTTACAAACTGTTCCTCAATTGACCAATTTAGACACGCGATTTAGAGCTAGCAGGACTACAAAAGAGATATGAGCCGTTCCACAAGAAAACCAACATTATGGACTCTTGCGTAATGTATCGACCCAGATCAGCCTGCGCAGTCCGCACATGCTAATCCGGGCCGACACATTCCGTCTCAGGGGGATAGAGGTATAGAGTAATGATATCTGAAACAGAACATCCACAGGAGGCGAAAAGTGTCTGTTCGGGTGAGCCTGCGCGGCATGCTTAGGCTGATCCGAGTCGATACTTTACGCAAAGTTCTTAATATTGGTTTTCTTATGGAATGGCTCATATGTTTGTTAATAGGTTGGGTAAAAGGGAAATTGAAGAAGAGTCATGTCCGGGATGCAGACGTGACAACTAATGGTATTGCTACAGTCATTCAAGAATGCTTGTATGACAAGGTTATGGACAATGAAACTTGATCAGGCTACTCGGGAGCGTATTGTAATCTGGATATCTACTGGTCGCAAATGTACGAGTATTTGGGATCCTGTGCTGTGATATCTCTACGTGTGTAAACTGTGAAGATGTCACGTCTCTGATCATCTTTACTAAATTGTACTCATTGTACATACTAATTGTGGTCCCAGTCGGTTAGTAAATAGATACGAATACGATCATAGCCGAGATAGTCCTATTGTTACAGATCCAATGCAAACGCTATTTGACGCATCTGTATCAAATTACTTCTGAAAGCATTCTGACACAATTGGAAAATCTCATGATGGGAAATGTTACATTTTGTCACTATGTGTTTAGCTCTATTTGACAATTATAGTATTTAACTGATTGTGCACATTTTTTACTTAGTTGTAATCATATAAAGTTGTATACTGCAGAACTTGGTTCTTACCATGCGATTGTATAAATTGAAACTCCTAAATTGATGTCATAGTTTCAGCATACCACACACAACCAGTTACATATTCGAAGGGTCGTCTGCGTTATGTCTACGTGCAATTGACAGTATTTCTAAAATTGGAAGTTAACATTTTCCCACATACACCAATTATGCAGCAGATGACTTTGAAAACATCTAGAGAAAAATTGTAAAATCGACGTGTATGAAAGTAAAACTATTGAATATGGTTGAATATATTGAGGCAAAAGGATAAATTGTTCATTTAGAGCAATATCTCCCTAGTCGTTTGCTACAGATGCGTCAAAAAGCAATGTAAGAACGTTAAATTCGATTAAGAAATAATGTCTTTTTTTTCACAATGTAAAAATATCTGCCGATTAACCCTTTTCCCATATGTATATATATATATATATATATATATATACGAAGAATCCGCAGCAGACGATTTTGAAAACCCATCGGACAATATATGAATTTATATTATTGAGAGTATAATTATAACAAAAGAAGCGTTGAAACATTGTGCTAAAAGTAAAATGTCTCATCATGAATAAGCAATTACTCCTTTGCAAAAAGAGTTTTCAAAAAGTCGTCTGCTGCAGATTCGTGATCAACGCGTATGAACTTGTCTGTATCGGTCAGCAAAAAGTTAACGTTTAACCCTTTCCCACATACAGCAAACTTTCTGCAGCTTTGACGACTTGGAAAAGGTTTAGCGAAAATGTGAAAAATCTCTATAAATATTCTACTAAAATAATTGAATAAAGTTGAAAACACTTTGGCAAGAGGAGACATTGCACGTTTTGAGCAATTCCTTCTTTTGTCACAGTGTTTTCAAAAGGCGTCTGCTGCAGAGGCGTCAGAAAGCCACTATATGTGGAAAAGGATTAAAGGTTTGCAGCGACAGCATTTTACGTTGTCCCATTATCGGATCGATGTAATTTCTAATAGTCAACTTCTCATCTCTTTTACGCGACATTTTAGTTTCAATCATAAACTACTAAGTTTGTAATGGATGGACATGACTAGAATTATTCTGATCTGACATACTTTTCTTCAAATGTTTTAAAATACCACTCTGAAACTAAAACGTATTGCGTGGGTTGAGATATTGATCATCTTCCAAATGAATTCGCTACACAAACTAAAATTTCGTCAACCAGTCGCAATTATTCAGGTTTTTTTCTATTTCAGAATGCACCAGACCAGTAGAAGGCGGAGGTAAGTCAACAAGAGCAATGTCATATGAAAACCGACCTTCGCATATATAAACGACAAAAACGATTAAACTGCTAGTGGGTTTGTAGTGGGACCTAGACACAGAGACATACAATTATAGTTTAGGTCTCTGTTAGAAATAACCATTCTCTAGGAGCTTACAGTTTACTTATACGGCTAGATTACCGACAAATCGAACTGACTGCGTGGAGATAGATCGGACTGACTGCGTGGAGACAGATCGAACTGACTGCTGCGTGAAGACAGATCGAACTGCCTGCGTGGAGACAGATGGAACTGACTGTGTGGAGACAGATCGAACTGACTGTGTGGAGACATTTAGAACTGACTGCGTGGGGACAGATCGACTGCGTGAAGACAGACGGAACTGACTGCGTGAAGGCCGGTCGCAGTGTCCCGAACGTGGATTGTCTCGTAACGTGGCCTAAATTGTTTGATTGCCAAGAGTGGTTGAGATGCAAAGTGAATATATGTCAAAACAAATCACAAATCAAAATGAGTCACACGGTATGAAGTCGGTCGGTACATTTTAATCGGTATATTCTCAGGTCTCTGTCGGTCAGCGGGGTAGATATACTGCAAACTTTAAACAAAAAAATACCTTCGTTATCCGATGTTGGTGCAATAAAACCAGTTTGCACGTACATGCAATATAACGATGACTTTACAATTTATTTTACGCTTTCCCACACACCGACGCTTTCGGATGTCACTGCAGTAGACGACTTTAGAAAACATTGTGACAAAAGGATAAATTGCTCATAATTAGCAATTTCTCCTTTGTCACAACTGTTTTCATTTCTATTTAATAATAATACTTTCCTATATATATTTATTTTATAATTTTGCCTAGATATTTTCGAAGTCGTCTGCTGCATAATTGTTTTATTTGGGAAAGGGTTAAACAACTAATCAAGGAAATATTTCTATATTGTAAGTGATTCTGGAGTTTAAGGCCGTTTTCAATGTTTTCAGTTTTATCACAGTGACCAGTTCACATAACCACGTGTTTCCTGAGAAAACCAACAGTATGGCCTCTGCGTAATGTATCGTTCCAGATCAGCCTGCGCAGTCCGCGCAGACTGATCCGGGCCGACACATTCCGTCTCAGGGAGATAGAGGTATAGAGTAATGATTCCTGAAACAGAAAATCCACAGGAGGCGAAAAGTGTCTACCCGGGTAAGCCTTCGTGGCATGCTTAGGCTGATCCGGTTCGATACTTAATACAGAGACCACAACATCGCTTTTCTCGCGGGACGGCTCCATTTACCCTGGTCACTGGCTTCTTTCTATCACACATTATAGTTAGCATATTGCTTGAATGCGAATGACGTTAATCACAAAGACTTCTGTCAGTCATCTGGAAGCTTTAGTGTTGATTCTGAGTATGCATTATGATCTTAAACGTTGTTGATGATTTAATTCGTGAGGAATTCTCCATTTGCTAAATGCTTTTAAATCTTTTACAAAAACATATTGCTTTTGAAAATAAGAATTGTGTTATTCAATGCACCCGACTACATCGATTTGACTTAATAAAAAACAAAAAAAATATATATTAAAGTTTTAGAGAGCATGAACTTCATGTGTACTATAACTACTTGTTAAGTTATCTAATATGGACATAAAAGTGAACAAATTAAAGAAATGAATTATAAGATAAACAAGAGTGTTTGTCTTTCAATGTATGAGCAAGTGGACGTGTGATTGCCCGGCGGACATACAGACGTAGGAACACTCGTCTGTCAATGTATCAGTAAGTGGAAGTGTGATGGTCAGATGGGCGGACAGACGAAGGAAAATGATCCGTTTGTTCTCCCTGTTAAGGCAGACGACAATTATTACAGGACGGATTATTTTCAACCTTTCATATTCTCACGTTGTAATCGTTCCGAAGTCTATTTTAAAATTTAAAATTATGAAGAATATACATGAAACTACATTTGAGCCGTTTCACGAGAAAACAAACATTATGGACTCTGCGTATTATCGACCCAGATCAGCCTGCGCAGTACGCACACGCTAATCCGGGCCGACACATTATGTCTCTAGAGATACAGAGCGATGATTCCTGAAACATAATAAAA
This sequence comes from Serripes groenlandicus, assembly GCA_031761405.1. Classification (NCBI taxonomy): domain Eukaryota; kingdom Metazoa; phylum Mollusca; class Bivalvia; order Cardiida; family Cardiidae; genus Serripes; species Serripes groenlandicus. Next base: position 134,984,980 of record JASEVX010000003.1, on the reverse strand, counting down.
GCACTGCAGTGCTGACGGCCTGGGGGCTTCTGGAAGGTTGGATTTATCGACGTATTGGCCCTATAGCCCCCGGTTAATCCACCACTTGACTTCTTTCGTGGGGTGGGGGAGTCGGACACGGGCCCTATGGGCCCCCGCTAAATCCGCCACAACATTTGCCACGCCTTTTCTTTGTTTACCATTAATTTTTCGCCGCACGGGCCTTACGGCCCCCGGTTAATCCGCCACTGTATATTTCCCGTGACTTCTTTCTTTTTTTCCGTTCCTCTTCGCGAATGTTAATAATGTTAACAAGCGTCCATATTTGACCTCTCGGCGCATTAATTTCTAAAGTTAAGTTTTTCACTGATGTTCCAACAACATTAACATGATATTTATGGGGGAGATCCTAACCTTTTGAATGCAGTTTGGTTGAATCCATGATGAACTATTTTTCTCGCGCAGGCTGCCAACTAAAAAAAAACTACTAAAAAATTACTACTATGACCTGGCTAAAGCCCCAGGCCAAAACCACAGGAGGCGAAAAGTGTCTGTCCGGATTAGCCTGTTGATTATCATGAAATTGTGTCATATTAAGTATATATAAGCTGCTGAGTGTCTGTCGCGAAGTTGATAACTAGTTAAATGTTATGTACGCGTGTCTGTATATATGTGTATCTGTATGTATGAAGATGTGTATGTGTATGTACGTATAGGTGTATGTATGTATAGATATATGTAAGTGTTTATATGGGTGTCCGTATGTGTGTGTGTGCATGAATGAATATATAAGTTGAAGGCCATATATGCTACATAAGAATATTGTCTTTTTGTTTTGAACATCAAAATACATCTTAATATGTAACCTTCATTAAATAAAGATATTATTATTAATATTATTATGCTAAGGCTGATCCGGGTCGATTATACGCAGAGTTCACAATGTTTGTTTTCTCCTGGAACGGCTCTTTTATAAGTGCATATATTTAATCTCCAGGTATATGCAGTAACCAGATGTTGAGTACTAAGATGAACAGTGGAACCATTACGGCATCTTCCATTTCATTGGATCCCAATGTCGTCGCTACGCCTGATAGGGCGGTGCTTAACACGAAAGAAAATAGTTTGGGTCAAGGTCATTTTCAAGCCGGTGGATGGGTGGCAGGGGTTCAAGATACGTCCCAATATTTACAGGTAATGATTAATTCTAAACTCCTTGCGAATAAAAAGGGCCAAGTCACACGAAAAATGACTGGCAAAGTCAGTTATTTTACCAAAGCCATTTTCCAGTTTCCATCATCCTTGTATGATTTTATCGCGAACAGGAATATCGTGGCAATTCTCTAAAAGGATGCCATGGTGGTTAATATTTACATGAATGGTTATATTTGATGATTCAAGGAAGGCTAACCAGAGTCGTATGAACTGTTCGCAAACTTATTTAGAATTCCGAATACTTTCAAAACTATCGATTTGTTTTAAAACATAAAAACTTTCAAATGTAACCTTAAAACACACAAACTTTCAAATGTAACCAAATGCAAACTCAGTATGCATCAGAGCAGGGAAATATTGTAGAAAAAAGACAACGACTTTTATTCCGAATAAGAGAGGCATTCCGAGTTAGACGATAGTTTTTGAAACTATTTGATTATCTTTGATCGTCACAAATTGAGCTAGGTTAAGGCAACAAACTGTTTTCCAGATGCATCCTTTACGACAAGATGGTGAACAGAGAAGATCCTGATTAGACCGCACGGAGGCGTAGACTGATCTGCCACTTAACTTTCCGCAATATCTCGATAGTTGGTTTTTGCACAGGTTTCCGAGTTTTCATTTGAGATAAAATGGGGGAAAAGATACAAAACCACTTTAAGAATCTACAAATAGTGTCTCTATATTGTCCATATGCTATAATAATAATGACCGTTATAATTTCGTATAAGAAATTGTAAGGCTATTTTTAGTAACACGGTCCTGTGTATGATTCCCCGAATTTTCTCAAACGATAACTTTATGAAAACACTTTGTATATTAGGTATTCCAAAGGGATAACAGTATATTCGTTATAATTGCAGCATAGGGACGATATATCGAGAGACTATTTGTAATATCTTAACGAGGTATTGAGGGTTTCCCCCCTATATTTTCTTAAATTAAAAGTCGGACGTCTGTGTTTTTTATATGAAGTGGCCCAATTCCCTGTTTTTAAGGTTGAGTTAACGACACCGAGTGTCCTCCGTGGGCTGGTCACACAAGGACGTAATGGATGTTGTAAACAGTGGGTGGAGGAGTTCAACGTTTCGTACAGTCAGGATTGTAAAACATGGATAAAGATCGGTCAGGTATAATACTTATAATCATGCCTTGCAGTTGTAACCGCTTAGCGTAAACTGTTCAGGGGTAGTTGCTTTGAAAACTTCGAGGCGAATTGTGAAACATCTAGAGAATATGATGTTTTTTCTGATATAAAGTTGAAATATGAAAAGGAAAAATTGTTGTCCAATATGAGAAATTTCTCTATTTCCATGAGTGTTTTCAAACGGCGTCTGTGCATAGGCGTCACGTGACGATCGTATCGGAGTACGAATAGAAAGCTGAAATCTTCATGCAAATCTCTTTAACAAATTTAACTGTTTCTGGCCTGAAATGTAGAAAGCGAAATTTGTACTAGTTTATGTAACCTGATTGTTTGTAGCTAGATATTGATCAGATTTTCATCCAAGAATAACGCGATATTTGTTTGTTTCTATTAATTCATTTCAATTTTACAAAAAAGGAAAGGACTGACTCAAGAGTTTTGGTTGTACAAACAACAAAGACTATTTAGGTTATTGTTGAATACATACACGTTGAAACAATTAGAAACAAATCCGATTTAGCTATGTTAAGTAGTATATGGTGCGATATCATCATGTTTTGCATATAAAGTCAATTGTACATCTGTTCTAGTTAGGTGCCGTTATCAATGTTTAAACCAAATATCTTCAGACAGTCGTATTAAACCATTTACAACATGTATTTATCCCTTATAATATGTTATTCTTATGTTTAACTTAAAAGTACCGGAGAGTTTGTTCTTTTCAATATATGACATCCTGGTCTACTATTCAAATCAGCATTTGGTTATACCGGAAGATTAAAGCAGATACGTGGCCAAAAAGCGATGCCCGTTTCGTTAAAGTAGTTATAGTAATGATAAATATTTAGTATTTTATTCTTCTCTACAGACTTTCAATGGTAACACGGACCAGGACACACCGGTCAACAACCCCTTTCCTTGTTCGGTGTCGGCAAAATGTGTCCGGATAACCCCTTTAAAATGGAATGATAAAATAAGCATGAGGGTGGACGTCCTCGGTTGTCCAATAATGCCTGTACCAACAGTGCATTTAACGTCAATGCCATTTAAATTAACAACTACACCACCACCGACATCTTTGGCGTCGTCTAACATCTCTACTACCACGGTGATGACGCAAACAACGAACGGGCTGACTACCACTGTTTATACAAGTCCAACCACAGCGTCCTCATCCGCTGTCACTACTACAGTAACAGGTTAGCATCGCATTCATTGATACTTTAGATGATATGCGAGACAAAATACCTTTACCATAAGAGCCAAGGTCGAGAAAATCAGACTTAACATATTTACGACAACGTAAATAAAGATCAACCTATTTATCTATTACATCTTTTCCGAATGGACAATGTTTGTTACAAGTATTTTGACACTTTTGTGACTGATTTGCAAATGGTTGTATAGCCAAATCAACCTGAGCAGAGATGCACATATTGACTTTGATCTATAGGGTTGTAAATACCCCCAACAGGTTGAGATCATGGCTAATACAATGTTTTATGTGACTCGGTTGTACTTAACTCTTTCAGCGCCAAAGGCAATATTGAGGTTTTTGCAAACAATACTGATTCAGGTGAGACAGCTCGTAACGAGCTGTCTCACCTGAAATCAGCAGTGTTTGCCTTTTGGTTATCAAAATAGTCCCAACTTTTATTACATGAGAAATGGAGATGCCCGATTTTGAACATGGAAGAGTCTACTTTAAACAATTCGGCGCTGAAAGAGTTAAAGTATGCACTCATTAAAACAATCATTGACCTAAGAGTGTATATAAGATGGTTCTTTTATGTAAGATATTGTGGGGGAGATAACGTTATACGCCTCCTTATTTGAACCTCTGCCTCGTCAAGAAAATAAAATACTAAATAGTGCATTAGTTAATCGTCAAAGAATATTGGCTGTTATTCGAAATTACGACACTTGACGTGACAGTCTTCGTCTACCGACGCTCAGCAAGTCAAAAGTAACGAATAAATAAGCGGTGCTCAAGGAAATTAAACCTTAGTATAATCATAACTCGTGTGGGGAAAATACCTGTCTGCGCATCCATCGTAACGATCCAAATGGATACTAATTTACACAAGTTTCTTGAAATATTCTACGAGTTATTGAAGAACAGTGCAGTGCCTTAACAGACTTCGCGTATGTACTAGGTGACTTTTCTTTGTTTAAATTTGTCCGAAATACACCAAGCTTGGTTTCAACACAGCGCCGCTGAAATAAACATTAGTATTCACACTAAGTTTTGTCCAAAATACATTTGAGCCGTTTCACGAGAAAACCAACATTATGGGCTCTGCGTAATGTATCGACCAAGATCGGCCTGCGCAGTCCGCGCAGGCTGATCCGAGCCGATATATTCCGTCTCAGGGGGACAGAGGTATAGTCTTAAAGTAATGATTCCTGAAATACGAAATCCACAGGAGGCGAAAATGTCTGCCCGGATTAGCCTGCGCTGCATGCTTAGACTGATCCGTTTCGATACTTTACGCAGAGTCAATAATGTTGGTTATCTCTTGGAACGGCTCATTCGAAAGGTAACTTCTTTATTGCAGGCCCTTCAACTACACCGTCGTGTTCGGATGCTATGGGAGTCGATTGTCAGATGCTAGATTCACAAATCAGTATATGTAGCAATAACGTAGCATCGTCAAAATATTGTCAGAAATATTGCGGACTGTGTGGACCTACAACATCAGGAAAAACAAATACGCCTACACAGCCATCGTCCATGCAAACTTCTTCTACAACTTCAACCAGTTCATCGACGTCGCCATCTCAAACATCTACTAATCCTTCGACTTCATCTGTACCAACAAGTCAGTCTGCCACTTCTACGGTGCCAACGACCGCATCTAAAACTTCAACAGTGACTTCTTCGACAACAGGTTTGAATTCGTCGACCTCGACGTTGAGTCAAACAAGTTCGTCTCAGACTTCAAGTCAGTCGTTAAGTTCAACGTTGATGTCTTCAACAGTATCTCAATGCAAAGATACTCCAAGCATAGATTGTAATTTTCTGAACTCAACAGTCGGCGTGTGTGCTAACTTTTTGACTGCACAGACATACTGCCCAAACTTCTGTAATGTGTGCGGTTTATCGACAGTTTCCCCAAGTCAAGCGTCAACAAACTCGATTACAACATCTTCACAGCCTATGAAGACTACTTCCACAAGTGTTTGTCACGATAAAATGGGGGTAGATTGTGCCTTGATGCAGAAATATCTTAAGATATGTCAAGATCCAGTAACTGCCAATACATATTGTCCCAAATACTGTGGTATTTGTGGATCAAACACATTAGCCACTGCTGGACCATATACCCAGTCAACTGTTTCAATTACGAACTATTCTTCTAGCGCTTCGACATCTGTAATAACGTCTTCAAGTCAACTTACGAGTAAAGGTCAAACTTCTTCTTCACCAAAGCTTTTACAGACTACAACCACGTCCATATCACAACCTTCGACCAATGCTAATACTTCAGGATCAAGTGCTCCTCCGACAATCTCATCTACAATCAATAGCAGTTCACTATCTTCGACCTCTGTTATGCCAACGACGTCTTCATGTTCAGATAAAACGGGATTGGACTGCAAAATGCTAGATAAACATCTTAACCTGTGTAGTGATCAAAAGTCTGCCTCTTTGTACTGTCCGCTATACTGCGGCATCTGTGGACAAACTTCTGGTTCAACCTCTCCAACTTCAAACACGTTGTCTTCATCAAAAGGAACTAGTGTTATAACGACAAATGTACACTCACAAACTTCAGTAGCATCTACACAAACATCGCCAATTAAAACTTCAACCACAACACCCCAAGGAACTACTACGACAGCGCCGTCAACTACACTCACAACACCTGTGACCACGGCATTGCTGAATGTAACGGGAAATTTAATGTCTTTAAACTCGACATCATCAACTCCACAAGCGACAACAGGATCAGCACAGCTTTCAACTGGTATGAATATATATCCTATCTATAATTGCAGGTTAGATTGAGCTCCATAAGGTGCGTTAAGAAAAGCAACACGGGTATATGCAATGAACACATATGCCAAAATGATGGAATGTGACCGATACAGACCGTCTCTCAACGGTTACATATGCAGCATAATGATTAAAAAGTAATTCAAACATAAATTAATCTCCGCTCTGAAATATTTTGTCCAAAATGTCACATTTTCATAATATACGAGCAGTATGTATGTGTGCAACCATGTGTCATTAAAGTTGATAAATGCAACACACTAGGATACTGTACAGTGGAAACAATTCGAAAATGTATCAAGAAATTTCAAAATGTATTGCTTGCTAATGTTTAAGCAACAGTATCTTTGGCATGAAAGAAAGCTTATTTGAGTCGATCGCTCTTTCCAATAGTATTCCAATTTACGTTCAACGGTCAGTTCGCCAAGTCATACATATATAACCTGGCTCTTTCTTACCAGAACACCATATAGAATTATTCCAGGTCACTGGGTACCTTTCCACATATTCCTCCGTATATGGTTTGAAAGACGAGCAATGCTTGTCACAATGACTTTTGTCAATCATCGGAAAAAAAGATTAGCCGATCCGGGAATCGAACTAATTAAATACAATTATACCTGCAGTAGATATACAACCTCTTTTTTCCTCAAAAATAATAACAGTCCATGTGTCTGTCGACTGTGTTTGTTTCAGTGAAAGCGGGATCGATATAAAAAACAATACACATCACACTCCAAAAGCTAAACGAGTGAAGGGGCCATTAATATAATGTATTTGAACAAATCAAGTTGCTGGTCATCAAATATGGGCACATTTGCCCATTAACGTTTTGGCAAAGCTTTGAGAGTGAATAATTTGCCATTCTTGATTTCTGTGTCGTTGTTGATGGTTATGTTTAGCATTCTGTGATAGATGTTTATGTATGACTTTGAATAACTATATTTTCAGGGGCTGTATGTTCGGATAAGAAAGGCATTGATTGTCACCAACTGGATGTATATCTGCATGTATGTAACGATCCCAATTCAGCGCAGCTTTACTGTCAGAAGTACTGTGGTATATGTGGCCAATCATCAGTGACACAATTACCGACGACAGTTCACTCATCTCCATCCCCTACACAGGTGACATCGACTTTGTCAAAAAGTCAATCAAAGGCGACAACCTCAAATAATAAAACACCTATATCTTCTACGACTGTATCCTCAGTAAGCTCAACAATTTCAACACCCACTGGACTTACGCAAAGTAGTATCACAAGTTCCCCTGCAACTTTGATGTCCAAATCGACCTTTTCAGTCACAAATAAAAGTACAAATCCTTCCATAACAGTGTCGTCGATAAGTTCTACAACATCATCGAAATCCGTGTCCACAAGTAGTAATACAATTCCTTCCACAACTGTACTATTGGTAGCTTCTACAACGGGTACAACTTCTGCAACTTCATCTCCACCCATTTCAACCACTAACACATGTTCGGATAAACAGGGTGTGGACTGCCACCAGTTGGACGCGTACCTCAGCATCTGTAAAGACCCTGTGACTTCACATGACTACTGTAAGAGCTACTGTGGACTTTGTGGTTCGACAACTTCTGTCTATACACCGTCAACTAATTCGCCATCAGGACAATCAGGTACTCCACTGTCCTCGACCCAAGGACAATCCGTTACAACTTCAACCAACGCTGCTTCGTCACAATCACCATCGTCAAATGCAAGCTCTAGTCAATCGCCATCTATTTCATCTCAATCAAGTACAGGTTCTGGCTATTCAGGTTCTTCATTGCAAAGCTTTTATGTGACAACGACCTTTGGAAATGCGAATACTGGACTGACAAATAGTACAACTGTATTCCCAAGTAATACTAGTTCCACAACGACGAGTTTGTCCACAAATTTAACCACACGATCCGTAACCCCCGGATCAACAGTATCATCATCAATTGGTTCGACATTGGCTCCCACATCATCAGTCAGTACATTGAAATCTTCAAACAATACTTCCTCAAATTCTGCCCTGACAACACAACCAACTTCGCCTGTCTCTACTACACATGATCCTTGTAACGATACACTGGATTGCCCGTTAGTAGATAAATTCTGGGGTGTATGTGGAAGCATTACAACAGCTGCTGGTTGTCTTTCATATTGTGGTTTTTGTCCGTCAGGAGTTCCGCTTAACCAAGGAACTACTAACAATAGCCTTTCATCGACAGCAAAAAATCCATCATCTTCACTTTCACCGAATTCATCTTCAAATATGTTTAAAGTATCATCTACAACTTCCAATTTCCCAAGTTCTGGACAACCAAGTACTACTATAGCATCTCAAAACAGCATTAGTTCTGGTCAAACCTCCATTTTTTCAACTCAAGTTGCTACAAGTTCTGGTCAAACCAGTACTAGTCAAGCCCAACAGAATAGCACTAGTTCCGGTCAACCTGCGGTTTCTTCAAATCAAGCTGTCACAAGTTCGTTCCAAACCACAGGTTCGGCGCAAACTCCAATCGCGCACACACAAACTAACACAGGTACTAGTATATCCGGCGCTAGTGTAAGTATATCTACCCAAATGACTAATAGTCATTCGTCCAGTCAAACAAGCCGACAATCACTACCAACGGTATTGCCTTCAAGAAGTTTAACGTCAACATCCGCGTCATCTATAAGTACAGCATCATCTGCTGCTTCAAACAATCCATCATCAAGTACGTTACAGACAACACAACCCTCTTCGCAAATAACTACATCATCTGCTGCTTCCAACAATCCATCATCAAGTACGTTACAGACAACACAATCCTCTTCGCAAATAACTACATCTTCTGCTGCTTCCAACAATCCATCATCAAGTACGTTACAGACAACACAACCCTCTTCGCAAATAACTACATCATCTGCTGCTTCCAACAATCCATCATCAAGTACGTTACAGACAACACAATCCTCTTTGCAAATAACTACATCTTCTGCTGCTTCCAACAATCCATCATCAAGTACGTTACAGACAACACAATCCTCTTCGCAAATAACTACATCTTCTGCTGCTTCCAACAATCTATCATCAAGTACGTTACAGACAACACAACCCTCTTCGCAAATAACTACATCATCTGCTGCTTCCAACAATCCATCATCAAGTACGTTACAGACAACACAACCCTCTTCGCAAATAACTACATCATCTGCTGCTTCCAACAATCCATCATCAAGTACGTTACAGACAACACAATCCTCTTCGCAAATGACTACGACACCCGATCCATGTAACGACACACTAGATTGTCAATTACTCGATAAATTTTGGGGCGTTTGTGGTAGCTTTAATACATCCACTGGCTGTTTATCGTATTGTGGATTTTGCCCATCAGGAGTTCCGCTTAACCAAGGCCCCGCATCAATTTTAAGTAGTTCATCGACAACCAATGGACCGACTTCTGCGTCGCTTTACTCGTCATCGTATCCAAATACAATAAGTACAGGAAAAGCAACTTTGAATAATGTATTATCTCACACACATATTGGCTCATCTTCAACAGCATCTTCTGTGACAGACGGTTCACCAACGTCTATAAACACTGGTCGAACAACCGGTAACACTGTCCCACAGAGCAGTACGAGCCTCGGGCAAATTTCTACTTCGAAAATGCTACCTAACTCCAGTCCTATCTCAACAAGAGTTACATCAGTCACACAAAATAGTACTGTCTCTCCCCAGACGTCGATATCTACGAAACCAACTACTGGCAATACTTATCCAGTGAGTAATACAATGAATACTCAACTTAATACTAATAATTTGCAAAGCACGACCGCAACAGCACAACACAGCACAAATAATGGTCTAACAAATAATACCGTAATGCCGCAAAATACAACAATGTCTAGCCCGTCTTCAAATGCAACTTTAACCACTGTCTCAGGTGCGAGCAGCTCTTCATCAAATGTCCCGACATCTACTAATTTGCCTCCTACTACTACATATGTACCTTCGTCTAGTTCGGGCCCAACAACTCAACCTTCTACAAGTATCTCAACGACACATGACCCGTGTAATGATACTTTAGATTGTAAGTTAGTCGACCAATTCTGGGGCGTGTGTGGCAATATTACTACTGCCGGTGGTTGTTTATCGTACTGTGGCTTCTGTCCTTCCGGGGTTCCGCTTAATAAAGCATCAGCATCGAATAATACAGTTACGTCATTATCAACAATACTTTCGACATCACTATCAAAAGCTACACAAACTCCGAGCAAGACGTCAACATCCAGTGCCTCTTTACCAACTTCTACTTTGTCTTCAACGACGTCAATATCCCATGCTTCATCTACAGCAGGTTTGGGACCCTCAAATACATCAACAAACACAACTTCGAATATGACAGCGACTACATTTGCAGCATCATTAATGACTTCAACATCTTCAAATATTGCAGCAACTACCTCGCCCTTATGCCAAGACAAGCCGTCAGTTGATTGTGCTGTTCTAGATAAATTCTGGCACATCTGTGCTGATATAAAGACTGCCCAACCGTGCCTGCGTCATTGCGGTTTATGTCCGTAATCCATATTGATCGGTGGCTGAATAAAGTAGATATAGATATATTGTTATTGCATGCCATTTGAATTTAATAAAAAACAATATGAAGTTATGAAAGTGCGGTTACTGGTCATCCCTTTCTCCTAAACTCGTGCTTATAATCCCTTGACTGATTGTCCATATCATTCTCTGTTCGGTCTGGCCTTTAATCAGGCCTATTACTAAGCTAACTCAGTATCAATGTGTTAACACACTCGACATGCATAAAGCCTCTGACTTGATACAGTGATATGCGGATGACCAACTATTGTGTACCTTTGTTTGTCTCAAAACTTGACCTCACCAGCTATCTGTTACCAAGGTTTGGCGCTAAAACGTTGGATATTTGTGAAATTATGATGCTCCTGACCGTTCAATAAGAAAATATATTTGTAAATGTCAAATATATGATGTCAATGTAAATGTAAATAAAAGTATTATGAAGAGAAACTACTAACAAGTGCGCACAGGGAAAATAACTAAAAATACAGTCATGCTAGAATTTTAGTTATTGTGTATCAACAAGTCACAAGATAGTTCCCGCGAGAAAACCAATATTGTGGGCACAGCGTAAAGTATCGACCCAGATCAGCCTAAGCATGCCGCACAGGCTTACCCGATAGACACTTTTCGCCTCCTGTGAATTTTCTGTTTCAGGAATCATTCCTCTATACCTCTATCCCCCCTGACACGGATGTGTCGGCCCGCATCAGTCTGCGCGGACAGCGCATACTGATCTGGTCGATACATTACGTCGATGCCATAATGTTGGGTTTCTCGCGGAACGGCTCATATGCATTACACAATTAAAGTTGATACTTCGTAAAATGAGAGAGAAAATGGCCAAAATAGATACATTTAACCAGAGAGATAACTCTAAAGATAGGCACGCTTACGGTTAACTACCTACAAACCAAGTACAATATTGATATATTGAATATAAATTGAGAACATGACCAACTAAAAAGGGGGATAAATCTTAAAATTAGCAGGGTATATAGTTATGTTCCTTTTATTGGTCCATTTTCTCGTTCACAAGGTTTAATATATGGTTGACAGTTGCTGCTTCTGCAACAGACGAAATTTGATAACTTTATAAAAAACGAGCATTTTTCTCCTCCCACCCACAACGTTTACACGCATATGTGATCACAATTTCAAATATTCTTCCCTTCAGATATGTTCAGATCAGTCAACTGTTGATAGTTGGCAAACGGTTAGAAGAATATATATATTCAAGATGTGAGCAGTGTGAATTCAAACCCCAGCTCGGCTAACATTCTTCCGACTTTTGACAAAAGTCGCTGTGACAAGCGTCATTCGTCTCTCACCAATGTGCTAACAGTCTATGTGGTAAAGCATCTAGTCGCTTGGAAAGACTGTTGTGTGGAGTACTGGTGTGAGAAAGCCAGGAAACACATTGGTGAACTGGCCGCCGTGATATGACTGACACATTGTTAAAACGGCGTTTAAACCCCAATCAATCAATTGAGCTATATCCGCAGTGTTATCAAAATGTGTATGTAGTGTAGGCATCTATAGTGTAGATATAAATTAGATATAAAATGGCAAATACGCATATTTAGTTATATAGTCAGCGGTGTTGATTTTTCTTTCGTTTAAATCATTTATAAGAAACCCGACCTGAAATGTTTGGAAGTTTCGCCCAAATTACATGTTTGTAAAGTATGATATCGGCCATAACAGTTCTGAATAAATTAACAAGTAAATATGACTAGCAATCATTTGAGTCAGTGCATGAGAAATGTTACAAGTTAGTTTTTGTGAACAGAATAAATCAATCCAGACAAGCCTTTCTACACTGTTCACATATTACTTACACAAGCTTGTTAGAAGATTATCTTACATCGTTCAGAAATGCTAACTGGTACATTTTCCTATGCTCTTGCTCATTTGTCTTTCTTGAATCGACTACAAATAAGGTCAATGAGAGAACGTCATTCTTAACAAGAGAAAAATGTTTTATGACTCAAATACGGTTAAAAAATACAGAAGTGATTCTCCGGTTGCGTTACGCCCATATGGCTAACAAAGACGATCCCGATCAGACAGCGCGACAGGATGGTTAATCTGGATCTTCGCTGGTCACAAAGTCACGTGGTTCTGTTTTTGTTTGACATGATTCAATTTTTATATTAACGCTCATTCAATGTTTTGGATAACTGATGTCCTTGCATTGTTACAAACATTAGTAACTAGAAACTAAACAACGGTTGATCACATTTGTTAAGCGGGTCAGTCATTATTTCATATAAGCTACATATATAGGTATATTATTTCCGACAAACACACGTAATGTGATTACTCCCAGCCCCCTCTAGATTTAATTTTCCTTGTTAATGTTGTATCTCTTTATTATTTTCGTATTATTTGCCATATTTCCTTCTGCAAGTATTAGTAAGATGTTTAAATAAATGCGGGAAGATGAGATCTTGCTTAACTGAAAAAAACTTCTCCTGTTCACTCGATCTTATCAAAAGTCGTCTGCTGCAGATGCGTTAAACGCACGTGTCTCCTTCCAATTTGTCCGTAAGTGAAGGCGCTTATCCGGACAGACACTTTTCGCCTCCTGTGGAGTTTCTGTTTTAGGAATCATTACTCTATACCTCTATCCCCCTGAGACGGAATGTGTCGGCCCAGATCAGTCTGCGCGGACTGCGCAGACTGATCGGGTCGATACATTACGCAGAGGCCATACTGTTCATATCGGACTGCGCAGGCTGATCGGGTCGATACATTACGCAGAGGCCATACTGTTCATATCACGACGTTTCCAGGATAAGTTACAAGCACTACTGGTACATGCAAGTTAGTCACAATGCTAATCCCGATGTCCTCCGCGCCATGGAGGCAAATGCATGACTATCATTTATAAAGTCCTCGATTTGATCCGACCGGGGATTGAACCATCGACCTAACGTACCTGAGGCAGACGCTATACCGGTACACCATCGAGTCGGTTTCTGTGTTACGTTACCCAAATAAAAATTACTAGAAATAACATGAAGTCTATTTTATTTCCAAGTTCAAATGTGTGGAGACAAGAGATCCGACCGGGGATTGAACCATTAACCTAACGTACCTGAGGCAGACGCTATACCGGTACACCATTGAGTCGGTTTCTGTGTTACGTTACCCAAATAAAAATTACTAGAAATAACATGAAGTCTATTTTATTTCCAAGTTCAAATGTGTGGAGACAAGAGTAGATTTATTTCAGGATATTTTCTACATTGTTGGTCTAAATATGTTCAAATTCGTTTGCTACACGTCACACGGGTTAACACATTTTCGTAGTTTACTGTCGACTTTCACAGTATGTTCCAACAAACCCATTCGGACACTCGCATACGTACTGTCTTCCTTCGGCCTCAAAGCAGGAACCTCCGTTCTGACATGGCCCACTTTCACATGGAAATTCTAAAACAACAAGAATAAGTAATATGCTTTTTTATGTTAATGTATGAACCCGACACGGTATGTCAGAGATCACATTATGTTCTATATCTCGATGCGCAATAGAACTTTATCCTTTATATCCCTACCTGTTTAAGTATAGTCCGTCGAGAAATAAGAACGAAAGCATTTGTATATATTTCGATTGTGTAACATGTAAAGCTAAAGACCGGAAAAAGTCGAGTCTCGGGTTGCGAGTTTGAACCAACAGTTGCTCGGCCAACGGTCTTTCCGACGTTTGAAAAAAGTCAAATGTCACAAGCGTAATTCGTCCTCAATCAATGGGCTAACAGTCTGTCTGGAAAAGCAGACAGCTTCTTGGAAAGTCTATTGCGTAGAGTACTTGTGTGGGAAAGCAAGGAAACACACGAGTCGGTGAACTGGTCGCTGTGATATGACTTAGAAAGTACTGAAAACGGCGTTAAAGCCCAATCAATCATATACCAGAAATGGTTTCCTGTTTTTCCAATTTTCCACTTAGGATCCGCCAAAAATCAGATAAGTGTCATTTTGAATAAGGCAATTTTATACGTACTTCCGCAAAATGGAGTTTTTCCTGTCCATCTCCCTGTCTGTTCACAGGTACGGGTACTGCTGCCGGAAAGCAACGTAAATCCCAGATCACAGGTGTAGGTTACGGTACTTCCAGCTGTTAAACCACCGACATTTTTCTGTGCATTAGCGACAGCAGATGGCTGAGGACATGTTATTTCTGAAAGTGATAAATGAGTTGAATAATGGATGTAACATGAAATATGTCCTATCACGCCCAGAAATAAATATATCTATATGGCAAATAATTGGATCCATATATTAATATTTGTATATGATAATCTTTAACTTTCTGGCTTACATCCCTTTTGTTACATCCCTTTTTATCGCTTATGTGTTTCAGATAGCAATTACGACTGATGTAATCAGGATAAAATAAACAGCAGTGCTGGTAAGATACCAAGGAAATGCCACGATATACATGAAATATTGTTAACGTTTGCGTAAATATAATTCAGTCCAGCATAATAATATCAAGATCAAGTTGTTCCTCTCTTTTGAAATACAAACTTTCGTTTTATACCCTACAACATTAACAATTTATAAAATGGACTCCAAAACTGCATACAGCATAGGCTAAACATTTACCGTATCTAATGCCCACAGCGGCACCCTGGAGTTGTTGAAAACTTTGCAAGGTACCAAAAGCTCCACATCCACCAAAATGGAGTTCGAAGAACGAATATAACGAATTCGGCATGTACTGACTGGGTGACATGCTTGTTGCCGAGTCAAACCATTGATGATTTATCGCAGATGTAGCACCGTGAGTCACTGCATTTGCATTGTTGTGGTTAAAGAGAAAAGCAAAATAGCTATTGGCGTTGCCGTCACAGTTACTGAAGGTAACGTCGTGTCCATTCACATTGTAGCCCTCGATTTGTCCCTTGCGTATTGCAACTACCGGAATAACGCCAACATAAACATAAGGTGTCATTTTAGCATTAAGCGGTCCCTGGAACCCGGTATAAGAGTTGAATTGAATTGACAATGGGTAGCTTTTGAACGCAGCTATCTGTTCAATACGTGATTCATATTGAGTTCCGTCCTTTCTTAGTTCCCGCATGATCACGTGTCTAGCGTCTGTATACAAATCATCGATGTTGACATCAACAGAAACATTGGGTGAAATGTAGGTATAGCCATAACCCTTCTTAAAGTCGCAATAAACTTGAAACGGTTGTTGCTGTCGGTTGTAAATGGTGAAAACTCCACTCGACTGAAGAACATTCGCTTTGTAGATATCGGAGCACGAATCTGTGAACAGATAATGACATATTTTAATTCGAGTATTTATCTTGCTGTTCTTAGAAACGTTTTCTTATGAAACATCGTACATCTGTTGCAATGGACACGTGGTAATTGGAACAGAACTCCTAAATGACTTTATGATGAGTTTTCATCGTGAAAAGAGAGGCAGTGTCAAGAAAACAGCTAGCTGATAGCTCTGATGCTCTTCCTAGAGACATAAAAGGTATAAAAAGTGAAATTACTTTCAGGAAGGAAATGAAAACATATTTGTTAAAGATTTTTTACACTTGAATATCATGTACATCATGTGAGACTATCTAAGGACTGTGAAAATAACAATTGAACTGTGTTAAGCGCAATGGAATATTTTACAATAATGTTTGCATTTGTATTGTTTTTTTATATGAATAATCAGTGCTGCTCTGCACTGTTTGGAAAAACAGATATATTTATGGAAAATATTCTAATTCACCCATATAGTCCTAGTAATCGTGAGTCCACTGTTTCCAAGTTCATTTACCCTGACTACAGTATAATTGTGTTACCCTTCGGAAAATATATCTTTAAAGCTGAATTTGTAGCAGGATTTGTCCTAACCCATCCGCTGCCATAGGCAATTTAAAGGCTTTTGCAAACAATGCAGATTCAGGTGAGTCATCTCGTAACGAGCTGTCTCTCCTGAAATCTGCTTTTTGCCATTTAAACATAACATTTTACTACATTTTCTATTGGATGAAAAATTGTGTTGTCCAATTTCAACATGGGAAATGCTTTGTTAAATCGGCAGTTAAAGAGTTAAAGACACATGGTTCCTAATTGGCTATCTTGTAATGAATTACAAACAAGTGTAATTTCTTGAATCTTATATTAAACAATACAACGATCATGGGTTGTCAATATACATTAAACGTACGTGGATTGTCTCCGTTAGCTACAGATATTCCAAACAATACGACAAACACTAGGACAGACTCCATTGTTCCTTCTTACTGAGATGACTTACATATGAAAGGAGATAAGACACTAAATACCAAATTAATCTGTGACCCCTCGCCTACTTTTATATATATATATATACATGTTATTCATTACTGGGTTAAGTTTAAAACTAAACGAACTTTCAGGTAAAGATACGTGCTGCATTGGATAAAATATTTATGATGTAAAATGTACTTTTTCGAAAAGCAGTTTTGATATCTGATTAATTTCTAATAGTGTCGAAACGAGCAATTTCTCCTGTTGTCAAAATGTTTTCAACTCTATTCAACGAAAACAGTATCATTTAAAAACGCTTACCATATTTTTGCCAAGATGTTTATAAAGTCGTCTGCTGCAAATTTGTTGTACGAGGGAAAGGGCTAAATATCGTTTCAACGGTATGTTAACTATAACACGACGGACAGTTAACTTTGCGTGTTTCCCGACTTTCACGCACCTAAATTAGATAATTGCTATGTTCCCACAAAATTATTTAGCTATACGCTGGTATCATTGGAAAGTTTGAAAAAGGACCGGGATTCGAACTAGCGACCATTTTATCGATGGTCCTCGTCGTTACCGACTGAACTATCGCGGTTCGATATCAGGAACGCAGTATAAACATTTATCCTTAGCTCAAATATGCCAACCCTAGAACTTTAGAATTATTTACTTCTAAATATAGTAAACACAAGTCACATTCAACACCTATACACCAAATCTTCAGCAGACGACTTAGAAAACTTATTGTCTAAAGTATAGAATTATCTATAAAGGAAAGAACAATAAGTGTATGAAGTTGAAAACAGTTCGAAAAATTATTTCTATTGCCACAATGTTTTCAAGAGTCGTCTGCATCAGAAAGTGTCTGTTTATGGGAAACAGTTATGTTAATTCATCACATACTAAGCCTTAATACGTCACATATGGCTCACTTTGCGGGGGTTTCCCTTGCTTTGTTTGCTTCCTTTCTGTCGATTTCGCAATATTTTCTGGTCCGTTCAAACTTTAAAAGAAATAGAAACAATGCCGTTGATTATGTTCTAAAATCAAGGATTTCAATGTTAATAATAAATAATTCAGTCTTGAAATACGTTTTGACCGACGGATAACATCATGCAGAGGTCCGGATAAGGAGGGGGGGTATTGAGCTCTTTTTCCTACATTTTCTCTCTTAGTATTAAAGTAAGCCCTATATTGTGGGTACACAAAACATCGTCTCACTCAGACGATTCTTTTGAGTACCCACAACATAGGGTTAGATGGTCAAATAAGGATTTTAGAACATGCAAAACGCCCCTTATCTAGAGCTCTGAGTCATGTGTAAAGCGTTTCCACATAGAATGCTTTCTAAAGTTGTCTGCATATGAGAAAGGTTTTAACAATGAAATATATCACTGTCGATTTATTTTAGGAATTGCTAAATATACACATTTCTTATTGATGAACTTAATCTATGTAGAGTTTGAAATTAGTTCAAATAATTTCTGTAATCTTATCTCAAATTATTTCATTTACATACTAAGTTAAAGACGATTGTTGCAGGTGTTTTATTTTTCAGATAAATGAAATTCGCCTGTCACGTCATTTGAAACATTATCAAAAATTATCAAAGACTATTCAAATTTCGTATATATTTCTTTTAAAAACTCACAAAATGTTCTTTCGTAAAATCAGTATTTCTATGGAAAGAAAATCGTCCCCACACTCCATTATGAAACATAAAGGAATAACAGTTTGACAACCATATAATCCGTTCCAAGAGAAAACCAACATTGTGGACTCTGCAAAGTATCGACCCGGATCAGCAGTCCGCGCAGGCTAATCCGGGCAGATACTTTTCGCCTCCTGTGGATTTTCTGTTTCAGGAATCATTACTCTAACCCCCCTCCCCCCAAGCCCCCTGAGACGGAATGTGTTAGCCCGAATTAGCATGCGCGGACTGCGCACGCTGATCTTGGTCGATACATTATGCTGAGTCCATTATGTTGTTTTTCTCGTGGAACGGCTCATACTTCGTTGAAGATTTTGTTTGATCTGATTATTTCAGCTTCCTGATTCATTTCTCTTTGTTCAGATAGTTGTTATATAATTATTATTTCATTTGATTTTTCTCTCTTTTTGTTAAATATAAGAAAGTTGTCTATTAAAATGGCCGATAGTGGCAATTAATAGCTTGTTCCGGAAACTATGTATTTCAGAAGCCTACTTCGCGCCAATAAAAGTAAAAAAAAAGCCCAAAGCCACGAACTACCAGAAATAACACTATGGGTGAGTTACGTAAGATGACGCCATAACAAACAAATAACATTTTATTTGTAGAGACATATTTCACACAATTGTTCCATTAGTGGCCCTTTTCCCTGCTGCACACAATGGTCACCAAAGCTAATACAGATCTCCAATGAGCGATACCGTACCATCGAGATCCTCTTACTTATAAAAAATATATTTTTCTCGATCATTTTCGAAGCTGAAAACTCTAATATTAGCGTATAAGTCGAAAAACGAATGGACATTGCTCGCTAAGAGGCCATTGTCTGTGGGCACACTGCATTTTCCCAGATAAGTAATTGAACATTTGAATCCGAACAACACGTCAATGCCACGCAGGTTGAAACAAACATGGACAACAGTATATATGAGCCGTCCCACGAGAAAACCAACATTGTGGACTCTGCGTAAAGTATCGACCCGGACCAGCCTAAGCATGCCGCGCAGGCTTACCCGGACAGACACTTTTCGCCTCCTGGGGATTTTCTGTTTCATGAATAGCATTGCTCTATACCTCTACCCCCCTGAGAGGGAATGTGTCGGCCCGGATTAGCGCAGGCTGATCTGGGTCGATACATTACGCAGAGGCTATCTGTTGGTTTTCTCGTGGAACGGCTCAATTATGCCGTCTCTCAACAGTAAAAGAAAAAAAAATAGATTATTTTTGGGTTTTTTAAATGCCAGGTCACACTGTCGCGATTTGGAGTTACGACTTACCACGAGTTCTGGTAAAAAAACTCGTCGAAATTTCCACGAGTTTGTGATAGTTTTTGATGATAGGGACATCTGTTAGATCTCTGCTCGAGTTCTCTTCAACATTGATACGAGAGTACTACGATAATACACGAGTTGAGGCAACATCTTCACGATTCGTGCACGACATTTGCTCAACAACCGAATACTTTTCTACGAGTTTACGCGAGTTCTGGTTACATGTGCTCGAGTCTATGACGAGAAGTGACGAGTAAACTACGAGAACTGTACGAGTGATGGTGGCATACAACGTGGGTATACATTACAGTAGCCCTGCAATAAAGTGTCAATTTAATAGCATAGATACAACATTACAGCAATGGCCCGACTACCTGCTCATGGGCCCAGAAACAGTGCATTTCTTGCACAAATGGAGGGAGATGCTACTGAAGATGATATTATGGTCGCACAGGTGCTTAAGTATGCAAAAAATAAAATAAAAAGAATAGATCATAGGAGCTATTGGGTAAGGCCGTAGATCCAGAGACGGATATACTTTGGACACTATAGTCGTCTTATGTTGAACTCGAAACTCGAAACTGAGAACAGGCAGTCATTTGTTAATTTCCTTAGGGTTTCACCTCAGATGTTCCGAGAAATGGAACAGAAACTTTCTGAGCGGTTGACGAAGAACGATACCTGGTACCGCAAGTCCCTACATTCTGGTCTGAAGCTCGCCATAACCCACCGGTACCTGGTTTCGGAGATAACTACAGAAGTCTTATGTACGGATTCAGAGTGCCACACAAAACCATCAGCCTCCTTATACCAGAAGTGTGCTTTTTTACTGGCATTTTTACCTTTCCTCTTTTGGGGGCATGAGTGTGGAGTGACCGAAGTCTACAGGAGAACTGATGAAAAAATACGCACCCAAAATAAACACAACTTACATATATGTTGAAGAGAAGTCATACAAACTCGCTGCGTGTCGGGCGCATGTTGAGCAGGAATCGTGTTCATGTCTTTCTAACTCGCAGATAAACTAGTAGAATGTCGAACGACTTTTTACACGGCGAGAAGCGAAGAAACTGACGACATGTCCTCCACACGTGAACGAGATTAAAGGACATGTCCTTCACACGTGTACGAGATTGGACGACATCCCATCGAGATTCGACGACATCCCATTAACATGTCTTCGACATCCGTACGAGATGAAAACACGCACGACAACTTTAAACTGTTTAAAATACTCGCCACGTTGTGCCGAGTACTGGCGACATGAGGAGACGAAAAGGATATCTACTCGACATGTACAGATATGTGTTCGAGTCCATTACGACAATCGAAGAGTTTTGGCTAGTTATAGCTCGTGGCAGAGTAACCTGAGCTTTACATACCATATATTAAGAGGAACATGATAAGAACTTTATTAGGTTGACACTGTCACGGCTTCAAAGATAGTAAAGACATTTAAACTAGGATAGTTCTTTTTAATCTTAAATATGACGTTAACTTTATGTCTGGTATTCCTTTGTGGTTGTATTTTTGCAAATGGACAAAATCCTCGTAAGTATTTCGTATTATTCACATTCTTATCTTTGAGGGCATTTGAATGTTCGATTCTAGATTTGTAAATAAAGATGCAGTTCCTTTGATTTCAAATAAAACCCATGAACAATACCTAACGCTAATTCGATAAGACAAATAGGCTTTGTAAATGTATGCCTTTTGTTTGTTTTAAAATGTGTATCTCGTATATTTGAAATACATGTTTCTCTTCTTGACACCAATGATTGTATAGAGACACTACGAAACATGCATCGATGTCGGGATAGACTTATCGGAAGAACTGATACCTTATCAGGGGGAAATGCTTACTGTTAAAGGAAAACTAATACCTTTCAAACAAAATCCGAGGTCTATGTGACATGTCTTGTGAAAGAAAGGCAATTTCCGGAGGGGTTTAAAACTGTTTTGAAGACATAAAAGATGACACAGGCCATCATTGACGTGACCTTATACTACTCGACACAATTGTAGATGACCTTTGTTAATAGCAAATGTCAGAAATAATATGACATGTGTAAAGATGCCGTGTTGTTTTGAACTGGTATTTGTTCACTGAATTATGTCTTAGGTAACCGCCCCTTTATCTAAGTATGTCCTTTAGTGCAAGTTAGTGTTAGTAGATTCACCGCCAGGCCATGTTAATGGTTGGACTATGCCTATAAAGCAGGGATTTGGATCGTTTCTTTTGCAAGTAGTCTAACGTGAAATTATTTTTACAGAAATATCATTGGGTAGGCATCTAGCATCGTTCCACTATCGTGACTGTTCTCGAAAGAGGATGTCTGGTGTATGGCTAACTTCCGTTGCGTTGCCAGTAGTGCATCACTTGAGAGTATTCTCCTCTGAAATCATTTATCAAATATCATGGAGATGTTCTGGTGACCTGCTTCCAATGTATTTCAGGCAATTCCAATTTTCATTGTGGACATTGCGTAAAGTTTCGACCAGATTAGTTTAGTATGCCGCGCAGGCTAACCCACACAGACAATTTTCGCCTTTTGAGGATTTTCTGTTTCAGGAATCATTACACTATACCTCTATACCCCTAAGACGGAATGTGTCGGCCCGGATTAGCCTGCGCGGATTGCGCATGCTGATCTGGGTCGATACATTTCGCAGAGACCATAATGTTGGTTTTCTCGTGGAACGGCTCAAATAAACATGTGCAAACACCGATGTCTTTAACCGAATATAAACCTTTGAATATTCATAGATGATTGTGCCAAAATAATAGTTTTGACTGAATATCGATGCGTAAAATAATTTTTCAAATGCTTCCACTCCGAGAAGCATACAAACACCGTCAGATTTCTACCCGAGATTTCGTCTGTAATTTAACGTGCCCGGGATATTTCTAATGAAAGATGCACCCCGCTTGACGGCCATTGTTTTTGTTTATAACATGGTTTGAATAAATCCAGTAGAAGCTTGCCCGGGGAACAATCATAAGAAAGCATTTTAAAATCGGGCTCATTCGACTTGAGCTTGGATGGCCTTGAAAAACTTTAAATGTATTTTTGACAAATTATAAATCTCTATATACTTGATAAGCTAACTTCTTTAATTGGCTAGTTCAGTGTAATCATCTTATAATTCATATAAATACTGTGCACGGTGAAGACCATGTTTACAGTTGTTGGAATATAGTAATATAGTATATAAAACTATAGTAATATAGTATATAAAACTGTTCAACTACATCTTACATTTGTTGTGACAATGTCACCCACTAATTAAGAAAACAATCGTTGAATTGACTTTCCAACATCTCCGAATAAATATCAAATACCTCGGAACAAATACAGATTTTGAATGAATGCATGCGAATCACAATTGGAAGTTTGATTAACAGCTTTCGCAGGATTTATATTTTGAATATTGAGTTACTACTAAGTACTCGTTACATTCTTGTATTTGGTAATTTGTTGATGTATTTTAACCATTTGTCAACAGATTCGTGCTCCGATATCTACACAGCAAATATCCTGCAAACCAGTGGTATATTTACCGTTTACAACCCACAGCAGCAACCGTTTCAAGTTTATTGTGATTTCCAGAAAGGCTATGGCTATACCTACATTTCACCCAATGTGTCTGTTGATGTTAACATCGATGACCTGTATACAGACTCCAGTCACGTGATCATTCGGGACCTTAGAAAAGACGGAACGCAGTATGAATCACGCATTGAACAGATATCGGCTTTTAATACGACACAACTGTCAGTACAGTTCAATTCCTTCACGGCATATCAGCCTATCCTAAACTCCAAAATGTCGCCCTATGTGTATATTGGGTTAATTCCAAAAGCCCAAATTAGAAAGGGACAAACCGAAGGCTTTAAGACAAATGGCCACGAAGCTGTATATAGAAACTGTGATGGCAACGGGAACAGCTATTTCACCTTTTTGTTCAATCGAAACCATTCGTCAGAACTTAGTTACGCCTCAAGCGCCAGTATGGTTACACAGTTGAGAACCTGGGATAAAAGCCTACCGTCCCCAAACTATATACCACAATCGATGTTCACTGAATTTGAATTTCACTTTGGTGGATGTGGAGGGTTCGCAACGCTTCAGGACTTCCCCCATTTCAAAGGAGCTTCCGTCGGGCTGAGATACGGTGAGTAATTACACAACTGAAAGACACACAATTTACCCGCGCTTTCGGTAAATCTGTATCATACAACACCTTGATTTTAGAAGAGAAGGCAGTGCACTTAAATTCAAGTATACCTTTCTATAGCAGTTCAAAAAGGATGAACAGAAATCATATTGCTCTCTTTCAATCTGTCTTTCCTAATTATTACAGAAGACACAAGTACGAAATCAAACACGCTTAAACCACATGCTTATAACCATCCTGTTGCTTCTTTCTCACAGACAATTATGTGAGCTTCTTCAATTAAATGGCCATATTTCATGGTCCATTGAAAGTACGAATGGTAAAAAAAAAAAACATGTTCATTAGAAAAATAAATTCGTACATACCATCAACAAAATAAACTATTGGTTGGTGTTTAGCGCCGTTTTCAACTGTATTTCATTTATACCACGACGACCGGCTCATGTAACCAGGCAACTCGCTACCTTTCTTATCGAAATATGCGAATCATCGAGTGTCGAGGACAATTGACGTACTTTCCCAAACACATATTAAAATATTAACCTTACCAGGATGATAACTAAACTCTTCGGTTTTCGTGAGCGTCTCGCTGAACTAAATTGTCTGACCTTCATATGTTGATGATGGAGCGTAAAGTTTTATTTCTACTTTCTACATTTCGAGATTCTTTTCCAGTACCAAAATAATCGTTTTGTAAAATTTGCATATTCTTTTAAGAATTAATTTAGAACACTGCATTCACTGTCAGATGAAAATTTACTGTTACAATTCATTTTCTTGTGTGACTTTGATTGTTTAGCAAGGCGAAGTGTAGCTTAAATTACATGTACGGTAATTATGACGAATGTCAATGAACAAAAAATTGTTCTCTCTCTTTAAGACATAACATGCACAACACCAGAGACCATCGACCATGCGCAGTATACAGTGTCCGGGCTAATAGTCGGAGGTACTGTTACGTATACGTGTGACGCTGGGAAGATTGTGTTGTCAGGCGATAGCACACGCGTTTGCGTCGAGACTGGAAAGTGGACAGGGGTAGCGCCATACTGCGGAGGTAAGAATTATATTATTATTTTGTGCGGTCACGGTTGAGTGAAATTTGTAAAGATATATATATATAATTATTATCGTGTACTAGTTAGTCATCCTTAACTCTTTCAGCGCCAAAGGCAATATTGAGCTTTTTGCAAACAATACAGATTCAGGTGAGTCAGCTCGTAACGAGCTGTCTCACCTGAAAACCTGAAATCTGCATTGTTTGGCTGTGAGTTATAAAGATATTCCAAAAATCCTATAACATGAACATAGAGTCGTCCGAGTTTGAACATGGAAGAGTCTACTTTAAACAATTCGGCGCTGAAAGGGTTAAGATGTTCGTATGACATGATAAACTCAGAAATTAAGCATTGGTATAATCGTATCAAACCGGGCATATCTACGCATATGCAGTGTGTCCATCATAACAATAGTCAAAACGACACAACCCTTTGTTATCGAGCGATACCTTCGCGCAAATTAGCACGTCACGTTAATGTTTAGTATTGCCTTGTGATCGTCTTGTGTCCATGCACATTAGCACGTCACATTAATGTTTAGTATTGCCTTGCGATCGTCTTGTGTCCATGCAAATTAGCACGTCACATTAATGTTTAGTATTGCCTTGCGATCGTCTTGTGTCCATGCACATTAGCACGTCACATTATTGTTTAGTATTGCCTTGTGATCGTCTTGTGTCCATGCACATTAGCACGTCACATTAATGTTTAGTATTGCCTCGTGATCGTCTTGTGTCCATGCACATTAGCACGTCACATTAATGTTTAGTATTGCCTCGTGATCGTCTTGTGTCCATGCACATTAGCACGTCACATTAATGTTTAGTATTACCTCGTGATCGTCTTGTGTCCATGCACATTAGCACGTCACATTAATGTTTAGTATTGCCTCGTGATCGTCTTGTATCCATGCACATTAGCACGTCACATTAATGTTTAGTATTACCTCGTGATTGTCTTGTGTCCATGCACATTAGCACGTCACATTATTGTTAAGTATTGCCTTGTGATCGTCGTGTGTCCATGCACATTAGTACGTCACATTAATGTTTAGTATTGCCTCGTGATCGTCTTGTGTCCATGCACATTAGAACGTCACATTATTGTTTAGTATTGCCTCGTTATCGTCTTGTGTCGATGCACATTAGCACGTCACATTAATGTTTAGTATTGCTCGTGGTCGTCTTGTGTCCATGCACATTAGCACGTCACATTAATGTTTAGTATTGCCTCGTGATCGTCTTGTGTCCATGCACATTAGCACGTCACATTAATGTTAAGTATTGCCTCGTGATCGTCGTGTGTCCATGCACATTAGTACGTCACATTAATGTTTAGTATTGCCTCGTGATCGTCTTGTGTCCATGCACATTAGCACGTCACATTATTGTTTAGTATTGCCTCGTGATCGTCTTGTGTCCATGCACATTAGCACGTCACATTAATGTTTAGTATTGCCTCGTGATTGTTTTGTGTCCATGCACATTAGCACGTCACATTATTGTTAAGTATTGCCTTGTGATCGTCGTGTGTCCATGCACATTAGTACGTCACATTAATGTTAAGTATTGCCTCGTGATCGTCTTGTGTCCATGCACATTAGAACGTCACATTATTGTTTAGTATTGCCTCGTGATCGGCTTGTGTCCATGCACATTAGCACGTCACATTAATGTTAGTATTGCATCGTGGTCGTCTTGTGTCCATGCACATTAGCACGTCACATTAATGTTTAGTATTGCCTCGTGATCGTCTTGTGTCCATGCACATTAGCACGTCACATTAATGTTAAGTATTGCCTCGTGATCGTCGTGTGTCCATGCACATTAGTACGTCACATTAATGTTTAGTATTGCCTCGTGATCGTCTTGTGTCCATGCACATTAGCACGTCACATTATTGTTTAGTATTGCCTCGTGATCGTCTTGTGTCCATGCACATTAGCACGTCACATTAATGTTTAGTATTGCCTCGTTATCGTCTTGTGTCCATGCACATTAGCACGTCACATTAATGTTTAGTATTGCCTCGTGATCGTCTTGTGTCCATGCACATTAGCACGTCACATTAATGTTAAGTATTGCCTCGTGATCGTCGTGTGTCCATGCAACGTAGCCAACTAGTGCGAAATTGATAATTGGTCAATTTCACTGAAAGTTTAGAGTCCCTACTTGAAGTATGATATGTAGCGTTTGGTTTTTCGCCCGTGCTCGCGACGATCACGGTGGAGTGCCCTTGGCCAAGGCCCGTTTTCTAGTCTAGTATTGTTTAGTCTCTAAGAGATCAAGAAAAAGTTTTCAAAAAGACCTGTTGAAACTGACATTTAACCGCAATAAGACAATCATTCTAAATACGATTCAGATAATCATTAACGAAAACTACATGTGGGACAACGGATAAAAGAAATGACATAACTCTTGTATTTAGTGTATTAACTTTATAGTAATTACCAAAAATATCCAATTGATGTCATATGTATACTTTTCCAGAATTTCCATGTGAAAGCGGACCATGTCAAAATGAAGGCTCCTGTTTTGAAATCGAGGGTAAAAACTACGTGTGCGAGTGCAGAGAAGGATTTGAGGGGGTCCATTGTGAAACTGCCCTGTAGTCAAACGCTTAAATTTCACCATGTGCAATGAAACTTTTGCTTTCTTAGCATTAAACGTCATTGTAATACGCTATTGGTTCCTCGATTATTATTTATCAATTAACTGTCCATCAAATGTAAGGCAAGGGCAAAGCCTCCCAGTTTATAAATGCATTTGCTGAAAACGAATTTTTTCGTGGCAAAATGCGGAATAGATAATCTTTTTAACTCGTTAACAATTTCAGCGCCAACGGCAAGATTGAAGTTTCTTTGCAAATAATACAGATTCACGTTAGTCAGTATGTCTCACGTAACATCAGCATTGTTTGCCTTTTACTTATCAAAATATTCCCAACTCTTTCATACGCAAAATGGAGACGCCTGAGTTTGAACATGGAAATGTCTGCTAAGGAAATTCGGCACTGAACAAGTTAAAGACCCCGTTATCCTTTAAAAACATTCTTTTTTTTTTCAAATCTGCCGCAATAACTTTCTTTCACTTATTCAGACAGCCAGTCATTTCATACAGATTTCTAAACTTGAAAGAGTAGATCTAATGCGCTCAATGTGCGACACTTTGATTAAACAAAAAGAATGACAGACAGGAAAAAAAGTTTTGACAATTAAATATCATTCATTGGGAATTTACAAGTTTATAAAAATATGAATTTGGAATACGGTATTTTATTTGCAGAGGTCGTCTCAAAGGCGATTTTTCCCGATCAGTAAGTATGTAGGCTAATTTGTAGTTGACTTCGAGTGGAAGATTAATATTTCATAAAAACACTAAACAATCAAAACATCTTTTCCTTCGACTATTCTCACTCATCATCCCAAATCATATGAGCCGTCCCGCGAGAAAACCAACATTACGGCCTCTGCGTAATGTATCGACCCAGATCAGACTCTGCAGTCCGCGCAGACTGATCCGGGCCGACACATTCCGTCTCAGGGGGGTAGAGGTATAGAGAAATGATTCCTGAAACAGAAAATCTACAGGAGGCGAAAAGTATCTATGCTGTTAGCCTGCGCGACATGCTAAGGCTGATCCAGAACGCAGAGTCCAAAATGTTGGTTTTCTCGCTGGACGGCTCAAATTATCAGAGCGGGAAGCTCATATGTATGTTGTCTCAACAGCATTTACACAAAACAACAAACACCTATTTTGCATTGTGCGACCCATGTAATTGCGGTTAACGTACAAGTTGACATACAAAAATAAAATATTTTCAGTAATGTGATCAGTAATAAACGAATCTTATTAATGTACTATCTCTAAAGAGACTTTGAATATTCAATTCAAACATGCAGCAATCAAGTCGGTGTCCTATCAGAACAAAACCTTACATGTATATTACAAGATAAACAATTCCTTATGTTTTCGGACAACAGATTCTTAAACCGACTTTAATTGCGTATTTCTCAAACAGAATACGAGCCGCCCACGAACAACCCCCTCTCAATAAATCTCAATAAAGAAAGGAGGAAACGTGTTCCCGTAGCTATGCTCTGACTATTCCTCGAAATACTGAATAACGGAGATCTTACATGCATGCATACCTATTTTCTAATTAACATGTTTTCAACATTAGTTAAGTCATATCAGCCGTGATAAGTGTGATTCACGTGATGAGCTTGTTCACGCATTGTAATACTTTTCATTTCCAAATTTGAATTTTAAGTGAATTAAAGTAAACCGTCTCGTGGTCTGCGTAGAACTGACTATTCCTATCACAAATAGCCTCCAATCACGTGACACAAACTGGTCAAACCAGTTTTGTATACAAACCTGTTGAGACAATTGTTCTCCTCTATACGTTGTACCGCGGAGAACGGACATTCAGATAAGTCCTTAATAAGGCTACAGTGGTGTTATGGGTAGTTATCATTGAGTTTTGTTTAAAACACAATAATCTGGAAATGTTAAATATATTGCTCTGTTTATTATGAGGCATAGTGTTTTAATTGTTCCGTATACACCATCTCTTTTTGTGATATATCCATGTCAGATACACAGGGCAACGGCTCTAATAAGATCAAATATGAGTCATACATAGCATGACAAGAAAACTCCCGAGGAAACTTTTTCGCATTAAATATTGTGCAGATTTATTGATTTGGGTTAATAAAAACGCCATTTTAAAAAATATCCAGTCATATCACGGAGGCCTGTCCACCGAGTATCACCAAGCTGGTAGTGTCTATGGGGTGTAGTGGAAGATCGTCCGCCTCAGGTTCAGTCTCCGACCGGGTCATACCAAAGACTACACAATGGAAGGAATTGCTTTCCCTCGTTGGCGCTCAGGATTGTGTGGATAGCATTACGACTGACTCGCCGGTGAACGCCTATATATATCTGAAACATTGTTGAAAGCGCCTTCGACACCATAGATACACACAATCAAAGCATTATTATGACTGGCCTGTCACCGCCAGGTTCTTTCTAAAGCCGCTTCCTGGTCGTGTAATGTAGGCTACTCTCATATCGTATGTAGGCATTCCGAGTCGACTGTCATTCACTGCAACAGAAATGCAAATGGGACCTCTAACAAACAAACGCATTTAAACTCAACTACATCAGACAACTCCCTTAAAACATTGTTGTAATGAGTAATTTCTCTATTAGCCATAATGTGTTCAACTGTATATACTTTATATACTATCATCAGTAGAAATTTGACATGTTTAGCTCATCTTGATGTTTTTTTCGAAGAAAACATGTTTGGCTATTGTGATACCCATGGCGTCGTCGTTTGCGTCTGCGTCGTCACAAAACTTTAACCTTACACCATAACTAAAACCCATTCAATATTTTCATATGAACTTAGTACACGTGTTCATAAGACAAATACGCATGTCTAAACCAAGTTGCATAACGATGGCTTTAATAATTTTTCAGAAATGCCCATTTTTCGACCCAGAAAAAAAACCAACAGACGAGCGTTGGCGTCTCTTGTCATGCATATATGTTTCCAAATCCGTCGGTTGCAGATATGTTGTATGTTGGAAAAGGTTAAGATGATGTGAATTTTGAAATTGTCAACATTTATTACCTTCGACACTTTGGGGTAAAACAATTACATCCTTTTCCAACAATCTTTTCTGAAGATGTTTTCAAACGGTTGTTTGTTTTCAAATTAGAAATATCTAAACAAACAAAAAATCCTTCCTTATACTTACGCATTTACTCGAATTTGCAGCAGACCAATCTTTAGAACATTGTGACAATTGGAGACTGCTGCAGATTTAAAGCAGCCTTTTATTTATAAATATTGACCTTTCCCTGATACAGACGACGTTTGGCGCACCCGAAGACGACAGGCGACATTTTCAATCATTATGTTTTCCAATCTACGTTCAAAATTTAAATATTCAAAAGGTGACTTTTTCACTTATTATGTAAATTCAAATTTTCCAAAACATCTTGAAATACTCCGTCTGGCGATGAGGGTCTTGTTACATCTCCGAGACGGGGTCACACCAAACGGGCAGGCTATTGAAGCCCGAGCTTCTACATTTCCAGCGACTGATGATTTTGTTAAATACAGACTTAAAAGTTTTATAGACCGCCGCTAAGAGGTTAAAGAAATCCAAGCTTAACGTGAATCAGATTTGTCTCAATTAGTACACCCTGTATTCGCCGTAGTACGGAAGCCTATTAGGACCATATGAGAAAAAAAAATAAATGATCAAGTCGTAATAACGCGAAAAAAGGCGTTATAATGCGAAAAAAGGCGAAGTAACGCGAAACAAGGCATAATAACGCAAAGAAAAGGCGTAATAATGCGAAGTAAGGCGTAGTAACGCGAATAAAGGCATTATAACGCTAAACAAAAGGCGTAATAACGCGAAATTAAGGGCGTATTAACGCTAATAAAAAGCGTTATAACGCGAAATAAAGGCGTAATAACGCGAAAGTAAACGCATAATAACGCGAAATAAAGGCGTAATAACGCTAATAAAAAGAGTGATAACGCGAAATAAAGGCGTAATAACGCGAAAATAAACGCGTAATAACGCGAAATAAAGGCGTAGTAACGCTAATAAAAAGCGTTATAACGCGAAATAAAGGCGTAATAACGCGAAAATAAAGGCGTAATAACGCGACATAAAGGCGTAATAACGCTAAACAAAGGCGTATTAATGCTAATAAAAGGACGTTATAACGCGGGAAAAAGGCGTAATAACGCGAAATAATGGCGTTATAACGCCTTTTAGCAATATATATATAAATCGATTACTGCTTTGAAGACATTTTTCAACCATGGATCTACGACCCAGATCAACCAATTCGCTATGTTTTTTCATTGGCTGAGCTACGATTTACGATCCAGATCAACCAACTCGCTATGTCTTTTGAGTGGTTCAGCTACGATCTACGACCCAGATCAACCAATACGCCATGTTTTTCTCAGTGGCTGAGCTACGATCGACGACCCAGATCGACCAACTCGCTATGTTTGTATATTGGCTCACCTACGATCTAAGACCCAGATCAACTAATTCGTTATTTTAAACATAGCGAGTTGGTCGATCTGGGTCGTCGATCGTAGTTCAGCCACTGAGAAAAACATGGCGTATTGGGTGATCTGGGTCGTAGATCGTATGTGAGCCAAAATAAAAACATAGCGAGTTGGTCGATCTGGGTCGTCGATCGTAGTTCAGCCACTGAGAAAAACATGGCGTATTGGGTGATCTGGGTCGTAGATCGTAGCTGAACCACTCAAAAGACATAGCGAGTTGGTTAATCTGGGTCGTAAATCGTAGCTCAGCCAATGAAAAAACATAGCAAATTGGTTGATCTGGGTCGTAGATCCATGGTTGAAAAAGAGTCTTCAAAGCAGTAATCGATTTATATATATAGTAAAAAGGCGTTATAACGACTTTATTTCGCGTTATTACGCCTTTCCCCCCCCCCCCCCCCCCCCCGCGTTATAACGCCCTTTTCCCGCGTTATTACGTCTTTATTTTCGCGTTACTACGCCTTTCTTTCGCGTTATAACGCCTTTTATAAGTATTAATACGCCTTTGTTTAGCGTTATTACGCCTTTATTTCGCGTTATAACGCTTTTTATTAGCGTTAATACGCCTTTAATTTCACGTTTTTACGCCTTTTTTTTCGCGTTATAATGCCTTTATTCGCGTTACTACGCCTTACTTCGCATTATCACGCCTTTACTTTGCGTTATTATGCCTTGTTTCGCGTTACTTCGCCTTGTTTCGCGTTACTTCGCCTTGTTTCGCGTTACTTCGCCTTTTTTCGCATTATAACGACTTTACGATATATTTTTTCTCTCAGATGGTCCTAATAGGCTTTCGTACCATGGTATGACAAAAGCGAGATAGAATAAAGCGGACCGTTCTGTCCTAGCAGACACGGAATATATACTGGTCGTTTGTCAGCCTCTTCAAATAAATACAAAATAAAATACTTGATACATGGATTGGTAATATTTTGTTGTATGAACGTTAAACAATATACGGCTTTCAAATGTAGGGGCGTTAAGTATAACGTACATTAGTTTGTTTTTAATAAAATTCGATGAGCGTTTGCAATCGTTGCAATAAATTATTTTCTTTTTATATGTATCTGTATAACATACGCATACAAATGACTCTTTAAATCGTTTAGGTATAATTTCGGTTTATATTGAACACTATGACAATATCCTACGTTAATCACAAAGTCTTTTATTTCCACGATGTTGAAAATCTGATTTTGTTGAGACTTCAATGTGCGTTTACATCAGAGAAAGAAATTGTTGATTGAATGGTAAGTTAACCGTTTCCCTAATTATTTCCTTAAGGACACATTTTCATTAAGAGGCGTTATACAATTAACACCAAACTTTTGTATTATTAAAAAGGCCTCTATTAAACAGTTGGTGTCAGTTTAAATGCTTAATCGCAATTAAATATAAATTTGTTTAATATATACTAATTATAATATCCGTCATTGTTATACAATTAAGGAAAATTCTAGTTATTCTTCCTTCGTCCTATCCTTTTTTCTTTACTTATCCATTAATTCTGCGTTCCAGTTTTGTATAAATATATCTGTGACTCTCTGCTTAAATAAGTGCAAAAATAAATAAATATTTCCAACACCTTGATTCAGCCATACATCATTAAAACCAAGTCTTTGCAATAAGTTGCTAACCATATATACACAAGATTTGTTGTTATTATTGTTTCTATCTAATTCTATACACATTTTATCATATACAATTCTAACATATTTCATAGTTTGCATATTTATACGACTTTCAAATGTAGGGGCGTTAAGTATAACGTACATTAATGTTTGTTTTTAATAAAATTCAATGAGCGTTTGCAATCGTTGCAACACATTCTTTTCTTGATGTATCTGTTTGACATACAAATGAATCTTTTAAAACATTTGGGTATTATTTCGGTTTATATTGAACACAATGAAAATATCCTACGTTGAGCAAAGTCTTTTATTTCCACATTGTTGAAAATCTGAAATCTGATGTTGCTGAGACGTCAATGTGCGTTTACATCAGAATAAGAAATTGAATACATACATTCATTTTATTAGCATCGGCAAAGTACATTGCCTTTAGCCATTTACAATCGAAATATGGCAAAGACAGCAAAGTGAATACAAAGTTAATAAATGTGAGGTGAATACAAAGTTAATAAATGTGAGTAACAAATAAACAAAAGAGAACACAAATAATACATGATGATGAATTGATAAGGTCACCGTTTTCTTATTATTTCTTTAAGGACACATTTTCAAATGGAGGTGTTATACAATTAACACCAAACTTTTGTATTAAAAAGGCCTCTATTAAACAGTTGATGTCAGTTTAAATGCTTTATCGCAATTTAATATAAATTGTTTAATAGGTAATCATTATAATATCCGTCATTGTTATCCAATTAAGGAAAATTCTACTTATTCTTCCTTCGTCCTTCCCTTTACTTGTCCTTTCATTTTCAGGTAGCATGCAAACCTTTTCGACAGCAAAAGGACGAATTGTTATATATGCGGAAATTATGAAGTATTTCCTTTAGAAAACATTTATTTCGACGACTATGTTTATGACCATAACTGATAATGCTTCTATATTTTGTTCAGATGATACATTTAATTCATCATTTCAAAAGCAGGTAACTCTCAAAATAGCATATCTGTGTAACGGGTCAATTTCATTATAAAAAAGTAATATTGTATGGAAATCTTTTTACTTTTAGGCAGGTTTATTTGAATTCTTCATGCATATCAATGCATTTCCTAGTATAATAAATTAAAAAAACCAATATGTACGGTTTCTGTATTCGATTACTATTTTGGTTTATTTCGGGGTTTATGTGTAGGCCATATGGAGTTTTCTGTCGTCATGAGATAGAGGGAGAGAGAGATGAGTAGAGAGAGAGAGAGAGAGAGAGAGAGAGAGAGAAGAGAGAGAAGATGAGAGAGAGAGAGAGAGAGAGAGAGAGAGAGAGGAGAGAGAGAGGAGAGAGAGAGAGAGAGAGAGAGAGAGAGAGAGAGAGAGATAGAGAGAGAGAGAAGAGAGAGAGAGAGAGAGATGAGAGAGAGATGAGAGAGAGAGAGAGAGAGAGAGAGAGAGAGAGAGAGGAAAGACAGACAGAGAGACAGAGACAGAGACAGAGAGAGAGATATTGTTTCGGCATTTTTATAGAAGATCGTCACGTTCCACCAATTCGAAGTAATAGATTCAGTCGGTCTTTTCGCGCAAGTCGCTTTCTTCATTTTACACATATTGACACTCTCTGAAGCCTCTGCAACATACTTATTTGCATAAAAATGAGACAATTCCACTTTTGCCACTATGTGTTTCATCCTATTAAGTAATGAACATTTCATTTAAAAAGAACTTCCATATGTTATCTCCCCGCAGATTTGATGTAAATGTATACGAGAAAAAGGTGATAACCCTTTCCCACATACGACAATTCTGCAGCAGACGACTTTGAACGTATTTTATCAAAACATAGAAAATCTCTATAATTGAATGGATAACCTATGACATAAAATGGAAAACATTGTGTCAAAAGGAGAAATTGCACGTTTTGTGCAATTTCTTCTTTTGTCATCTATGTTTTCAAATAGCCGTCTGCTGTAGAGGCGTCAGAAAGAGTCTAAATGAGGGAAAGGGATAACTTCGGTTCGGAGCATCAGGTTGATTATTAATGTTCGCCTTCCCGCAGTATTCATCGCCTTTACTTCAGTCTCTCTCCTTATGTCATTCACAATTGTCTATCTATCTGATATGTTGCTGACATCCGCTGCGTCTCATCTTCCATGAAAACATGACTTTGTCAGAACTAGGAAATACCCGATTATTTTATCTTTGAGCAGTTTATCTTCTCGTTCTATCGTATAACTACTTGACAAGACGAATTTTGATGCACGCATGATTTTGAAGCATGACTTAAAGGAAGCAGATGTAGTTCAGTACATTTAAATAACGTGTGAAAACAGACAGGATGTAAATATTTCGAACAAGAAGGCCAAATGTCCCTTTATCATAACCAAAAAGGCCAAGATGTGCCTATATTGCTCACCTGGCTACCATAGCCTATAATAAAAGGTTACCATACAACATGAAGTTTCTTAATTTTTTACCAATACACGGTTTCAAATCTGCTCTAACTAGATCAATTAGATAAAAAAAACATCACATAGGTGCTTAAATATTAACATGTAATGTCTCTAGTTATAAATTAAGTGTGACACAAGCTTTGGAAGGAGAGGGTGAAGTATATTCTCCTTCGTGTTTATCAGAAGTATGATAACAACAAGAGGCCCAAGAGGGCCAGTATCGCTCCACTGCCAATTAAATCTTCAAACAGCCCCGCGCCCTGGTTGCCATGTTTTTTACCAATCAACATGGCTTGAAGGAATCTGATAGAGGGTCATATATATATATATAAAATATTTTTTAAGTTTTCACTATAACCATATTATAAGGCAAAAATAGCTCTGCCCTCTGGCGGCCATAGTTTTCGACCAATCAACTTGGCTCGAAAAAATCTGAAAGAAGGTCACCCAAGCAACATTTCTACACAATTATTTGAAAATCGGCCTGATACCTACGGAGGAGAAGAAGATTTTTTAAGTCTTCACTACT
The DNA here is from genome assembly GCA_031761405.1 of Serripes groenlandicus. Classification (NCBI taxonomy): domain Eukaryota; kingdom Metazoa; phylum Mollusca; class Bivalvia; order Cardiida; family Cardiidae; genus Serripes; species Serripes groenlandicus. The sequence goes on along the minus strand of JASEVX010000003.1, from coordinate 134,947,858 downwards.
ACACAATTATTTGAAAATCGGCCTGATACCTACGGAGGAGAAGAAGATTTTTTAAGTCTTCATTTTTTTTCTTTCGGAAACCAGAATTTTGCATGGATCCCAAACAGTTTGAGGAACTAAGGAGAGATCATTGAGAGGATACTTCCTATGAAGTTTCATCCTAATTGGTCCAGTGGTTAGGTAGGAGAAACAGTTTGAAGCAAAACGTTTACGGACGGACGGACGCACGCATGCACGCACGTACGTCCAAAAGGCGTTTGTTGGGTGTTTTCCTTTGATCCAACAAGCACATGGTTTATTCCGTAATTATCCCCCCTTTACGGAATAAATAGCAATAATATGTTAATTAGATACCCATAACACAATTGTATAAAAAAAAAACACTTATCAAAGTGTCTTATAAGGGTGGTGGCTGGGGTTTACGAAAAAACACTATCCAACAAGATTACTCTCGTAAGTACGCACTCACGCACGGACGCACTCACGCACGCACGAACGCAGGACGGACGATTCCCCATGACATAAGCTCGACTGGCTTTCAGCCAGTGGAGTTAAAAACGGAAGTATATAAACAAAAAATACAATATCGCAAATTTCTGAGATAACGAGAAAAAAAAAATATAAAAAAAAATAATCGAGAAATCGAAATGTTCGATTTTTTTTTTTTCGATATCTCGAAAATTATATTTTTTTTCGATATCTCGAACTTTCCGATATCTCGAACTTACCAATTTTTTCCCCATATTTTTTTCGATATCTCGAACTTTCCGATATCTCGAACTTGTCGATATCTCGTACTTGTCGATATCTCGAACTTTCCGATAAAGTTCGAGATATCGAGATTTTTTTTTTAAAGATATCGAAAAGTTCGAGATATCGAGAAGAGAAAAAAAAAAAAAAAAAAAAAAAAAAAAAAAAAATCAAAAAAAAAAATCGAGATATCGGAAAGTTCGAGATATCGAAAGTTCGAGATATTGGAAAGTTCGAGATATCGAAAGTTTCGAGATATCGATATGTTCGATTTGTCAATAAATGTTCAAGTTAAAAACATTCGTTTATGTATTCGAGATATCGATGTGTTCGAGTCATCGGTATGTTCGAGATATCGATATGTTCGAGTTATCAATATGTTCAAGTTATTTGACCAATAAGACATTCGTTTTTTGCGTGTACAATGACCTCAGACAAATTTCGTACCTAAACCTCTTAATTTGCGAATGTCTAATCGAATGTCTAATGTCTAACTGATCAATTAGACATTCGTTTTTTTAATGTACATTGATCTCTGATGAATTTGGTACATAAATCTCTTAATTTGCGAATGTCGAATCGAATGTCTAATGTCTAATTGACCAATTAGACATTCGTTTTTTTAATGTACATTGATTTCTGATTAATTTGGTACCTAAATCCCTTAATTTGCGAATGTCTAATCGAATGTCTAATGTCTAACTGATCAATTAGACATTCGTTTTTTGCATGTATAATGACCTCCGACGAATTTGGTACCTAAATCCCTTAATTTGCGAATGTCTAATCGAATGTCTAATGTCTAACTGACCAATTAGACATTCGTTTTTTTAATGTGCAATGACCTCCGACGAATTTGGGTTATAGATCTTGTAATTTGCGAATGTCTAATCGAATGTCTAATGTCTAACTGACCAATTAGACATTCGTTTTTTTAATGTACATTGATCTCTGACGAATTTGGTACCTAAATCTCTTAATTTGCGAATGTCTAATCGAATGTCTAATGTCTAACTGACCAATTAGACATTCGTTTTTTGCATGTATAATGACCTCCGACGAATTTGGTACCTAAATCCCTTACTTTGCGAATGTCTAATCGAATGTCTAATGTCTAACTGACCAATTAGACATTCGTTTTTTTAATGTGCAATGACCTCCGACGAATTTGGGTTATATATCTTGTAATTTGCGAATGTCTAATGTCTAATTGACCAATTAGACATTCGTTTTTTGCATGTACAATGACCTCCGACGAATTTGGTACCTAAATCCCTTAATTTGCGAATGTCTAATCGAATGTCTAATGTCTAACTGACCAATTAGACATTCGTTTTTTGAATGTACAATGACCTCCGACGAATTTGGGTTATAGATCTTGTAATTTGCGAATGTCTAATTGAATGTCTAATGTCGAATTAGACAATCGATATTTAACATTTGCGATTTTTCTGAATGTCTAATTGAATGTCTAATGTCTAATTAGACATTCGACAATCAAAATTAGCGAATGTCTAATCGAATGTCTAACGTCTAATTAGACATTCGAATATTTTTTTTGAATGTCTAATGTCTAATGCTCTGCCAACTTCACACACTTTTATAAATAGGCAAAAACATCCGGCGAATTTTGGGCCCGTAAACTAAACAATTAAAAACGCGTAGCCTAGAATGTTTGGGAAAAGTGAACTTTTTCTCTGAGCTTTGATGAATTGGGTCAGGGCCGTAAACCAAACAATCAAAAACAGCGTAGCCTAGACAGTTGGGAAAAAGTTATTAAATACAAATTAAATGTGTATAAAGTTTTGTAATAACGGTAGAAGACAAACGTATTTTGTATCTTGTTGTTTCTTAAATCAGTTAATACAATTTATTGATTCATAAAGGTTGTTTTTTTCAATCAAACAACAGAGGTTTTTTTAACAATAATAACATTGGTTTCTCCCTTTTCGATTACGTCACCCCATGGTACAAAATTAAAACCTATCCCATACTGACGCCGCGCTCCCACGCGGCGTCAATAATAGTAACCCGCTCTGGACCTAATAGTATCACGCTCTGGACCTGTGCGCAATAAGATAACAGTGACCCGCTCTGGACCTGTGCGCAATAAGATAATAGTGACCCGCTCTGGACCTGTGCGCAATAAGATAATAGTGACCCGCTCTGGACCTGTGCGCAATAAGATAATAGTGACCCGCTCTGGACCTGTGCGCAATAAGATAATAGTGACCTGCTCTGGACCTGTGCGCAATAAGATAATAGTGACCCGCTCTGGACCTGTGCGCAATAAGATAATAGTGACCTGCTCTGGACCTGTGCGCAATAAGATAATAGTGACCCGCTCTGGACCTGTGCGCAATAAGATAACAGTGACCCGCTCTGGACCTGTGCGCAATAAGATAATAGTGACCCGCTCTGGACCTGTGCGCAATAAGATAATAGTGACCCGCTCTGGACCTGTGCGCAATAAGATAATAGTGACCCGCTCTGGACCTGTGCGCAATAAGATAATAGTGACCTGCTCTGGACCTGTGCGCAATAAGATAATAGTGACCCGCTCTGGACCTGTGCGCAATAAGATAATAGTGACCTGCTCTGGACCTGTGCGCAATAAGATAATAGTGACCCGCTCTGGACCTGTGCGCAATAAGATAATAGTGACCCGCTCTGGACCTGTGCGCAATAAGATAATAGTGACCCGCTCTGGACCTGTGCGCAATAAGATAATAGTGACCCGCTCTGGACCTGTGCGCAATAAGATAATAGTGACCTGCTCTGGACCTGTGCGCAATAAGATAATAGTGACCCGCTCTGGACCTGTGCGCAATAAGATAATAGTGACCCGCTCTGGACATGTGCGCAATAAGATAATAGTGACCCGCTCTGGACCTGTGCGCAATAAGATAATAGTGACCTGCTCTGGACCTGTGCGCAATAAGATAATAGTGACCCGCTCTGGACCTGTGCGCAATAAGATAATAGTGACCCGCTCTGGACCTGTGCGCAATAAGATAATAGTGACCTGCTCTGGACCTGTGCGCAATAAGATAATAGTGACCTGCTCTGGACCTGTGCGCAATAAGATAATAGTGACCCGCTCTGGACCTGTGCGCAATAAGATAATAGTGACCTGCTCTGGACCTGTGCGCAATAAGATAATAGTGACCTGCTCTGGACCTGTGCGCAATAAGATAATAGTGACCTGCTCTGGACCTGTGCGCAATAAGATAATAGTGACCCGCTCTGGACCTGTGCGCAATAAGATAATAGTGACCCGCTCTGGACCTGTGCGCAATAAGATAATAGTGACCCGCTCTGGACCTGTGCGCAATAAGATAATAGTGACCCGCTCTGGACCTGTGCGCAATAAGATAATAGTGACCCGCTCTGGACCTGTGCGCAATAAGATAACAGTAACCCGCTCTGGACCTGTGCGCAATAAGATAATAGTGACCTGCTCTGGACCTGTGCGCAATAAGATAATAGTGACCTGCTCTGGACCTGTGCGCAATAAGATAACAGTAACCCGCTCTGAACCTGTGCGCAATAAGATAATAGTGACCTGCTCTGGACCTGTGCGCAATAAGATAATAGTGACCTGCTCTGGACCTGTGCGCAATAAGATAACAGTAACCCGCTCTGGACCTGTGCGCAATAAGATAATAGTGACCTGCTCTGGACCTGTGAGCAATAAGATAATAGTAACCCGCTCTGGACCTGTGCGCAATAAGATAATAGTGACCTGCTCTGGACCTGTGCGCAATAAGATAATAGTGACCTGCTCTGGACCTGTGCGCAATAAGATAATAGTGACCTGCTCTGGACCTGTGCGCAATAAGATAATAGTAACCCGCTCTGGACCTGTGCGCAATAAGATAATAGTGACCTGCTCTGGACCTGTGCGCAATAAGATAATAGTGACCTGCTCTGGACCTGTGCGCAATAAGATAATAGTGACCTGCTCTGGACCTGTGCGCAATAAGATACATTATATGAGGATGGATGTGTATTTCACCCATTGCTCGCCTTGTAGTTATCTAAATGTTACACGGCGAGGATAAACACAATAACAATCACCATTTCCGAAATGTAGACGCACAACTGCAATGGACGAATTTTTAAAACATTGTTGTAAATTCAGGAAAGCAGAGATATGATTCATCTTCATACTATATATGTAGATTATGAGCCGTTCCACGTGAAAACCATTAGTATGGACTCTGCGTAAAGTATCGATCTGGATAAGCCTAATGATGCCGCGCAGGCTAACCAGGACAGACACATTTCGCCTCATGTGGATTTTCTGTTTCACTATCTACTTTTATTCAGGGACGTGCTTTACAGAAGTGTTTTCAAATGCGTAAAAAGCTCCCGGTTTCAAGAAAATGTTTTCTGTGCTTTTATTTATTTTTCTCATCTTACCGATTGAATTTCGAGGAGTAAAATATAAAGTGAAGGGTTTGCTATTGCGGTGTCTTCAGTTTTGACCCCGTTTGGCAGATAATCCATAACGAGCTGTCTCATCTGAAATCAGCATTGTTTGCCTTTTAGTTATAAAAATAGTCCAGACCTTTACATGAGAAATGGAGACGCCCTATTTTGAACAAGGAAGAGTCTACTTTAAACAATTCGGCGTTGAAAGAGTTAAGAAACAAATCTTAGCCATTCGATCTATGAATTTTACAATGGATTTTATTCGGCCGATCAGTTCCGACTTGTGAGGAATAACCTTCATATATATATTATCGAATGGCAAATAAAATAACTCTTAAAACTGACTATAAAAATGTAGCCATTCAAATTTACCCTGCTTTAAGATACAAATATTTATGAATTGTTTCAGCCGATGAATTTTTAATTCTGAATTACCTCCCTTTTTACCAAAAGTCATATAAAATAACTCTTTTAACCGGTAATAAAAGATTGCAAAGAGTAATACAACATTAAATAAATCCGCACGTATAATTTAAATTCTATAATAAATAATAACAGAATGCATAGTTCTGTACGTGAACTTAATTTTACTACCATATACCTTCATGTAACTTTTTGGACATTTGTATAAATATTATTTTGGAACGTACAACAGTGTCAAAAATTATAGAAAATCTTGCACGTTAGGAGAGTAGTAGAAGATACTACTGTACTTATTTCGTACACTCCGAATTTTGTTGAACGCTTTCCTTCGGAACAGCGTGAATAACATAATAATCGACACAATTACAAGTGTAATATATACCTGGAAAAGACATTAATGCATTGTTTAACACACATACATTCTTGACTTTCTTCAGTGAAACAATTCGCATAATGTTTTCATTAACCCTTTCCCACATATAGACGATTTCTGACGCCTCTGCAGCAGACGGCTTTTTGAAAACATAGTGACAAAAGAAGAAATTGCACAAAACGTGCAATTTCTCCATTTGCCACAATGTTTTCCACTTTTAGTCATAGGTTATCCATTCAATTATGGAGATTTTCCATTTTTTGACAAAATAAGTTCAAAGTCATCTGCTGCAGAATTGTCGTATGAGGGAAAGGATTAAGAACTAATTTAAGGTTTTTGAAATTCCACATACAAATTTCAGGATTTCTTTTGGTCAGATATTTGGATTTTTCGTATTTGTCAATAAAACGACACACACATACAGTTTGGGATTTAAATATACCTGCACAAAAAAGCTATTTAACTCTTTCCATGTTTAAAGCAACATTGAAAACCTTTAAACGTTTAAAACATTGAGAAAACGGTTAAATTGCTGAAAACAAGAACTTACTCCTTTTTAATCATAATTATAATAAGTATTGCACAGATGTTAAAGTTTAACCTCATATGTTTTAAAAAATAGACCACACTTGAAATACCATATCAGCTAAATTGTTTATCTAAACCATTGATGCAAAGGCCTAACTATCCAATCAGAGAGCAAGCTGCTACCACATCCATTTTTGGGAGTACTTGATGAAACAGGAATATAAATAAAAAAATTAAATAACTTAATAAATATGATTAATATCTGATTTATTTTTTATAAACTATTAAAATAAATGCATTAAAGAATATATGTGTATCAGGTATAAATCATATTCAATAAGCGATTTCATTTTTAAATTGACATTTCCTACATTCCTGTTTTATCACGTACGCCTTTTTTTTGATTAGCAGACAAGACAAAGTTCATACATTTTTGTATTTAAGACATTTATACGACCTACAAATCAACACGTGACTTTTAATTTGTAAAAGAAAGTTTAGTAATGTGGAACAACTACTAAAAAGAGAAAATGACTTTATTTGACTGAAAAGGGTGAATTCGGCGTGATTTTATCCCGATTTTTGAGACATAATAGTCTGCTGCCAGTCTAATAGGGAGCGCATTATTACCCTTTTGTCTTCGCAAATAAGATAAAAATAACAAAAATGCGAGTTTAAGAAAATTGAAAATACATCGGAATATTTATTTCAATTTCGATGTGTCATAACTAAGTGTTTTTAAAGAAACGCAATTGTAATATGATCAAGACATTTAAATTAGTGTTTTTCTAATAACAACTCGTCCTCCTATTTCATTTCTGAAAAGCTTTTAATAATATAAGTCGCCGGCTCCTGCTCGGCGACTAATAAGTGCATTCTTACCTGATGATCAACTCTGAAATAAAATTAATATAACATAATGTCTATTTTTTATAAACTATTAAAATAAATGCATTAAAGAATATATGTGTATCAGATATAAATCATATTTAATAAGCGATTTCATTTTTAAATTGACATTTCCTACATTCCTGTTTTATCACGTACGCCTTTTTTTTAATTAAAGACATTATAGTGGAACAAATTAATTTTTTTAAAGTAATTTGATATATAAAGAGGTTAGATTTCAACAAAGCAGACAGAAGTCGATATTCCAGTAAAACAATTTAAACGGAATATATACATTGTTAAAAGTGGGTGATTTACCATTTCAAGTTACCTCGAGCATGCCAATCCAGCTGTAACTTCTCGTCAGCCCTATCTTATATATACATGTATATATTATATATGCATGTACTCATGATGTAGTACAAATTACTGTGAATTTGAGAGTTCGTTCAGAATACTTATTTCATCCGAGGATTACTGACAAGACGACATATCCTTTAAACAGACTTTTCACAAAATAAAAATATGAAACTTAGCTCGGTAGTTAGTTTAGTTTATTTACCACAGACTATGTATGTCAACTATATAAAGATCTGTCTTGTTCACCATCCTAATTTATCCTAGTTATTATTATACTGTTTTTAAAGTTTCATAAACTAATGAGTAAACAGTACATATTCGGATCATTATCGACTGATCCGGGCCGACACATTCCGTCTTAGGGGGAAAGAGGTATAGAGTAATGATTCCTGAAACCGAAAATCCACAGGAGGCGAAAAGTGTCTATTCGGATAAGCCTGCACGGCAAGCTAAGACTGATCCGGGTCGATGCTTTAGCAGAGTTCACAATGTTGGTTTTCTCGCTCGACGGCTCGTATGTGCTTACGAGTACGATAGGTTCGAAGCTCATGTCGACCAAGACCAGATGAGATACGTTGACACTTATGTTGAAATTCTGATGTTGCTGATACGTCACTATGCGTCTATATTAGATTTCAAGATTCAAGACTTTTTTTCGGCAAAGCAGTTTGCCTATGGCCATTTACAAATTAAATAAATATGGCAAACATATATGAATAGAAAAACATATAACATATAAAGAAAGTATTTTGTCAAACATAACATATGTATAGAACAGTTTGTGTTAGTTTAAATACTTAATTGTATTTAAGTATTTAATTGGTTTAAAAGGTATTAATTATCTTTATCCGTAATTGTTATCCAATTAGGAAAGTTCTAGTTATTCTTCCTTCGTCCAACCCTTTACTCTTTGCTCATCTTTTCATTTTCAGGGAGCATCTAACACTTTTCCACAGGACGAATAATGAATACAAGTATAAAGTATCAAATTGTTCTTTTCTAAAAATGTTTTAAACTCGGTTAATGAAAATAAAATACAATGCTTCTATTTTATTCAGATGATACATTTGATTCATCCTTTCAAAAGCAGGTAACTCCCAAACTGGCATATATGTTTAACGTATCGATTTCATTGTCAAAAACTAATATTGTATGGAACTATATTTTCTTTAGCAGGTGTATTTGAATTGTTCACGCATATAATTATTAGTCGCCGGGCAGAAGCCCGCGACTTCTATTTTTAATAGGTTTTCGGAAATCACATGGGAGGGGGGGTTATTATTAGATTTTCTTTTTTTAAATGTCTTGAACATATTATAATTGCGTTTGTTTAAAAACACTAAGTTATGACACATCTAAAATGAAATAAATATTCCGATGTTTTAAGTATGTGTAGTTTCTTTATTTTGACTGGCATTTACGTTTTTGTGTTTTATTTACGAAGACAAAACAGTCCCTATTAGCTAGACTGGGATACTTTATTTTCATAAACTATGTAATCAAAAGGCGATAACTACAAACATTTACGTCGCACAGTCAAATTTGTTTAGATACGCGCACCTGCTTGCAGAGACTATCGATATGAAAATCACGTTGAATTCTCCTTTTAATAGATCAGTATCAACATAAACTGGTAACAGAAACAAAAATAAAAAATATTTTGTGAAAATATGTCTCAAATATAAGCCTGTTTATCTGTCGTGAACGTCGAAACGCCTTTTCCTCAGTTCGTGACCTAGTTTCATATTGCCAAAATGTAAACAAAGCGAAGTAACCGGAAGTAAAATGTAAACTTAGAAAAGTGACATGTTTATGCAGACAAAAAATGTCGCACGACAAATTGATATCTTAAACGTCACGAAACGAGTGCATGGGTCGAATGTAGGAGAAAGAATGATACTATAGAAACGCTTTTTTCTCTCGAATGCAGTTGAATAAAACATGCACTAAAGCTTTGCCTGACTTTGTATTCACTTTCTTCGATGTCTGACATCTTGAAACGAGGGTCAACATTTCGAAAGAATGCTCAAACACATTATTACAGATAGTCCATCATAGATAGCTAATATTACACACTTAAATGATTAAATATGTGATATTAAATGTTTATTTGGCTTGAAACAAATTAAGAGAAGAACAAACTATGATAAACAATAGATTTAGAAATAAAGAAAATCTGCTCTTTCGCACCCAATTAATTTCATACTTGCCACCTATTAAGTAGTAATGGGACTCGCAACTGGCATTTCTCTTGCGCCAAACATATATTGTATGCATCAATGATTTAGAGAAACAATTTAGCTGATATGTTGTTTCAAGTGTGTTCTACGTTTTAAACATATGATGATAAGTTTTAACATCTTTGAAATATTTATTATAATTATTATTAAAAAGGAGGAAGTTCATGTCTTCAGCAATTTAACCGTTTTCTCAATGTTTTAAGCGTTTAAAGGTTTTCATTGTTGCTTCGGACATGGAGAGGGTTTAATAGCTTTTTATTGCATGTGGATTTAAATCCAAAAATGTATTAATTTGTTGTGGTTTTATTGACAAATACAAAACATCCAAAATCCTGACCACAAGAAATCCTGAAATGTGTAGATTTATGTGGAATTTCAAAAATCCTGGAATTAGTCCTTATGAAAATATTATGTGTATGTTTAGACTAATGAAAGTCAAGAATACATGTGTGTTAAAAAATAAATCAATGCAGTCTTTTCCGGCGACATTGATGCCTTGCATCAACTTTCTCTTGTATTCCCTATAATATACATAATAAATATGTACGGATTTTGTCTTCGATTACTTTATGGTTTATTTCTGGCTGTATGCCATTATTATGTGTAGGCCATATGGCAATCTGACTAAAGTACACGATCTGACCAAATGTAAGATCTAATGGCGATCCATTCGAATTCATCTTCTTGTTTTATCGGATTTCCAATATCGCTATTTTTAGATCCACCAAGCTATTTTTATTTGAACCAATCAGGGGACTTGTTTCAACAAACGTTTTGCTTAACCTTCAAAATGGCGTCAATTGACGAAGTTGAGCAAATTTAAAATAGACCATTTAAAACCAGAGCAAAGAACACTTTTCGATGCTGTATGGTCAGGGACAGACTGTATCGGTGTTTTGCCTCATTTCTACATTTGTAGCCATGATGCGGTCGTCATAAGAACTATACACGCGTGTAAATCACTAAGCAAAAATTGGGATCCCATGCTAAATATAGAATTTTTTGGTAAATATAGACTTTTACTTTCACTTTCAAAAACGTGAAAGCAAGGTTCTGAATGGCTGGTGGTAAGGTCGTCTGAACGTGACCCTCTATCGGTTGTCCTCAGATCCTATGCGTAGCGTTAATAGGAGATGATTTTAATGAGATTGACCATATGGGAGTGTTCTGTCGTCATTTCTTGCAATCTAAAACTATGACTCGTTAAAGAAGACAATGGAAGCGCTTTTGAAACTGTCATCGGACCGAGTCTCAACGTGCCTCCGATTTTGAAAACATTTTGGGAAAAGGGAAATCATTTAAAGTGTATCCACATATTACATTTTCGTTTTAAGAACATAAAACATATTTATTGATAATAATCGTACATACGAGGTTAGGATGCCCATAAATATTCACAGGAAATTTGATGAAGATAAGATAAAAACTGTTGAACTTAAAAAGCAGACAAGGCCCATATATCCGAACTTGGCATAGTTCAAGAAAATAAGTCGAAAGTGCCAGAGGCGGTTCGGCTGGTTATCGAACTGGGCCCAGACATTATGCCAACACACATGTAGTCTGCAGTTCCTTCACTATGTTATCGGGTCAGGTACAATGCGCAGAACATAATGTTATATCTAATTTGTCGTGGACTTTTCCCTGGACAGCAATATAATTACGAAAGAGAAAATGTGGTTGTAATTCAGGCGTTGTATATTTTGTCTTCATTGAAATAATATATTGATTACCTCTATATCTAGAATGGTACCCGGCGTACAATTTTTCTATTGAAAATGTTTACGTCGTCTGGCATGAAACCAACAAATTCAACTAGATTCGTCACCCCCCCCCCCCCCCCCCCCCCTCCCTTATATATATCGATATCGCAATTAAAGTTAAATGATTTACGTAAACTGCACAGCGGACCAATACAACTTGGTGTTTAGAATCATTGTTAGGAGATTGAAAGTTTAACCGTTTGGTTAACAAAAAGGTTTCTTTTGCTAGCTACACCATGTCCATAGGGCGTCGTCATTATTAGTGTATGCCAGGTCCTATGAATCAATGGTAAGGGCAGGTAACTCCGGCACATACTATACATAGTCTGAAGATCCTTCGCCTTTCAATGCGCGTTTTCGACTTGTTTACGCGCGTAAAGAGAGTAACTGGAGTAAAAAGTCGAACGTATCGAGTAAGTGAACTGTGCATGCGCTTAATCTCTAATCTACTCGACATAAACGACCCCCACTATTTGACGGGTAACACGAGATCAAAGATGGCGACGGCTGGAAGTAATCCGCGGTAAGAAATGATATAAACTAGTTTTGATGCAAAATTGTAAATCTTGACATGTGCAGTACACGACACGAGTTACTCGATTGCAAAAGCCGAAAACGCTCCTTATGTAATATCAGAAGGCAGGGAACCAGACTACAATAAACCATGCCTCAAGAAACAATTCTAAGCCTTTCAATTTATGAATTTTGAACATACAAAAATCAGGCGATCAGTCAAATAAAATAACTCTTAAAATTGGTTATAAATATGATGTCTTTAATTTTTTAATAATAATAATTTACCCTAATCATAGCCATTCGATTTATGAATTTCCAGCCCATCAGTTCCGACTTGATGCAAAGTAACCTTCCTTTATATTTATATTATTATCGAATGGCTTATAAAATAACTCTTACTAGTTATAAAATTGTAGTCATTAAGATATGCCCTGCTTCAAGAAAGCCATTCAATTTTTGAATTATTTCAGTCGATGAATTTTTGTTTCAGAATTACCTCCCTTTTTACTGAAAGTCATATAAATTAACTCTTTTAACTGGTAATCAAATTTGTCATAGAGTAATACAACAATAAATGAATCCCCAATTATGATATAAATCCTATAATAAATAATAATATTATGCATAGTTCTTTATGTGAACCTTATTTTACTACCATATACCTTCATGTAACTTTTTGAACATTTGTATAAGTATTATTTTGGCAGGATGGACATTGTCAAAAATTATGGAAAATCTTGCACGTTAGGAGAGTAGTAGAAAATACTACTGTACTTAATTCGTACACTCCGAATTTTGTTGAACGCTTTCCTTCGGGACAGCTCACGAATAAAATAATAATTATAACTAAATATGTTTATAAATATGTAGTCTCATAACTGATATGTTAGTGCAATTGCTTTCATTACATGTACATAACTGCCGCCAGGTGGCATTTAAAATACATAATTAAGACATGTTGGTGGATTTTTCTAAAGTAATATATTCAATAAATCAGACTGAAGTCGATATTTAAGTGATACAATTAAAACGGAAGATATACATTGTTAAATTTAAAATAACGTCATGTCAGCCATATAGTATATATATAGTATAAATTGCTGGGAATGTGTGAGTTCGTTAAGAGTACATATCCGTGTAAGCCTGCGGCATGCTTAGGCTGATCCGGGTTGATACTTAACGCAGAGTCCACAATGTTGTTGTTTTTTTTATCGCGGAACGGCTCATATGTTTTTCAAAATAAGGTAGCTCGAAACTTATTTCGACCAAGACCAGATGAGATTGACCCCAAAAAGTAATCTGAATATATACAACGTAAATCAGCCGTCCCGCTAGAAAACAATAATTTTGGACGTTGCATATTTATTCGCTTTCGTCTGTTTCTGTTCCTAGGATGCTTATGTTCTGGTTCCCCTCAACACGCGGAGGGTTACACCCGTGCATATACCACATTACAAGCGGACAGTTACATCCGTGCCTATACCATATTACAAGCTGACAGTTAGACAGATGCCGATACCATATTACAAGCGGAACGTTACACTCGTGCCCATACCATATTACATGCGGAGAGTTAAACCCATGCCCATATCACATTGCAAACAGACAGTTACAGCTATGCCCATACCACATAACAAGTTTACAGTTAGACCTAAGCCCATACCCCAGTGCAAGCGGACAGTTACACCCGTGTCTATATCACATTACAAGCGGACAGTTAGACCCATGCCCATACCACATTATAAGTTGACAGTTAGACCCAAGCACATACCTCAGTGCAAGCGGACAATTACACCCGTGCCCATACCACATTACAAGTTGACAGTTAGACCCAAGCACATACCTCAATGCAGGCGGACAGTTACACCCGTGCCCATATCACGTTACAAGAGGATAGTAGCATCCATGCCCATACTACATTACATGCAGACAGCCACACTCTTTTACATTCGTGGCCATACCAACTTACACGTACACAGTTACACCCATGTCCATACCACATTACACGCGGACAGTTACACACATTCCCATATCACATTACTAGCGGACAGTAACAGCCGTGCACATACCACATTCCAAGCGGACTGTTATTCTCGTGCCCATACCATATTACAAGTGTACAGTTACATTCGTTCCCATACCATATTACAAGCGGACAGTTACACTCGTGTCCATACCATATTACTAGCGGACAGTTACACTCGTGCCCATACCATATTACAAGTTTACAATTACATTCGTTCCCATACCATATTACAAGCGGACAGTTACACTCGTGTCCATACCATATTACAAGTTTACAATTACATCCGTTCCCATACCATATTACAAGTGTACAGTTACATCCGTTCCCATATCATATTACAAGTGTACAGTTACATCCGTTCCCATACCATATTACAAGTGTACAGTTACATCCGTTCCCATACCATATTACAAGTGTACAGTTATATCCGTTCCATTACCATATTACATGCGGACAGTTACACTCGTTTCCATACCACATAACAAGCTGAGTGTTATTATCTTAACCATACCGCACTACACGCGGACAGTTACACTCTTGCCTAGTCCACATAACAATCAGACAATTACACTCGTTCCCATACCACACTACAAGCGGACAGTTACACTCATGCTCATATCACGTTAGTAGCAGACGATTACACCCGTGCCCATACCACATTACAAGCGGACAGTTACACCCGTTCCCATACTACACTACAAGTGGAGAGTTACACTCGTGTCCATACCACATTACAAGCGGACAGTTACACTCGTGCCCATATCACATTACAAGTGGACAGTTACACCCGTGCCAATACCATATTATAAGCGGACAGTTACACCTGTGCCTATACCAAACTACAAGTGGACAGTAAAACTGGTACCCATACCACATTACAAGCGGAAAGACACTCTCGTGCCTATATAACATAATAAGTAGACAGTTACACTCGTGCCCATACCACATTAAACGCAAACAGTTACACCCATGCCCATACCAGATCACAAGCGGAAAGTTACAATCGTTCCCAAACCATAGTACAAATAGACAGTTACACTCGTGCCCATACCATATTACAAATGGACAGTTACACACGTGCCCATACCCCATTACAAGTGGACAGTTACACCCGTGTCTATACCATATTACAAGTGAACCGTTACACTCGTGCCCATACCATATTACAAGTTGACAGTTACACCAGTACCCATACCATATTATATGTGGACAGATACACTCGAACCCATACCAAATTGCAAGCAGAAAGTTACACCCGTGCCAATACCATATTACAGGCGAACAATTTCATCCGTGGCCATACACATTACACGCGGACAGTAAGACCCGTGCCCAAAGCACATTGCAAGCAGACAGTTACATCTTGCCAATACCACATTACAAGCAGACAGTTACACCAATGCCCATTCAACATTACAAGCAGACAGTTACCCCCGTGCCCATACCACATCACAAGCAGACAGTTACACCCGTGCCCATACCACATCACAAGCGGACAGTTACATCCGTGCACTAGGCACATTGCAAATGGACAGTGATTATATAGACAGATCGCTAAAAGGTTAATAAATCCTATACTTTAAATGAATTAGATTCGTCTCAATTAGTACACCCTGAATCTGCCAAAGTATGACAAAAGCGAGATAGAATAAAACAGACATTTCTGTCCTAACAGACACCGAATATATATATTGGTCGTTTGTCTACCTCTTCAAATAAAATACTTGTACTTGATACATGGATTAGTAAATGTTTTGTTGTATGAACGTTAAACAATATACGACTTTCAAATGCAGGGGCGTTAAGTATAACGTACATTAATGTTTGTTTTTAATAAAATTCGATGAGCGTTTGCATTCTTTTCTTGATGTATCTGTTTGACAGATACAAATGAATCTTTTAAAACGTTTGGGAATTATTTTGGTTTAAATTGAACACAATGAAAATATCCTACGTTGAGCAAAGTCTTTTATTTCCACGATGTTGAAAATCTAATGTTGCTGAGACGTCAATGTGCGTTTACATCAGAGAAAGAAATTGAATACATACATGCATTTTATTAGCATCGGCAAAGTACACTGCCTTTAGCCATTTACAATCGAAATGTGGCAAAGACAGAAAAGTGAATACAAAATAAATAAATGTGAGTAACAATTAAACAAAGGAGAACAAAAATAATATATGATGATGAATTGATAAGATCACCGTTTTCTTATTATTTCTTTAAGGACACATTTTCAAATGGAGGTGTTATACAATTAACACCAAACTTTTGTATTAAAAAGCCTCTATTAAACAGTCGGTGTTAGTTAAAATGCTTAATCGCAATTAAATATAAATTGGTGTAATATGTAATAATTATAATATCTGTCATTGTTATCCAATTAAGGAAGATGCCTAGTTATTCTTCCTTCGTCCTACCCTTTTCAGATCACCTAGAGCCAAAGGCTCAAGGTGAACTATTCTGATCACTTTTTGTCCGTCGTCCGTCGTTAACTTTTAGCTTTAAACATCATCTCCTCCTAAACCACAGGACCAATTTCATCCACACTTTACAGGAATGTTCCTTTGGTGGCCCTCTTCCAAAATTGTTCAAAGATTTAATTTCCATTGAGAATTTTGGTTACTGCGGCATTAGAAAGGGGGCAAATTGTCGAAACTTCTCTTAATCTGCAAGTCAGATTCCAATATAGTTTTGTAGAAATGTTCCTTGGTTGACCCTCTACTAAGATTGTTCAAGGAATATTGTTTGGTTGAAAAACATGGCATTCAGGAGGCATCAGAAAAGGGGCAAAATGACAAAATTTGGAAATTCCATTTTTTTAAGTTCTTGTCTGATATTAAGAAAATTAAATAGGAATCTAACTTCAGTGATCCTCTACTTAATTTGTTCAAGCCGTATTGATTAACTACAAAATCATAGCAACCTCGCGTCATCACAAAAGGGGTAAATTGAACTTTTAGCTACAAATGACAACTCCTACCGTTCCACTCGACTAATTTCAACGTTACTTAACAGAAATGTTCCTTTGATGGTCCTCTTTCAAAATTGTTCAAAGTCTGTGTAGAACGTTTTTTGCTGCGGCATCATAAATTGAGAAAATAAACCAAACTTTAAAAACCTCCATCTCCATAATCCATTTGTCAGATTCCAAGATAATTTGGCAGACATGTTCATTGGGTGACTCTCTACAAAAACTGTTCAAGCCATATTGATTTTGTTGACAAACAGGGCAGCAAAGCGGCACCAGGAAAGGTGCAAAATGACAAAACTTTATAATTCCATTCTTATTAAAGGGCTTTTACTGATAAACTATTTCTTTAAATGAGTGTCAATTCCTTGCAGTTTCATTTGAACTCCTGATCAAATTTTCACAGATATTTGCCGTTAAATATTTGCTTCTAATTACCTATCATTCAGGTGATCGATTTAGGGCCCTCTTGTTTATTTACATATACTTTAATTGTCAGGTAGAATGCAACCCTTTTCGACAGCAAACGGACGAATAAGGACATTGTAATAAAGTTGAAATTATACATTTTTTTCCATTCTACAAAATGGGTTTCAACTCGGTTAATGAAAATAATTATTTTTGAAAACTTCATAGAGTTTTAGGAATGATCAAAGAAAGCCGACATGTTTTACTAAGTTCAAGTAAAAGATTCAGTTGGTCTTTTCTAAACCGAATTTTTACGTAGGTCGCTTTCTCACTTTAACCTTTCACTTTACACATATAGACACACTTTGTGGATACATATTTATTTCACAAATTGCTCGCCAATAAGTTAATAAAATGTTGCATGGCGAGTGCGAGCCTGCTCTATTTGAGGGATACCAGACTTACAGCGTCCTAGGAAATACCAAAATGTTGAGAGATTTCAAATCAAATTTGATACATAAACCCCATGTCGTTGATGTTCATGTATTTCGATATTCGGACACTCTTGATTTACAGAAATGAAAAGCAGCAATTAGTTCCTTGAGTGAATTACAAACATCACAGGAAATTTATTTTTAGAAACATTTTTGGTTAAGGACAGCTCTTTATAGACACATAAATGTTTATGTTATAGAACAGAAGCTTTATTTATAGAGAACACATATGTCATCATTAATGTCAACGGAAATCAATACTGCAGTTATGCATAACACTGACATTATAGGAGTTGAAAAAACAGTTATCAACCGAGGGGCATATTGGAACATCAGGGGTGGGGTCAAGTGAAAATGTTTCATAACTTGCATTGTTTGATCAACGAAGTGAATGATAATTGAAGCCTTTCATTGTTTATGATCAATCTCCATTCCAAAGTAGGTTGACCATACACACAACCAACTAATTATTGATCATAAACAGCAATAGAAATGAGTAATCTTGCCAATCATTAGTCTTAGTATGTATACAGTGCTTTCATTAAGGAATAATTATAAGATTTGTGAATTCCACATACACTTTTCAAGATGTTTGTCAGAATATTTGAGTTTTATTATTTATCAATAAAATCACAAAACAGACCATTTAGGATGTGCATGCAATAGCACGTCATTTTAGCTTTCCCCTATTAAAATCTACATTGGACACCTTTGCATCAATCTACTTTTAAAACAATGAGAAAAGGGTTAAATCGCTGAAGACATTAGTTTTCTTTTTTTTCTAAATGATATTAGCTTGGCATCCTAATTATATCATATTTTGACAAATGTAGTCCAATATTTATAAGTTAGACCTCCCTCGAAATATCATATCAGCTAAACAGTTAAATTTCATTGAAATTGTTGTATAATTTTAAACAGAATTTCGAACATAAACTGAACCCAATAACATGTTAATTTATTGTAATTATTTCCTTCCTTTTTTATAATGAAAATAACAAACTACTCATGTTTTAAAATTATATTATGATGAGCGCCCTTGTGTCAATGAAGCATATCAACTGGATTAAAATGTAGTCATCAAGATATACCCTGCTCAAGAAACAAAATATAAGACATTCAATTTATGAATTTACAATTGTTTTAGCCAATGAATTCAGGTTAGTGTATTTTTGTTTCAGAATTACCTCCCTTTTTACCCAAAGTCATATAAAATAACTCTTTTAACCGGTAATAAAATTTGTCATAGAATAATACAACATTAAATGAGTCCGCACGTATAATTTAAATCCTATAATAAATAATAATAGAATGCATAGTTTTTTCACGTGAACTTTATTTTACGACCATATACCTTTATATAACTTTTACAATATTTGTTTAATTACTATTTTGGCACTATAAACGTCGGCAAAAAATATGGAAAATCTTGCACGTTAGGAGAGTAGTAGAAGATACTACTGTACATAATTCGTACACTCCTTATTTTGTTGAACGCTATCTCTCGGGATAGCGCACGAATAACATATTAAGAATAACAACTAAATCTGTTTATAAATATGTATATTTCTAACCTGATGTTCTACTCCGAAATGAATTCAATATAACATATTGTTAATGCAATTGCTTTCATTACATGCACATAACTGCCGTCGTATGCAAGGTTTATGTGAAAAGGGCATTTAAAATAAATCATTAAAGACATTATAGTGATTTTTTTTAAAGTAATTTAATGTAATCAACAAAGCAGACAGAAGTCGATATTCAAGTGATACCATTAAAATGGAAGATATACAGTGTTAAAAGTGTGTGATAACCTCCATCATCCCAATGCAGCTGTAACGTCATGTCAGCCCTATCTTAAACATATTGTACACATTACTGTGACTTTGCGAGTTCGTTAAGAGTTCATATTTCACCCTAGGGTTACTGACAAGACGACATGTCCTTTAAACAGACTTTTCACAAAATAAAAATATAAAACTTAGCTGGGTAGTTAGTTTAGTTTATTTGCTCTTGTAAAAACCACCCAAGACTATGTATGTCAACTACATAAAGATGTGTCTTGTTCTCCCATCCTAATTTTTTAAACATAATGAGTGACCAGTACATATTCGGATCAATATCGACTGATCCGGGCCGATACATTCCGTCTCAGGAAGAGGTATTGAGTAATGATGCCCATACCACATTCCACGCGGACTGTTATTCTCGTGCCCATACCATATTACAATCGGACAGTTACATCCGTACCCATACCACATTATAAGCAGATAGTTAAACTCGTTTATATCCGTGCTCATACCACAATACACGCGAACAGTTACACACATTCCCATACCACATTACAAGCGGACAGTTACACCCGTGCCCATGCCAAATTCCAAGCGAACTGTTATTCTCGTGCCCATACCATATTACAATCGGACAGTTACACTCGTGCCCATACCACATTACAAGTGGACTGTTATTCTCGTGGCCATACCATTATACAAGCGGACAGTTACACTTGTGCCCATACCACATTACAGGCAATCAGTTACACTCGTGCCAATACCACATTACACGGGGACAGTTAAACCCGTTCCCATACCTTATTACAAGCGGACAGTTACACTCGTGCCCATACCACATTACAGACAATCAGTTACACTCGTGCAAATATCACATTACAAACGGACAGTTAAACCCGTTCCCATACCTTATTACAAGTGGACAGTTACTCTCGTGTCAATACTAAATAACAAGCGGACCTTTTATCTTGCCGATACCACACTTCAAGCGGGAAGTTACACTCGTGGCCATACCATAACAGAAGCGGACAGTTACACTCGTGCCCATACCACATTAAAAGTGGACTGTTATTCTCGTGGCCATACCATAATACAAGCGTACAGTTACACTCGTGCCCATACCACATTACAAGTGGACTGTTATTATCGTAGCTATACCTTATTACAATCGGACAGTTACACTCGTGCCCATACCACATTACAAGTGGACTGTTATTCTCGTGCCCATACCTTATTACAATCGGACAGTTACACCCGTACCCATACCACATTACAAGTGGACTGTTATTCTCGTGCTCATACCTTATTACAATCGGACAGTTACACTCGTGCCCATACCACATTACAAGTGGACTGTTATTCTCGTGGCCATACCATAATACAAGCGGACAGTTACACTCGTACCCATACCACATAACAGGCAAACAGTTACACTCGTGCCAATACCACATTACACA
The DNA here is from genome assembly GCA_031761405.1 of Serripes groenlandicus. Classification (NCBI taxonomy): domain Eukaryota; kingdom Metazoa; phylum Mollusca; class Bivalvia; order Cardiida; family Cardiidae; genus Serripes; species Serripes groenlandicus. The sequence continues at coordinate 134,926,433 of JASEVX010000003.1, read as the reverse complement.
CGCACAGTTACTCTCGTGTCCATACCAGATTACAAGCTGAATGTTATTATCCTGCCCATACCACACTACAAGCGGACAGTTACACTCGTGCCCATATCACATTACAAGCGAACAGTTTCATCCGTGCCCATACTACACTACAAGCGGACAGTTACACTTGTGCCCATACCACACGTCAAGCGGACAGTTACACTCGTGCCCATACCACATTACAAGCGGACCTTTTATCTTGCCCATACCACACTACAAGCGGACAGTTACACTCGTGCCCATACCACATTACAAGCGGACCTTTTATCTTGCCCATACCACACTACAAGCGGACAGTTACACTCGTGCTAATACCACATAACAAGCAGATAGTTACACTTGTGCCCATACCACACTACAAGCGGACAGTTACACCCGTACCCATACCATATTACAAACGGACAATTACTAACGTGTCCATACCACGTTACAAGCTGAATGTTATTATCCTGCCCATACCACACAACAAGCGGACAGTTACACTCGTGCCCATACTACATAACAATCAGACAGTTACATCCGTTCCCATACCACACTACAAGCGGACAGTTACACCCATGCCCATATCAAAGTACAATCAGACAGTAACACCCGTGCCCATTCAACATTACAAGAGGACAGTTACATCCGTGCCCAAAGCATATTTGCAAGTGGACAGTGATTATGCTGCGACCGTGCTAACCAGAGCTTCTACCGTTCGTGGAAGCAAAAGGTAAGGAATAGCTAGATGCGACTGATTTTGTTTAGTTTTACAAGGAGTTTATCGTACCATAGACAGATCGCTAAGAGGTTAATTAATCCTATAATTTACATGAATTAGATTCGTCTCAATTAGTACACCCTAAATCGGCCAAAGTATGACAAAAGCGAGACAGAATAAAACGGACTAACTGACACGGAATATATACTGATCGTTTGTCTACCTCTTCAAATAAATACAAAATGAAATACTTGTACTTGATACATGGATTGGTAATATTGTGTTGTATGAACGTTAAACAATATACGACTTTCAAATGCAGGGGCATTAAGTATAACGTACATTAGTTTGTTTTTAATAAAATTCGATGAGCGTTTGCATTCGTTGTAACACATTCCTTTCTTGATGTATCTGTTTGACATACAAATGAATCTTTTAAAACGTTTGGGTATTATTTCGGTTTATATTGAACACAATGAAAATATCCTACTTGGGCAAAGTCTTTTATTTCCACAATGTTGAAAAGCTGATGTTGCTGAGACGTCAATGTGCGTTTACATCAGAGAAAGAAATTGAATACATACATTCATTTTATTAGCATCGGCAAAGTACATTGCCTTTAGTCATTTACAATCGAAATATGGCAAAGACAGAAATGTGAATACATAGTTAATAAATGCGAGTAACAAATAAACAAAAGAGAACAAAAAAAAGTACATGATGATGAATTTATAAGTTAACCGTTTCCCTAATTATTTCTTTAAGAACACATTTTCAAAAAGAGGTGTTATACAATTTACAACAAACTTTTGTATTAAAAAGGCCTGTACTATAAAGAGTTGGTGTTAGTTTTAATGCTTAATTGCAATTAAATATAAATTGGTTTAATATATATATATATTATCTTTATTAAAGTCTCATCTTTGTACATGTTACATAATATAAAACAATATTCACAGTTAACAAACAAATGTACAAAGCCATTCTTTAAAAAACAGAATTATAAGAGACTAATATGTATTAATTATTATATCCGTCATTGTTATCCAATTAAGGAAGATTCTAGTTATTCTTCCTTTGTCCTACCCTTTTTTCTTTACTTATCCTTTAATTTTCAGAGAGAATGCAAACCTTTTCGACAGGAAAGGGGCGAATAAGGACATTGTAATAAAGTTGAAATTATCATTTGTTTCCATTCTACAAAATGGGTTTCAACTCGGTTAATGAGACTAAATATGTTTGAAAACTTCATAGAGTTTTCGGAATTATCAAAGAAAAACCAAGTTCAAGTAAAATTATCAGTTAGTCTTTTCAAAACGGAATGTTCACGTAGGTCGCTTTCTCACTTCAACCTTTCACTTTACACATATAGACTCACTTTGAGGATGGATATTTATTTCACAAATTTCTCGCCAATAAATTAATAAAATGTTGCACGGTGAGCGTAAAAAATCCTGTTGCAAAGGCAGAACAGCAGGGAGTTTACAGGTCATCAAAATCAACTGTTGCAGCTCTATTTGATTTGCATGGGATAATATTGATCAATGTGTCATAAATACCACGTTGTGTTATTTCGTAAAACAAATCAAAATATTGATGCATTTACAATAAGATCATAATAAAATGTTTTTACTCAAACGTAAGGACCACCTGACCAAGCCTGCTCAATTTGAGGGATACCAGACTTACAGCGTCCTAGGAAATACCAACATGTTGATACATAAACTCCATGTCTTTGATGTTCATGGATTTCGATATTTTACAGAAATGAGAAGCAGTAATTAGTTCTTTGAGTGAATTACAAACACAACAAGAAATTTAGAAACATATTTGGAAAAGGACAGCTCTTTTTAGACACATAAATGTTTATTTTATAGAACAGAAGGTTTATTTATAGACCTAAACACATATGATTCATCTTCATACTATAACGTACATAATACTTTAAAACTATAACATGCTCTAATGATTCAAATCACGTTTAACCAATGTTCAGGTATTTGTTTTTGTGAACATTTACAGATATATACAGAACAGAACAGAAGTTTATTTATAAGACTTGAACACATATGGTTCTTCGTCAAAACATTTACAATATACACATGCATACGAAAAAAAATAGACATACAGTTTAACAAAATACTATTTTGAAAGAATAATGCTCTTCATAAGAAGGCGGAAATAATGTTTGAAATGAGCGGAATATATAAGTATGCAGATATTCGGATAAAGCGCTTGGTGCTATGTTTTCATGCCATGTTAAGCAATAAGCTCAACAGGAAAAGGAGCCATAACTCTCAACGTCTAATCATTTACTACATTAAGTACACTTATTATTTTGTGGTTAGCTTTGGTATAGTATATTTCAATTGCATTTAAAACATTTAGATATGATGAGTTTAACATAGAAATGAATGCGTACATATTAGGATTTCTGTAATACATTTGATGTTCAATGATTTATAACGGACAAGCATCTAAGTTTTATTCAGGTAATTGGCTGAAAGATGTCTTTTTCACAGGCGTAAAAAGCTCCCGCTTTCGAGAAAACCCCTTTCTGCGTTTTTTTGTATTGATTTACTCATATATAGATTGATTTACGCGGAGTAAAACAGAGAGTGAAGGGTTAGCAGTGTCTACAGTTTTGACCCCGTTTAGCAAATTTTCTAAAGAAACACCATCAAACGGGAGCCGACTTTCCCGCAAAGCATGACGTGACGTAGTACCAGGCGGCTTTTTTCATTGAAGATGATGATACAGTTATCCATTTGTTTAATTTGCATATATATGAATCAACCAATCAGGCTTAATCACTTGCTTACTAATCAAATATAAGTAGGAGAATTTTAACTTGTTATTAATAATTGATTATACGAAGCTTTAGAGTGATTACATTATTGTCATTATGGATTACGTGCCTTTCAAGGATTACTTTTCTCTCTCCGATGTGGCTTGGAATTCGGATTTACTGGGTGATCTAGATCGGATAATGAGCCCGCTTCAGTGTGTCTATAGTTTGATTAGCAGTGACAATGATACCGGTGAACGTGAACTACCTCTGAATGGACTTAAGTTTGATCCTTTAGACGATGTACGCTGTAACTCCTATGAAGATTTCAAACGAAATGGCGTAGAAGCTGATCTTGATGAGATCGACCAATACCAACACCAGCTCCGCGAGGTTCGAACCTTGACAGACGCCGGCACCAACCCCGCCCTGGCCTATTACATTAACAAACAGCGTAAGAACAAACATATTAAGAAGGTGTGTGTATTCTGCAAGAATAATGGCGAACTTCCGTCCGTGTATAACAGCCATGTACTGAAAGACGCAGACGGAAAGGTCACGTGTCCCGTACTACGTAAATACATCTGCCCGTTGTGTGGAACACACGGCGATACCGCCCATACTATCAGCTACTGTCCGCAAAACATCAACGGTGCTAGCGCCGGACTGCTTCTCTTCCAGAACTCTAATAGAGATTCTGCAGGTCGACTTAAAGTGAGGAAATAAACATTCCTGGAAAAACTGTGTATGCCGTAAAAATCATAAACCGCTCAAAAAGTGCTAAACAAATGTACTAAAAATGAAGGACTTACCACTATATGTATCAAGCAAGTACATTAGGTAATAAAGACGATCTATACGAACGGAAGAATTGCAAAGAATGATATTTCTGAGAACTTTAGAAAAGCCCTTACCCTGAACGACTTTTGTAATTATTTTAAGGGGAGATGTATTGTAAATGTTCAACCTTTTCTATGTTTTCAATTGCTTTACGAAATAAAAGATCCTCTATTCTAGTCATGACTTATCTTGATAAAGTCGACTTTGTAGCAATTACATTTTGAGAAAAGGAGAAAATATGTTTAAATTTGTTTTACCTTTACTGTCAATATATCCTTTATTCTAGTCTTGACTTATCCCGATAAATTCGACTATGTAGTAGATACATCTTGAAAGTATTGCGAGAAAAGGCGAAAATATGGTTAAATTTGTTTTACCTTTACTGTCAATGTGTTCTAGTCATCTCTCGGATATGAAATGTTCCACGTGCATTTGCAACAGACACGTCTCTAAATACGCGTCATTTTACTTATCTAAGGGTGATTAAATACAGGGAACAAATACAGTGCTGCTATCATTTACAGTAATTAATGCTTAATATATTTTGAAAAAGTATTAAATGTAAATTTGTGTTGATGTGAATACTATTTTATGTTTGCGAATGGATAGAATGTAAGTCATATGAATTAAATACAACTGTATAAATGTTTATTTGCTCTGTAAATAAAATATATAAATATTTTTCATGTTACGTTCTCTTGACATAAATGGCGATTTAAGACGACTTAATCCCTCCATCAATATCTCCTTTTCCAACATGTAACTCTTTCAAAGCAACTTTCAATAAAGTATTTCAGAACGTCATTGATAAAGAATCATTCAATATTTAGAAAAAATATCCATTTACTTCATACAACAAATCTGCAGTAGGCAACTTTGAAATCATTTAGGCAAACATATAGAAAATCTCTAGAAATGAAAACATAACTTTTGGATAGAGTAACATTGTGACACAAGGTGAAAAAACCATCATTATGACACATTTCTACTTTTGCCATACTCCTTGCAAACGTCGTCAGATCCAGTGGGAAAGTTGAAAAGAATGAAATGTGAAACACAACTGGGTATCCTTCTATCGTTTCCGAGTATTCGGTTTCTTGAATTACGAACCAATTAATCGTATAACAAACGGTTATCCGAGTACCTGAAAATGACCTTATTGTAAGCAGGTGTTATTTCGAAGTATTTTTGCTGAGGAATAAGTATTTATTTCTCTGAATATATAGGGTGTCTTAATATAAATATTAAAGGTGCCAAGTTGGTTCAAATGACTTTCAGCCTCTTCAGCAGGAAATGCGCGTAAACATTTTAGTAAAAGATTCTATTCTAAACTCCCCATTTTTGCACGTCTGGAAGAAAAAATAAGTATATTTTATCATTTTCCCTGAAGGTGGATAAAAACGTATCTGCAGCAGACATCTTTCGAAAACATATATTTTCCCCGGAAAAATGGAAATTGCTCAATTTGTCATTTTTCAACAATATGATCAACTAAGCTTTCCGATTGTAAAATTGCTTTTGTTTCTTCTGTAATCCTTTATCATATGCTGATAACTTCCAACACCACAGTCCACTACAGCAGACGTTTTTAAGAATATTGATCATTCAATATTTATTCTTTGGAAAGGAATACATGAACGATGACCAATTAAATCCTACAAATACAAGATGTTCACCATCATCATTATCAGTTATATCCAAATAATTTACGAAGCAGATGATGCAAAAATCAATCGCGATATAAAAATGTAGTCATTAAGATATGCCCTGCATCAAATAACAAATATAAGCCATTCAATTTATGAATTTACTTTTGTTTCAGAATTACCTCCCTTTTTACCCAAAGTCATATAAAATAACTCTTTTAACCGGTAATCAATTTTGTCATAGAATAATAGAACATTAAATGAATCCGCACGTATAATTTGAATCCTAAAATAAATCATAATAAATGCATATTCTTTTCACGTGAACTTAATTGTACTACCATATACCTTAACGTAACTTGTTCAATATTTGTTTAAGAACTATTTTGGCACATTCTACATTGGCAAAAATTATGGAAAATCTTGCACGTTTGGAGAGTAGTAGAAGATACTACTGTACATAATTCGTACACTCCTTATTTTGTTGAACGCTTTCCCTCGGGATAGCGCATGAATAACAACTAAATCGGTTATAAACATGTATATTTCTTACCTGATGTTCTACACTGAAATAAATTTAATATAACATAATGTTAATGCAATTGCTTTCATTACATGCACATAACTGCCGTCATATGCCAGGTTTATGTGAAAAGGGCATTTAAAATAAATCATTAAAGACGTTATAGTGGATTTTTTTAAAAAGTAATTTAATATAAAAAGAGGTAAGATTTCAACAAAGCAGACAGTCGATATTCAAGTGATACGATTAAAACGGAAGATATACATTGTCAAAAGTGTGTAATTTACCATTTAAAATTACATCGATCATCCCAATGCAGGTATGACGTCATGTCAGCCCTATCTTAAACATATTGTACACGTTACTGTGACTTTGCGAGTTCGTTAAGAGTTCATATTTCACCCTAGGATTACTGACAAGACGACATGTCCTTTAAACAGACTTTTCACAAAATAAAAATATCAAACTTAGCTGGGTAGTTAGTTTAGTTTATTTGCTCTTGTAAAAACCACCCAAGACTATGTATGTCAACTATATAAAGATGTGTCTTGTTCTCCCATCCTAATTTATCCTAGTTATTATAATAACTTTTTTTAAATGTTCATAAACTAATGAGTGACCAGTACATATTCGGATCAATATCGACTGATCCGGGCCGACACATTCCGTCTCAGGGGGATAGAGGTATAGAGTAATGATTCCTGAAACCGAAAATCCACATGAGGCGAAACGTGTCTATCCGGGTAAGCCTGCGCGGCATGCTTAGGCCGATCCGGGACGTTACTTTACTCAGAGTCCACAATGTTGTTGTTTTTTCGCGGGACGGCTCATATATGCTTAAAAGTACGGTAGTTCGAAACTTATTTCGACCAAGACCAGATGAGAAAGGTTGACACGAAAAAGTAATCTGATTATATACAACGTAAATGAGCCGTCCCGCAAGAAAACAAACATTGTGGACTTTGCATTTTCACTCACATTCGTCTTATTCTTCATTAAAATAAAATAGAAAACGTTTCTTACAAAGACGTCCCTGTTCTTTCCTACCAGAGACACACAAATACATGTTCCTAGGAAGCTTATATTCTGGTTCTCCTCAACACGCGGATGGTTACACCCGTGCATATACCACATTAAAAGCGGACAGTTACACCCGTAACAGTACCACATTACAAGCTGACAGTTAGACCCATGCCGATACCAAATTACGAGCGGACAGTTACACTCATGCCCGTACCACATTACAATCACACAGTTAAACTCGTGCCCATACCACATTACAATAAGATAGTTACATTCGTGTCCATACCACTTTACAAGAGGACTGTAACAGCCATGCCCATACCACATTACATGCAGACAGTTACACTCGTTTAAACTCGTGCTCATACCACATAACAAGCGGACAGTTACACCCGTGCCCATATCACATTCCAAGCGGCATGTTATTCTCGTGCCCATACCTTATTACAATCGGCCAGTTACACCCGTACAAATACCTCATTACAAGTGGACTGTTATTCTCGTGGCCATACCTTATTACAATCGGACAGTTACACCCATAACCATACCACATTACAAGTGGACTGTTATTCTCGTGGCCAAACCATAATACAAGCGGACAGTTACAATCGTGCCCATACCACATTACAAGCAAACAGTTACACTCGTGCCAATACCACATTACACGCGGACAGTTAAACCCGTTCCAATACCATATTACAAGCGGACAGTTACTTTCGTGCCAATACCAAATTACAAGCGGACCTTTTATCTTGCCCATACCACACTACAAGCGGACAGTTACACTCGTGCCAATACCACATAACAAGCAGACGGTTACACTCGTTCCCATACCACACTACAAACGGACAGTTACACTCGTGCCCTTATCACATTACAAGCGGACAGTTACACCCGTGCCAATACCACATTAAAAGCGGACAGTTACACCTGTGCCTATACCACAATACAAGCGGACAGTTACACTCGTGCTCATACAACATTACACGCTGACAGTTACACTGGTTCCAATGTTATAACATAACAAGCAGATAGCTACACTCGTGCACAATGCAAGAGGACAGTTACATCCGTGCCCGTACCCCATTACAAACTGACTGTTACAACCGTGCTCATACAACATTACAAGCGGACAGTTACACCCGTGCCAATACAACATTATAAGCGGACAGTTACACCCGTGCCTATACCACAATACACGTGGACAGTTACACCCGTGTCTATACCACAATACAAGCGGACTGTTACACCAGTGCCTATACCACAATACAAGCGTACAGTTACACCAGTGCCTCTACCACAATACAAGCGGACAGTTACACAAGTGCCTATAACACAATACAAGCGGACAGTTACACCAGTGCCTCTACCACAATACACGCGGACAGTTACACCAGTGCCTATACCACAATACAAGTGGACAGTGATATCCGTGCCCGCACCACATTACAATCTGACTGTTACAACATACCATGTTACATACCACATTGCAAGCAGACAGTTACATCCGTGTCAATACCACATTACAAGCGAACAGTTTCATCCGTACCCATACCACAATACAAGTGGACAGTTACACCCGTGCCCAAAGCACATTGCAAGCAGATAGTTACATCCGTGTCAATACCACATTACAAGCGAACAGTTTCATCCGTGTCAATACCACAATACAAGTGGACAGTTAAACCCGTGCCCAAAGCACATTGCAAGCAGATAGTTATATCCGTGTCAATACCACAATACAAGCTGACAGTTACACCAGTGCCTATACCACAATACAAGTGGACAGTTACACCCGTGCCCAAAGCACATTGCAAGTGGACAGTTACATCCGTGCCCGCACCACATTACAATCCGACTGTTACATCCGTGCTCATACCACATTACAAGCAGACAGTTACACCCGTGCCCGTACCACATTGCAAGTGGACAGTTACATCCGCGCCCATACCAAATTACAAGAGAACTGTTACACCTGTGTCCATACCACATTACAAGCAGACAGTTACACCTGTTGACAGTGATTCTGCTGAGACCGTGCCAACCAGAGCTTTTACTGTTCGTTGAAGCAAAATGAAAGGAATAGCCAGATGCGACTTATTTTGTTTTGTTTTAGGAGGTTAACTAATCCTATACTTTACATGAATTAGATTCGTCTTAATTAGTACACCCTAAATCGGCAGAAGTATGAGACAAGCGAGATAGAATAAACCGGAACTTTTTGTCCTAGCAGACACGGAATATATACTGATCGTTTGTCTACCTCTTCAAATAAATACAAAATGAAATACTTGTACTGGTAATATTTTGTTGTATGAACGTTAAACAATATACGACTTTCAAATGCAGGGCCGTTAAGTATAACGTACATTAATGTTTGTTTTTAATAACATTCAATAAGCGTTTGCAATCGTTGCAACACATTATTTTCTTGATGTATCTGTTTGACATACAAATGAATCTTTTAAAACGTTTGGGTATTATTTCGGTTTATATTGAACACAATGAAAATATCCTACGTTGAGCAAAGTCTTTTATTTCCACAATGTTGAAAATCTGATGTTGCTGAGACGTCAATGTGCGTTTACATCAGAATAAGAAATTGAATACATACATTCATTTTATTAGCATCAGCAAAGTACATTGCCTTTAGCCATTTACAATCGAAATATGGCAAAGACAGCAAAGTTAATACATAGTTAATAAATGCGAGTAACAAATAAACAAAAGAGAACAAAAAAAATACATGATGATGAATTGATAAGTTAACCGTTTCCCTAATTATTTCTTTAAGAACACATTTTCAAAAAGAGGTGTTATACAATTTACAACAAACTTTTGTATTAAAAAGGCCTCTACTAAAATGTTGGTGTTAGTTTTAATGCTTAATTGCAATTAAATATAAATTGGTTTAATATGTAATAATTATTATATCCGTAATTGTTATCCAATTAAGGAAGATTCTAGTTATTCTTCCTTCGTCCTACCCTTTTTTCTTTACTTATCCTTTAATTTTCAGAGAGAATGCAACCCTTTTCGACAGCAAAGGGACGAATAAGGTCATTGTTATAAAAAGATCCATGTCTTTATTTGTATTTTATGCTATAAGCATATTGTTTGTTTAACGCAATAAAATATTTGTATTGTATTGTATAAAGTTGAAATTATCATTTGTTTCCATTCTACAAAATGGGTGTCAACTCGGTTAATGAGACTAAATATGTTTGAATACTTCATAGAGTTTTCGGAATTATCAAAGAAAGCCAACACGTTTTACCAAGTTCAGGTAAAACATTCAGTTGGTCTTTTCTAAACCGAATGTTCACGTAGGTCGCTTTTTCACTTCAACCTTTCATTTTACACATATAGACTCACTTTGACGATGGATAATTATTTCACAAATTGCTCGCCAATAAATTAATAAAATGTTGCACGGCGAGTGTAAACAATCCTGTTGCAAAGGCAGAACAGCAGGGAGTTTACAGGTCATCAAAATCAACTGTTGCAGCACTGTTTTATTTGTAAGGGTTAATATTGTCATAAAAACCACGTTGTGTTATTTCGTAAAACAAATCAAAATTTTGATGCATTTAAAATTAGGTCATAATAAAATGTATTTACTCAAACGTAAGGACCACCTGACCAAGCCTGCTTAATATGAGGGATACCAGACTTACAGCGTCCTAGGAAATACCAACATGTTGATACATAAACTCCATGTCATTGATGTTCATGGATTTCGATATTTTACAGAAATGAGAAGCAGTAATTAGTTCTTTGAGTGAATTACAAACACAACAAGAAATTTATTTTTAGAAACATATTTGGAAAAGGACAGCTCTTTTTAGACACATAAATGTTTATTTTATAGAACAGAAGCTTTATTTATAGACCTAAACACATATGATTCATTTTCATACTATAACGTACATAATACTTTAAACCTATAACATGCTCCAATGATTCAAATCACGTTTAACCAATGTTCAGGTATTTGTTTTTGTAAACATTTATAGATATATACAGAACAGAACAGAACAGAACAGAAGTTTATTCATAAGACTTGAACACATATGGTTCATCGTCAAAACATTTACAATATACACATGCATACGAAACAAAATAGTCATACAGTTTAACAAAATACTATTTTGAAAGAATAATGCTCTTCACAAGAAGGCGGAAATAATGTTTGAAATGAGCGGAATATATAAGTATGCAGATATTCGGATAAAGCGCTGGGTGCAATGTTTTCATGCCATGTTAAGCAATAATCTCAACAGGAAAAGGAGCCATAACTCTCAACGTCTAATCATTTACTACATTAAGTGCACTTATTATTTTGTGGTTAGCTTTGGTATAGTATATTTCAATTGCATTTAAAACATTTAGATATGATGAGTTTAACATAGAAATGAATGCGTACATATTAGGATTTCTGTAATACATTTGATGTTCAATGATTTATAACGGACAAGCATCTAAGTTTTATTCAGGTAATTGGCTGAAAGATGTCTTTTTCACAGGCGTAAAAAGCTCCCGCTTTCGAGAAAACCCCTTTCTGCGTTTTTTTGTATTGATTTACTCATATATAGATTGATTTACGCGGAGTAAAACAGAGAGTGAAGGGTTAGCAGTGTCTACAGTTTTGACCCCGTTTAGCAAATTTTCTAAAGAAACACCATCAAACGGGAGCCGACTTTTCCGCAAAGCATGACGTGACGTAGTACCAGGCGGCTTTTTTCATTGAAGATGATGATACAGTTATCCATTTGTTTAATTTGCATATATATGAATCAACCAATCAGGCTTAATCACTTGCTTACTAATCAAATATAAGTAGGAGAATTTTAACTTGTTATTAATAATTGATTATACGAAGCTTTAGAGTGATTACATTATTGTCATTATGGATTACGTGCCTTTCAAGGATTACTTTTCTCTCTCCGATGTGGCTTGGAATTCGGATTTACTGGGTGATCTAGATCGGATAATGAGCCCGCCTCAGTGTGTCTATAGTTTGATTAGCAGTGACAATGATACCGGTGAACGTGAACTACCTCTGAATGGACTTAAGTTTGATCCTTTAGACGATGTACGCTGTAACTCCTATGAAGATTTCAAACGAAATGGCGTAGAAGCTGATCTTGATGAGATCGACCAATACCAACACCAGCTCCGCGAGGTTCGAACCTTGACAGACGCCGGCACCAACCCCGCCCTGGCCTATTACATTAACAAACAGCGTAAGAACAAACATATTAAGAAGGTGTGTGTATTCTGCAAGAATAATGGCGAACTTCCGTCCGTGTATAACAGCCATGTACTGAAAGACGCAGACGGAAAGGTCACGTGTCCCATACTACGTAAATACATCTGCCCGTTGTGTGGAACACATGGCGATACCGCCCATACTATCAGCTACTGTCCGCAAAACATCAACGGTGCTAGCGCCGGACTGCTTCTCTTCCAGAACTCTAATAGAGATTCTGCAGGTCGACTTAAAGTGAGGAAATAAACATTCCTGGAAAAACTGTGTATGCCGTAAAAATCATAAACCGCTCAAAAAGTGCTAAACAAATGTACTAAAAATGAAGGACTTACCACTATATGTATCAAGCAAGTACATTAGGTAATAAAGACGATCTATACGAACGGAAGAATTGCAAAGAATGATATTTCTGAGAACTTTAGAAAAGCCCTTACCCTGAACGACTTTTGTAATTATTTTAAGGGGAGATGTATTGTAAATGTTCAACCTTTTCTATGTTTTCAATTGCTTTACGAAATAAAAGATCCTCTATTCTAGTCATGACTTATCTTGATAAAGTCGACTTTGTAGCAATTACATTTTGAGAAAAGGAGAAAATATGTTTAAATTTGTTTTACCTTTACTGTCAATATATCCTTTATTCTAGTCTTGACTTATCCCGATAAATTCGACTATGTAGTAGATACATCTTGAAAGTATTGCGAGAAAAGGCGAAAATATGGTTAAATTTGTTTTACCTTTACTGTCAATGTGTTCTAGTCATCTCTCGGATATGAAATGTTCCACGTGCATTTGCAACAGACACGTCTCTAAATACCCGTCATTTTACTTATCTAAGGGTGATTAAATACAGGGAACAAATACAGTGCTGCTATCATTTACAGTAATTAATGCTTAATATATTTTGAAAAAGTATTAAATGTAAATTTGTGTTGATGTGAATACTATTTTATGTTTGCGAATGGATAGAATGTAAGTCATATGAATTAAATACAACTGTATAAATGTTTATTTGCTCTGTAAATAAAATATATAAATATCTTTTCATGTTACGTTCTCTTGACATAAATGGCGATTTAAGACGACTTAATCCCTCCATCAATATCTCCTTTTCCAACATGTAACTATTTCAAAGCAACTTTCAATAAAGTATTTCAGAACTTCATTGATAAAGAATCATTCAATATTTAGAAAAATTATCCATTTACTTCATACAACAAATCTGCAGTAGGCAACTTTGAAATCATTTAGGCAAACATATAGAAAATCTCTAGAAATGAAAACATAACTTTTGGATAGAGTAACATTGTGACACAAGGTGAAAAAACCCTCATTATGACACATTTCTACTTTTGCCATACTCCTTGCAAACGTCGTCAGATCCAGTGGGAAAGTTGATAAGAATGAAATGTGAAACACAACTGGGTATCCTTCTATCGTTTCCGAGTATTCGGTTTCTTGAATTACGAACCAATTAATCGTATAACAAACGGTTATCCGAGTACCTGAAAATGACCTTATTGTAAGCAGGTGTTATTTCGAAGTATTTTTGCTGAGGAATAAGTATTTATTTCTCTGAATATATAGGGTGTCTTAATATAAATATTAAAGGTGCCAAGTTGGTTCAAATGACTTTCAGCCTCTTCAGCAGGAAATGCGCGTAAACATTTTAGTAAAAGATTCTATTCTAAACTCCCCATTTTTGCACGTCTGGAAGAAAAAATAAGTATATTTTATCATTTTCCCTGAAGGTGGATAAAAACGTATCTGCAGCAGACATCTTTCGAAAACATATATTTTCCCCGGAAAAATGGAAATTGCTCAATTTGTCATTTTTCAACAATATGATCAACTAAGCTTTCCGATTGTAAAATTGCTTTTGTTTCTTCTGTAATCCTTTATCATATGCTGATAACTTCCAACACCACAGTCCACTACAGCAGACGTTTTTAAGAATATTGATCATTCAATATTTATTCATTGGAAAGGAATACATGAACGATGACCAATTAAATCCTACAAATACAAGATGTTCACCATCATCATTATCAGTTATATCCAAATAATTTACAAAGCAGATGATGCAAAAATCAATCGCGATATAAAAATGTAGTCATTAAGATATGCCCTGCATCAAATAACAAATATAAGCCATTCAATTTATGAATTTACTTTTGTTTCAGAATTACCTCCCTTTTTACCCAAAGTCATATAAAATAACTCTTTTAACCGGTAATCAATTTTGTCATAGAATAATAGAACATTAAATGAATCCGCACGTATAATTTGAATCCTAAAATAAATCATAATAAATGCATATTTTTTTCACGTGAACTTAATTGTACTACCATATACCTTAATGTAACTTGTTCAATATTTGTTTAAGAACTATTTTGGCACATTCTACATTGGCAAAAATTATGGAAAATCTTGCACGTTTGGAGAGTAGTAGAAGATACTACTGTACATAATTCGTACACTCCTTATTTTGTTGAACGCTTTCCCTCGGGATAGCGCATGAATAACAACTAAATCGGTTATAAACATGTATATTTCTTACCTGATGTTCTACACTGAAATAAATTTAATATAACATAATGTTAATGCAATTGCTTTCATTACATGCACATAACTGCCGTCATATGCCAGGTTTATGTGAAAAGGGCATTTAAAATAAATCATTAAAGACGTTATAGTGGATTTTTTTAAAAAGTAATTTAATATAAAAAGAGGTAAGATTTCAACAAAGCAGACAGTCGATATTCAAGTGATACGATTAAAACGGAAGATATACATTGTCAAAAGTGTGTAATTTACCATTTAAAATTACATCGATCATCCCAATGCAGGTATGGCGTCATGTCAGCCCTATCTTAAACATATTGTACACGTTACTGTGACTTTGCGAGTTCGTTAAAAGTTCATATTTCACCCTAGGATTACTGACAAGACGACATGTCCTTTAAACAGACTTTTCACAAAATAAAAATATCAAACTTAGCTGGGTAGTTAGTTTAGTTTATTTGCTCTTGTAAAAACCACCCAAGACTATGTATGTCAACTATATAAAGATGTGTCTTGTTCTCCCATCCTAATTTATCCTAGTTATTATAATAACTTTTTTTAAATGTTCATAAACTTATGAGTGACCAGTACATATTCGGATCAATATCGACTGATCCGGGCCGACACATTCCGTCTCAGGGGGATAGAGGTATAGAGTAATGATTCCTGAAACCGAAAATCCACATGAGGCGAAACGTGTCTATCCGGGTAAGCCTGCGCGGCATGCTTAGGCCGATCCGGGACGTTACTTTACTCAGAGTCCACAATGTTGTTGTTTTTTCGCGGGACGGCTCATATATGCTTAAAAGTACGGTAGTTCGAAACTTATTTCGACCAAGACCAGATGAGAAAGGTTGACACGAAAAAGTAATCTGATTATATACAACGTAAATGAGCCGTCCCGCAAGAAAACAAACATTGTGGACTTTGCATTTTCACTCACATTCGTCTTATTCTTCATTAAAATAAAATAGAAAACGTTTCTTACAAAGACGTCCCTGTTCTTTCCTACCAGAGACACACAAATACATGTTCCTAGGAAGCTTATATTCTGGTTCTCCTCAACACGCGGATGGTTACACCCGTGCATATACCACATTAAAAGCGGACAGTTACACCCGTAACAGTACCACATTACAAGCTGACAGTTAGACCCATGCCGATACCAAATTACGAGCGGACAGTTACACCCATGCCCGTACCACATTACAATCACACAGTTAAACTCGTGCCCATACCACATTACAATAAGATAGTTACATTCGTGTCCATACCACTTTACAAGAGGACTGTAACAGCCATGCCCATACCACATTACATGCAGACAGTTACACTCGTTTAAACTCGTGCTTATACCACATAACAAGCGGACAGTTACACCCGTGCCCATATCACATTCCAAGCGGACTGTTATTCTCGTGCCCATACCTTATTACAATCGGCCAGTTACACCCGTACAAATACCTCATTACAAGTGGACTGTTATTCTCGTGGCCATACCTTATTACAATCGGACAGTTACACCCATAACCATACCACATTACAAGTGGACTGTTATTCTCGTGGCCAAACCATAATACAAGCGGACAGTTACAATCGTGCCCATACCACATTACAAGCAAACAGTTACACTCGTGCCAATACCACATTACACGCGGACAGTTAAACCCCGTTCCAATACCATATTACAAGCGGACAGTTACTTTCGTGCCAATACCAAATTACAAGCGGACCTTTTATCTTGCCCATACCACACTACAAGCGGACAGTTACACTCGTGCCAATACCACATAACAAGCAGACGGTTACACTCGTTCCCATACCACACTACAAACGGACAGTTACACTCGTGCCCTTATCACATTACAAGCGGACAGTTACACCCGTGCCAATACCACATTAAAAGCGGACATTTACACCTGTGCCTATACCACAATACAAGCGGACAGTTACACTCGTGCCCATACAACATTACACGCTGACAGTTACACTGGTTCCAATGTTATAACATAACAAGCAGATAGCTACACTCGTGCACAATGCAAGAGGACAGTTACATCCGTGCCCGTACCCCATTACAAACTGACTGTTACAACCGTGCTCATACACCATTACAAGCGGACAGTTACACCCGTGCCAATACAACATTATAAGCGGACAGTTACACCCGTGCCTATACCACAATACACGTGGACAGTTACACCCGTGTCTATACCACAATACAAGCGGACTGTTACACCAGTGCCTATACCACAATACAAGCGTACAGTTACACCAGTGCCTCTACCACAATACAAGCGGACAGTTACACAAGTGCCTATAACACAATACAAGCGGACAGTTACACCAGTGCCTCTACCACAATACACGCGGACAGTTACACCAGTGCCTATACCACAATACAAGTGGACAGTGATATCCGTGCCCGCACCACATTACAATCTGACTGTTACAACATACCATGTTACATACCACATTGCAAGCAGACAGTTACATCCGTGTCAATACCACATTACAAGCGAACAGTTTCATCCGTACCCATACCACAATACAAGTGGACAGTTACACCCGTGCCCAAAGCACATTGCAAGCAGATAGTTACATCCGTGTCAATACCACATTACAAGCGAACAGTTTCATCCGTGTCAATACCACAATACAAGTGGACAGTTAAACCCGTGCCCAAAGCACATTGCAAGCAGATAGTTACATCCGTGTCAATACCACAATACAAGCTGACAGTTACACCAGTGCCTATACCACAATACAAGTGGACAGTTACACCCGTGCCCAAAGCACATTGCAAGTGGACAGTTACATCCGTGCCCGCACCACATTACAATCCGACTGTTACATCCGTGCTCATACCACATTACAAGCAGACAGTTACACCCGTGCCCGTACCACATTGCAAGTGGACAGTTACATCCGTGCTCGTACCACATTGCAAGTGGACAGTTACATCCGCGCCCATACCAAATTACAAGAGAACTGTTACACCTGTGTCCATACCACATTACAAGCAGACAGTTACACCTGTGGACAGTGATTCTGCTGAGACCGTGCCAACCAGAGCTTTTACTGTTCGTTGAAGCAAAAGGAAAGGAATAGCCAGATGCGACTTATTTTGTTTTGTTTTAAGAGGTTAACTAATCCTATACTTTACATGAATTAGATTCGTCTTAATTAGTACACCCTAAATCGGCAGAAGTATGAGACAAGCGAGATAGAATAAACCGGAACTTTTTGTCCTAGCAGACACGGAATATATACTGATCGTTTGTCTACCTCTTCAAATAAATACAAAATGAAATACTTGTACTGGTAATATTTTGTTGTATGAACGTTAAACAATATACGACTTTCAAATGCAGGGCCGTTAAGTATAACGTACATTAATGTTTGTTTTTAATAACATTCAATGAGCGTTTGCAATCGTTGCAACACATTATTTTCTTGATGTATCTGTTTGACATACAAATGAATCTTTTAAAACGTTTGGGTATTATTTCGGTTTATATTGAACACAATGAAAATATCCTACGTTGAGCAAAGTCTTTTATTTCCACAATGTTGAAAATCTGATGTTGCTGAGACGTCAATGTGCGTTTACATCAGAATAAGAAATTGAATACATACATTCATTTTATTAGCATCAGCAAAGTACATTGCCTTTAGCCATTTACAATCGAAATATGGCAAAGACAGCAAAGTTAATACATAGTTAATAAATGCGAGTAACAAATAAACAAAAGAGAACAAAAAAAGTACATGATGATGAATTGATAAGTTAACCGTTTCCCTAATTATTTCTTTAAGAACACATTTTCAAAAAGAGGTGTTATACAATTTACAACAAACTTTTGTATTAAAAAGGCCTCTACTAAAATGTTGGTGTTAGTTTTAATGCTTAATTGCAATTAAATATAAATTGGTTTAATATGTAATAATTATTATATCCGTAATTGTTATCCAATTAAGGAAGATTCTAGTTATTCTTCCTTCGTCCTACCCTTTTTTCTTTACTTATCCTTTAATTTTCAGAGAGAATGCAACCCTTTTCGACAGCAAAGGGACGAATAAGGTCATTGTTATAAAGTTGAAATTATCATTTGTTTCCATTCTACAAAATGGGTGTCAACTCGGTTAATGAGACTAAATATGTTTGAATACTTCATAGAGTTTCCGGAATTATCAAAGAAAGCCAACACGTTTTACCAAGTTCAGGTAAAACATTCAGTTGGTCTTTTCTAAACCGAATGTTCACGTAGGTCGCTTTCTCACTTCAACCTTTCATTTTACACATATAGACTCACTTTGACGATGGATAATTATTTCACAAATTGCTCGCCAATAAATTAATAAAATGTTGCACGGCGAGTGTAAAAAATCCTGTTGCAAACGCAGAACAGCAGGGAGTTTACAGGTCATCAAAATCAACTGTTGCAGCACTGTTTTATTTGCAAGGGTTAATATTGTCATAAAAACCACGTTGTGTTATTTCGTAAAACAAATCAAAATTTTGATGCAATTACAATTAGGTCATAATAAAATGTATTTACTCAAACGTAAGGACCACTTGACCAAGCCTGCTTAATATGAGGGATACCAGACTTACAGCGTCCTAGGAAATACCAACATGTTGATACATAAACTCCATGTCATTGATGTTCATGGATTTCGATATTTTACAGAAATGAGAAGCAGTAATTAGTTCTTTGAGTGAATTACAAACACAACAAGAAATTTATTTTTAGAAACATATTTGGAAAAGGACAGCTCTTTTTAGACACATAAATGTTTATTTTATAGAACAGAAGCTTTATTTATAGACCTAAACACATATGATTCATCTTCATACTATAACGTACATAATACTTTAAACCTATAACATGCTCCAATGATTCAAATCACGTTTAACCAATGTTCAGGTATTTGTTTTTGTAAACATTTATAGATATATACAGAACAGAACAGAACAGAACAGAAGTTTATTCATAAGACTTGAACACATATGGTTCATCGTCAAAACATTTACAACATACACATGCATACGAAACAAAATAGTCATACAGTTTAACAAAATACTATTTTGAAAGAATAATGCTCTTCACAAGAAGGCGGAAATAATGTTTGAAATGAGCGGAATATATAAGTATGCAGATATTCGGATAAAGCGCTTGGTGCAATGTTTTCATGCCATGTTAAGCAATAATCTCAACAGGAAAAGGAGCCATAACTCTCAACGTCTAATCATTTACTACATTAAGTACACTTATTATTTTGTGGTTAGCTTTGGTATAGTATATTTCAATTTCATTTAAAACATTTAGATATGATGAGTTTAACATAGAAATGAATGCGTACATATTAGGATTTCTGTAATACATTTGATGTTCAATGATTTATAACGGACAAGCATCTAAGTTTTATTCAGGTAATTGGCTGAAAGATGTCTTTTTCACAGGCGTAAAAAGCTCCCGCTTTCGAGAAAACCCCTTTCTGCGTTTTTTTGTATTGATTTACTCATATATAGATAGATTTACGCGGAGTAAAACAGAGAGTGAAGGGTTAGCAGTGTCTACAGTTTTGACCCCGTTTAGCAAATTTTCTAAAGAAACACCATCAAACGGGAGCCGACTTTCCCGCAAAGCATGACGTGACGTAGTACCAGGCGGCTTTTTTCATTGAAGATGATGATACAGTTATCCATTTGTTTAATTTGCATATATATGAATCAACCAATCAGGCTTAATCACTTGCTTACTAATCAAATATAAGTAGGAGAATTTTAACTTGTTATTAATAATTGATTATACGAAGCTTTAGAGTGATTACATTATTGTCATTATGGATTACGTGCCTTTCAAGGATTACTTTTCTCTCTCCGATGTGGCTTGGAATTCGGATTTACTGGGTGATCTAGATCGGATAATGAGCCCGCCTCAGTGTGTCTATAGTTTGATTAGCAGTGACAATGATACCGGTGAACGTGAACTACCTCTGAATGGACTTAAGTTTGATCCTTTAGACGATGTACGCTGTAACTCCTATGAAGATTTCAAACGAAATGGCGTAGAAGCTGATCTTGATGAGATCGACCAATACCAACACCAGCTCCGCGAGGTTCGAACCTTGACAGACGCCGGCACCAACCCCGCCCTGGCCTATTACATTAACAAACAGCGTAAGAACAAACATATTAAGAAGGTGTGTGTATTCTGCAAGAATAATGGCGAACTTCCGTCCGTGTATAACAGCCATGTACTGAAAGACGCAGACGGAAAGGTCACGTGTCCCATACTACGTAAATACATCTGCCCGTTGTGTGGAACACATGGCGATACCGCCCATACTATCAGCTACTGTCCGCAAAACATCAACGGTGCTAGCGCCGGACTGCTTCTCTTCCAGAACTCTAATAGAGATTCTGCAGGTCGACTTAAAGTGAGGAAATAAACATTCCTGGAAAAACTGTGTATGCCGTAAAAATCATAAACCGCTCAAAAAGTGCTAAACAAATGTACTAAAAATGAAGGACTTACCACTATATGTATCAAGCAAGTACATTAGGTAATAAAGACGATCTATACGAACGGAAGAATTGCAAAGAATGATATTTCTGAGAACTTTAGAAAAGCCCTTACCCTGAACGACTTTTGTAATTATTTTAAGGGGAGATGTATTGTAAATGTTCAACCTTTTCTATGTTTTCAATTGCTTTACGAAATAAAAGATCCTCTATTCTAGTCATGACTTATCTTGATAAAGTCGACTTTGTAGCAATTACATTTTGAGAAAAGGAGAAAATATGTTTAAATTTGTTTTACCTTTACTGTCAATATATCCTTTATTCTAGTCTTGACTTATCCCGATAAATTCGACTATGTAGTAGATACATCTTGAAAGTATTGCGAGAAAAGGCGAAAATATGGTTAAATTTGTTTTACCTTTACTGTCAATGTGTTCTAGTCATCTCTCGGATATGAAATGTTCCACGTGCATTTGCAACAGACACGTCTCTAAATACCCGTCATTTTACTTATCTAAGGGTGATTAAATACAGGGAACAAATACAGTGCTGCTATCATTTACAGTAATTAATGCTTAATATATTTTGAAAAAGTATTAAATGTAAATTTGTGTTGATGTGAATACTATTTTATGTTTGCGAATGGATAGAATGTAAGTCATATGAATTAAATACAACTGTATAAATGTTTATTTGCTCTGTAAATAAAATATATAAATATCTTTTCATGTTACGTTCTCTTGACATAAATGGCGATTTAAGACGACTTAATCCCTCCATCAATATCTCCTTTTCCAACATGTAACTATTTCAAAGCAACTTTCAATAAAGTATTTCAGAACGTCATTGATAAAGAATCATTCAATATTTAGAAAAAATATCCATTTACTTCATACAACAAATCTGCAGTAGGCAACTTTGAAATCATTTAGGCAAACATATAGAAAATCTCTAGAAATGAAAACATAACTTTTGGATAGAGTAACATTGTGACACAAGGTGAAAAAACCCTCATTATGACACATTTCTACTTTTGCCATACTCCTTGCAAACGTCGTCAGATCCAGTGGGAAAGTTGATAAGAATGAAATGTGAAACACAACTGGGTATCCTTCTATCGTTTCCGAGTATTCGGTTTCTTGAATTACGAACCAATTAATCGTATAACAAACGGTTATCCGAGTACCTGAAAATGACCTTATTGTAAGCAGGTGTTATTTCGAAGTATTTTGGCTGAGGAATAAGTATTTATTTCTCTGAATATATAGGGTGTCTTAATATAAATATTAAAGGTGCCAAGTTGGTTCAAATGACTTTCAGCCTCTTCAGCAGGAAATGCGCGTAAACATTTTAGTAAAAGATTCTATTCTAAACTCCCCATTTTTGCACGTCTGGAAGAAAAAATAAGTATATTTTATCATTTTCCCTGAAGGTGGATAAAAACGTATCTGCAGCAGACATCTTTCGAAAACATATATTTTCCCCGGAAAAATGGAAATTGCTCAATTTGTCATTTTTCAACAATATGATCAACTAAGCTTTCCGATTGTAAAATTGCTTTTGTTTCTTCTGTAATCCTTTATCATATGCTGATAACTTCCAACACCACAGTCCACTACAGCAGACGTTTTTAAGAATATTGATCATTCAATATTTATTCATTGGAAAGGAATACATGAACGATGACCAATTAAATCCTACAAATACAAGATGTTCACCATCATCATTATCAGTTATATCCAAATAATTTACAAAGCAGATGATGCAAAAATCAATCGCGATATAAAAATGTAGTCATTAAGATATGCCCTGCATCAAATAACAAATATAAGCCATTCAATTTATGAATTTACTTTTGTTTCAGAATTACCTCCCTTTTTACCCAAAGTCATATAAAATAACTCTTTTAACATGTAATAAATTTTGTCATAGAATAATAGAACATTAAATGAATCCGCACGTATAATTTGAATCCTAAAATAAATCATAATAAATGCATATTTTTTTCACGTGAACTTAATTGTACTACCATATACCTTAATGTA
Organism: Serripes groenlandicus; assembly: GCA_031761405.1. NCBI lineage: Eukaryota > Metazoa > Mollusca > Bivalvia > Cardiida > Cardiidae > Serripes > Serripes groenlandicus. Next base: position 134,902,469 of record JASEVX010000003.1, on the reverse strand, counting down.
ACTTGTTCAATATTTGTTTAAGAACTATTTTGGCACATTCTACATTGGCAAAAATTATGGAAAATCTTGCACGTTTGGAGAGTAGTAGAAGATACTACTGTACATAATTCGTACACTCCTTATTTTGTTGAACGCTTTCCCTCGGGATAGCGCATGAATAACAACTAAATCGGTTATAAACATGTATATTTCTTACCTGATGTTCTACACTGAAATAAATTTAATATAACATAATGTTAACGCAATTGCTTTCATTACATGCACATAACTGCCGTCATATGCCAGGTTTATGTGAAAAGGGCATTTAAAATAAATCATTAAAGACGTTATAGTGGATTTTTTTAAAAAGTAATTTAATATAAAAAGAGGTAAGATTTCAACAAAGCAGACAGTCGATATTCAAGTGATACGATTAAAACGGAAGATATACATTGTCAAAAGTGTGTAATTTACCATTTAAAATTACATCGATCATCCCAATGCATGTATGACGTCATGTCAGCCCTATCTTAAACATATTGTACACGTTACTGTGACTTTGCGAGTTCGTTAAAAGTTCATATTTCACCCTAGGATTACTGACAAGACGACATGTCCTTTAAACAGACTTTTCACAAAATAAAAATATCAAACTTAGCTGGGTAGTTAGTTTAGTTTATTTGCTCTTGTAAAAACCACCCAAGACTATGTATGTCAACTATATAAAGATGTGTCTTGTTCTCCCATCCTAATTTATCCTAGTTATTATAATAACTTTTTTTAAATGTTCATAAACTTATGAGTGACCAGTACATATTCGGATCAATATCGACTGATCCGGGCCGACACATTCCGTCTCAGGGGGATAGAGGTATAGAGTAATGATTCCTGAAACCGAAAATCCACATGAGGCGAAACGTGTCTATCCGGGTAAGCCTGCGCGGCATGCTTAGGCCGATCCGGGACGTTACTTTACTCAGAGTCCACAATGTTGTTGTTTTTTCGCGGGACGGCTCATATATGCTTAAAAGTACGGTAGTTCGAAACTTATTTCGACCAAGACCAGATGAGAAAGGTTGACACGAAAAAGTAATCTGATTATATACAACGTAAATGAGCCGTCCCGCAAGAAAACAAACATTGTGGACTTTGCATTTTCACTCACATTCGTCTTATTCTTCATTAAAATAAAATAGAAAACGTTTCTTACAAAGACGTCCCTGTTCTTTCCTACCAGAGACACACAAATACATGTTCCTAGGAAGCTTATATTCTGGTTCTCCTCAACACGCGGATGGTTACACCCGTGCATATACCACATTAAAAGCGGACAGTTACACCCGTAACAGTACCACATTACAAGCTGACAGTTAGACCCATGCCGATACCAAATTACGAGCGGACAGTTACACCCATGCCCGTACCACATTACAATCACACAGTTAAACTCGTGCCCATACCACATTACAATAAGATAGTTACATTCGTGTCCATACCACTTTACAAGAGGACTGTAACAGCCATGCCCATACCACATTACATGCAGACAGTTACACTCGTTTAAACTCGTGCTTATACCACATAACAAGCGGACAGTTACACCCGTGCCCATATCACATTCCAAGCGGACTGTTATTCTCGTGCCCATACCTTATTACAATCGGCCAGTTACACCCGTACAAATACCTCATTACAAGTGGACTGTTATTCTCGTGGCCATACCTTATTACAATCGGACAGTTACACCCATAACCATACCACATTACAAGTGGACTGTTATTCTCGTGGCCAAACCATAATACAAGCGGACAGTTACAATCGTGCCCATACCACATTACAAGCAAACAGTTACACTCGTGCCAATACCACATTACACGCGGACAGTTAAACCCCGTTCCAATACCATATTACAAGCGGACAGTTACTTTCGTGCCAATACCAAATTACAAGCGGACCTTTTATCTTGCCCATACCACACTACAAGCGGACAGTTACACTCGTGCCAATACCACATAACAAGCAGACGGTTACACTCGTTCCCATACCACACTACAAACGGACAGTTACACTCGTGCCCTTATCACATTACAAGCGGACAGTTACACCCGTGCCAATACCACATTAAAAGCGGACATTTACACCTGTGCCTATACCACAATACAAGCGGACAGTTACACTCGTGCCCATACAACATTACACGCTGACAGTTACACTGGTTCCAATGTTATAACATAACAAGCAGATAGCTACACTCGTGCACAATGCAAGAGGACAGTTACATCCGTGCCCGTACCCCATTACAAACTGACTGTTACAACCGTGCTCATACACCATTACAAGCGGACAGTTACACCCGTGCCAATACAACATTATAAGCGGACAGTTACACCCGTGCCTATACCACAATACACGTGGACAGTTACACCCGTGTCTATACCACAATACAAGCGGACTGTTACACCAGTGCCTATACCACAATACAAGCGTACAGTTACACCAGTGCCTCTACCACAATACAAGCGGACAGTTACACAAGTGCCTATAACACAATACAAGCGGACAGTTACACCAGTGCCTCTACCACAATACACGCGGACAGTTACACCAGTGCCTATACCACAATACAAGTGGACAGTGATATCCGTGCCCGCACCACATTACAATCTGACTGTTACAACATACCATGTTACATACCACATTGCAAGCAGACAGTTACATCCGTGTCAATACCACATTACAAGCGAACAGTTTCATCCGTACCCATACCACAATACAAGTGGACAGTTACACCCGTGCCCAAAGCACATTGCAAGCAGATAGTTACATCCGTGTCAATACCACATTACAAGCGAACAGTTTCATCCGTGTCAATACCACAATACAAGTGGACAGTTAAACCCGTGCCCAAAGCACATTGCAAGCAGATAGTTACATCCGTGTCAATACCACAATACAAGCTGACAGTTACACCAGTGCCTATACCACAATACAAGTGGACAGTTACACCCGTGCCCAAAGCACATTGCAAGTGGACAGTTACATCCGTGCCCGCACCACATTACAATCCGACTGTTACATCCGTGCTCATACCACATTACAAGCAGACAGTTACACCCGTGCCCGTACCACATTGCAAGTGGACAGTTACATCCGTGCTCGTACCACATTGCAAGTGGACAGTTACATCCGCGCCCATACCAAATTACAAGAGAACTGTTACACCTGTGTCCATACCACATTACAAGCAGACAGTTACACCTGTGGACAGTGATTCTGCTGAGACCGTGCCAACCAGAGCTTTTACTGTTCGTTGAAGCAAAAGGAAAGGAATAGCCAGATGCGACTTATTTTGTTTTGTTTTAAGAGGTTAACTAATCCTATACTTTACATGAATTAGATTCGTCTTAATTAGTACACCCTAAATCGGCAGAAGTATGAGACAAGCGAGATAGAATAAACCGGAACTTTTTGTCCTAGCAGACACGGAATATATACTGATCGTTTGTCTACCTCTTCAAATAAATACAAAATGAAATACTTGTACTGGTAATATTTTGTTGTATGAACGTTAAACAATATACGACTTTCAAATGCAGGGCCGTTAAGTATAACGTACATTAATGTTTGTTTTTAATAACATTCAATGAGCGTTTGCAATCGTTGCAACACATTATTTTCTTGATGTATCTGTTTGACATACAAATGAATCTTTTAAAACGTTTGGGTATTATTTCGGTTTATATTGAACACAATGAAAATATCCTACGTTGAGCAAAGTCTTTTATTTCCACAATGTTGAAAATCTGATGTTGCTGAGACGTCAATGTGCGTTTACATCAGAATAAGAAATTGAATACATACATTCATTTTATTAGCATCAGCAAAGTACATTGCCTTTAGCCATTTACAATCGAAATATGGCAAAGACAGCAAAGTTAATACATAGTTAATAAATGCGAGTAACAAATAAACAAAAGAGAACAAAAAAAGTACATGATGATGAATTGATAAGTTAACCGTTTCCCTAATTATTTCTTTAAGAACACATTTTCAAAAAGAGGTGTTATACAATTTACAACAAACTTTTGTATTAAAAAGGCCTCTACTAAAATGTTGGTGTTAGTTTTAATGCTTAATTGCAATTAAATATAAATTGGTTTAATATGTAATAATTATTATATCCGTAATTGTTATCCAATTAAGGAAGATTCTAGTTATTCTTCCTTCGTCCTACCCTTTTTTCTTTACTTATCCTTTAATTTTCAGAGAGAATGCAACCCTTTTCGACAGCAAAGGGACGAATAAGGTCATTGTTATAAAGTTGAAATTATCATTTGTTTCCATTCTACAAAATGGGTGTCAACTCGGTTAATGAGACTAAATATGTTTGAATACTTCATAGAGTTTCCGGAATTATCAAAGAAAGCCAACACGTTTTACCAAGTTCAGGTAAAACATTCAGTTGGTCTTTTCTAAACCGAATGTTCACGTAGGTCGCTTTCTCACTTCAACCTTTCATTTTACACATATAGACTCACTTTGACGATGGATAATTATTTCACAAATTGCTCGCCAATAAATTAATAAAATGTTGCACGGCGAGTGTAAAAAATCCTGTTGCAAACGCAGAACAGCAGGGAGTTTACAGGTCATCAAAATCAACTGTTGCAGCACTGTTTTATTTGCAAGGGTTAATATTGTCATAAAAACCACGTTGTGTTATTTCGTAAAACAAATCAAAATTTTGATGCAATTACAATTAGGTCATAATAAAATGTATTTACTCAAACGTAAGGACCACTTGACCAAGCCTGCTTAATATGAGGGATACCAGACTTACAGCGTCCTAGGAAATACCAACATGTTGATACATAAACTCCATGTCATTGATGTTCATGGATTTCGATATTTTACAGAAATGAGAAGCAGTAATTAGTTCTTTGAGTGAATTACAAACACAACAAGAAATTTATTTTTAGAAACATATTTGGAAAAGGACAGCTCTTTTTAGACACATAAATGTTTATTTTATAGAACAGAAGCTTTATTTATAGACCTAAACACATATGATTCATCTTCATACTATAACGTACATAATACTTTAAACCTATAACATGCTCCAATGATTCAAATCACGTTTAACCAATGTTCAGGTATTTGTTTTTGTAAACATTTATAGATATATACAGAACAGAACAGAACAGAACAGAAGTTTATTCATAAGACTTGAACACATATGGTTCATCGTCAAAACATTTACAACATACACATGCATACGAAACAAAATAGTCATACAGTTTAACAAAATACTATTTTGAAAGAATAATGCTCTTCACAAGAAGGCGGAAATAATGTTTGAAATGAGCGGAATATATAAGTATGCAGATATTCGGATAAAGCGCTTGGTGCAATGTTTTCATGCCATGTTAAGCAATAATCTCAACAGGAAAAGGAGCCATAACTCTCAACGTCTAATCATTTACTACATTAAGTACACTTATTATTTTGTGGTTAGCTTTGGTATAGTATATTTCAATTTCATTTAAAACATTTAGATATGATGAGTTTAACATAGAAATGAATGCGTACATATTAGGATTTCTGTAATACATTTGATGTTCAATGATTTATAACGGACAAGCATCTAAGTTTTATTCAGGTAATTGGCTGAAAGATGTCTTTTTCACAGGCGTAAAAAGCTCCCGCTTTCGAGAAAACCCCTTTCTGCGTTTTTTTGTATTGATTTACTCATATATAGATAGATTTACGCGGAGTAAAACAGAGAGTGAAGGGTTAGCAGTGTCTACAGTTTTGACCCCGTTTAGCAAATTTTCTAAAGAAACACCATCAAACGGGAGCCGACTTTCCCGCAAAGCATGACGTGACGTAGTACCAGGCGGCTTTTTTCATTGAAGATGATGATACAGTTATCCATTTGTTTAATTTGCATATATATGAATCAACCAATCAGGCTTAATCACTTGCTTACTAATCAAATATAAGTAGGAGAATTTTAACTTGTTATTAATAATTGATTATACGAAGCTTTAGAGTGATTACATTATTGTCATTATGGATTACGTGCCTTTCAAGGATTACTTTTCTCTCTCCGATGTGGCTTGGAATTCGGATTTACTGGGTGATCTAGATCGGATAATGAGCCCGCCTCAGTGTGTCTATAGTTTGATTAGCAGTGACAATGATACCGGTGAACGTGAACTACCTCTGAATGGACTTAAGTTTGATCCTTTAGACGATGTACGCTGTAACTCCTATGAAGATTTCAAACGAAATGGCGTAGAAGCTGATCTTGATGAGATCGACCAATACCAACACCAGCTCCGCGAGGTTCGAACCTTGACAGACGCCGGCACCAACCCCGCCCTGGCCTATTACATTAACAAACAGCGTAAGAACAAACATATTAAGAAGGTGTGTGTATTCTGCAAGAATAATGGCGAACTTCCGTCCGTGTATAACAGCCATGTACTGAAAGACGCAGACGGAAAGGTCACGTGTCCCATACTACGTAAATACATCTGCCCGTTGTGTGGAACACATGGCGATACCGCCCATACTATCAGCTACTGTCCGCAAAACATCAACGGTGCTAGCGCCGGACTGCTTCTCTTCCAGAACTCTAATAGAGATTCTGCAGGTCGACTTAAAGTGAGGAAATAAACATTCCTGGAAAAACTGTGTATGCCGTAAAAATCATAAACCGCTCAAAAAGTGCTAAACAAATGTACTAAAAATGAAGGACTTACCACTATATGTATCAAGCAAGTACATTAGGTAATAAAGACGATCTATACGAACGGAAGAATTGCAAAGAATGATATTTCTGAGAACTTTAGAAAAGCCCTTACCCTGAACGACTTTTGTAATTATTTTAAGGGGAGATGTATTGTAAATGTTCAACCTTTTCTATGTTTTCAATTGCTTTACGAAATAAAAGATCCTCTATTCTAGTCATGACTTATCTTGATAAAGTCGACTTTGTAGCAATTACATTTTGAGAAAAGGAGAAAATATGTTTAAATTTGTTTTACCTTTACTGTCAATATATCCTTTATTCTAGTCTTGACTTATCCCGATAAATTCGACTATGTAGTAGATACATCTTGAAAGTATTGCGAGAAAAGGCGAAAATATGGTTAAATTTGTTTTACCTTTACTGTCAATGTGTTCTAGTCATCTCTCGGATATGAAATGTTCCACGTGCATTTGCAACAGACACGTCTCTAAATACCCGTCATTTTACTTATCTAAGGGTGATTAAATACAGGGAACAAATACAGTGCTGCTATCATTTACAGTAATTAATGCTTAATATATTTTGAAAAAGTATTAAATGTAAATTTGTGTTGATGTGAATACTATTTTATGTTTGCGAATGGATAGAATGTAAGTCATATGAATTAAATACAACTGTATAAATGTTTATTTGCTCTGTAAATAAAATATATAAATATCTTTTCATGTTACGTTCTCTTGACATAAATGGCGATTTAAGACGACTTAATCCCTCCATCAATATCTCCTTTTCCAACATGTAACTATTTCAAAGCAACTTTCAATAAAGTATTTCAGAACGTCATTGATAAAGAATCATTCAATATTTAGAAAAAATATCCATTTACTTCATACAACAAATCTGCAGTAGGCAACTTTGAAATCATTTAGGCAAACATATAGAAAATCTCTAGAAATGAAAACATAACTTTTGGATAGAGTAACATTGTGACACAAGGTGAAAAAACCCTCATTATGACACATTTCTACTTTTGCCATACTCCTTGCAAACGTCGTCAGATCCAGTGGGAAAGTTGATAAGAATGAAATGTGAAACACAACTGGGTATCCTTCTATCGTTTCCGAGTATTCGGTTTCTTGAATTACGAACCAATTAATCGTATAACAAACGGTTATCCGAGTACCTGAAAATGACCTTATTGTAAGCAGGTGTTATTTCGAAGTATTTTGGCTGAGGAATAAGTATTTATTTCTCTGAATATATAGGGTGTCTTAATATAAATATTAAAGGTGCCAAGTTGGTTCAAATGACTTTCAGCCTCTTCAGCAGGAAATGCGCGTAAACATTTTAGTAAAAGATTCTATTCTAAACTCCCCATTTTTGCACGTCTGGAAGAAAAAATAAGTATATTTTATCATTTTCCCTGAAGGTGGATAAAAACGTATCTGCAGCAGACATCTTTCGAAAACATATATTTTCCCCGGAAAAATGGAAATTGCTCAATTTGTCATTTTTCAACAATATGATCAACTAAGCTTTCCGATTGTAAAATTGCTTTTGTTTCTTCTGTAATCCTTTATCATATGCTGATAACTTCCAACACCACAGTCCACTACAGCAGACGTTTTTAAGAATATTGATCAT